>CM053770.1:156850545-156876447 GCA_028658325.1 Potorous gilbertii
GGGATAGAAGGGTGTGGAATATGATATTCCAGAAGTCAAAGGAACTAGGACTAAAACCAAGAATCACCTACACAGCAAAACTGAGTATAATACTTCAGGGGAAAAACTGGTCTTTCAATGAAATCGAGGACTTTCAAGCATTCTTGATGAAAAGACCAGAGCTGAAAAGAAAATTTGACTTTCAAACACAAGAATGAAAATAAGCATGAAAAGGTAAACAGCAAAGAGAAGTCATAAGGGACTTACTAAAGTTGAACTGTTTACATTCCTACATGGAAAGACAATATTTGTAACTCTTGAAACTTTTCAGTATCTGGGTAGTTGGTGGGGTTACACACACACACACACACACACACACACACACACACACACGCACACACAGAGACGGAGAGCATAGAGTGAATTGAATAGGATATCTTAAAAAATGAAATTAAGTGGTGAGAGAGAAATATATTGAGAGGAGAGAGGAAGAGATGAATGGGGCAAATTATCTCTCATACAAGAGGCAGGTAGGAGACTTTTTAGTGGAGGGAAAAGGAAGGGAACTGAGAGAAAAACATGAAGTTTACTCTCATCACATTCGACTAAAGGAAGGAATAAAATGCTTACTCATTTTGGTATGAAAACTTATCTTACAATACAGGAAAGTGGGGGAGAAGGGGATAAGCAGAATAGGGGGGATGATGGAAGGGAGGGCAATGAGAGGAGGGAGCAATTTGAAATCATCACTCTTGGGGAGAGACAAGATCAAAAGAGAAAACAGAAGCAATGAGGGGCAGGATAGGATGGAGGGAAATACAGTTAGTCTTACACAACACGACTATTATGGAAGTAATTTGCAAAACTACACAGCTATGGCCTATATTGAATTGCCTGCCTTCCCAAAGGGAATGGGTAGGGAGGGAGGGATGGGGAGAAGTTGGAACTCAAAGCTTTAGGAACAACTGTCGAGTATTGTTCTTGCTACTAGGAAATAAGAAATACAGGTAATGGGGAATAGAAAGTTAGCTGGCCCTACAGGACAAAAGAGAAGATAGGGAGAAGGGAAGGGAAGGATGATAGAAGAGAGGGCAGATTGGTGATAGGGACAATTAGAATGTTCGGTGTATTGGGGTGGGGGGAGGGGACAAATGGGTACAAAATTTGGAACCCAAAATTTTGTGAAAATGAATGTAAAAAGTTAAATAAATAAATTTAACTAAAAAAAATCTAGAAATATATTCTGATATAATAAATTTAAGACAACAAAAAAGAAAGTAAAGCTGGGGTGGGGTACAGCTTGCAAATTCCTCTTCTGAGTTCTTGTTCCTGGGAAAGCACCCCCTGACAAAACCCACAAAGACACACATGCATCTCCCAGCCTATCCATTTGAATAGAGATCATCTCTAATGGTATGTTTAAATGAAAAGCAAGTTGTAGATAATAGAGATCTGCAGTTTCACGTATACTTTCTCCAACCTCTCTGCTGACTTTCAGACATCATGAACTAGATATTCAGGAGACATTTTAAATTCAATATATCCAAAACAAAATTCATTCTTTTTCCATCTAAATCTTGCCCCCCCACTCCAACTTTCCCTATTACTGTAGAGGGCAATACCATCTACCCAGGTCCTCAGCCTCACAGCAAGTATTATCTTCAACTCTTCCCTGTCTCACCTCCATATCCAATCTGTTGCCATGGCTGGTCTATTTCACCTTTGCAGCATCTCTCTAATATACCCCCTTCTCTCCCTTGATATTACCACCCCTCTAGTGCAAGCCCTCATCACCTCATACCTGGACTATTGCCATAACTGCAGGTGGGTTTGCCTGCCTCAAGTCTCTCCCCACTCCCATCCATCCTCCATTCAGCTACCAACGTGATTTTCCTAAAGCACAAGTCTGACGATGTCACCTCACACACACACACACACACACACACACACACAGTCAGTAAACTCCAGTAGTTCCCTATTGGCTCTAGATCAAATATAAAATCTTCTGTTTGGCATTCAAAGCCCTTCATAGTTTAGTCCCCTCCTACCTTTTCAGACTTCTTACACCTTGCTCCCTGTAGTGACACTGGCCGACTGTTTCATGAACAAGACATTCTATCTGTTGGCTCCAGGCATTTTCTCTGACTGTCCCTACTTAGATTAGAATACTCCCTCTCCTCATCTCCATTTATCTGGTATATAGCTTCTTTGTGCATATTTGTTTGCTTGTTGTTTCTCTCATTTGATCGTTAGTTCCTTAGGGCAGGGACTAATTTTTTCCTTCTTTTAGTATTCTCAGTATTTAATATCCCAGTAACTGGCACATAGTATGTCCCTAATAAATTGACTATTATCAACTATTTTTATGTTCTTCTGTGTGTAATGAAAAGTGTATTTTATTTAGTATTTGTTAAGTTCAGAATAAAAATAAAAATGTAAAGTGTTCAAATAGAGAAAAAGAGAGGAGAGAGAGGGAGAGAGAACAGAGAGAGAACAGAAAGAGGAGAGGGGAGAAAGGAGACATAGACAGAGAGAAGGAATGCTTTCCAAGATCTCTTTTAGCAGCATTTGTGCCAATACACTCAGCAGAAGTTAGATTTATGTTCTAGGAAGTTAACAAACTTCTGTATTGTTGCTATCGAGTCCACAAACAACTGACCTGATGCCTTTCAGCTCAACAAGGAACCACCAGTTACTGACACCTTCTTCTTCCTAAGAATAGATGATTTCTCACCTGATAGTACCACATCATCATTCTTTGGGGTGCAAGTAATTATCTCCTCTTCAGAGGGTCCCACTCCTTTCTTTTTAAGAAGAGTCTCATGTGTTACTTAGCTCCAAATGTTCAAGGGTTCCTCTCTTCTCCGTTTCATATTCTTCTACCCTCCAATTTCCCAACACAGGTTTGCATTTGTCACTTAGATCATTTTCTATTTTGTTTTTGCCTTTAAAGCTGACTCTTTGAGTGTATTGTTTTTTTCTAAAGTAGCACTTTATTCTTTCCAATAGATTATATTGGATAATGGAGAATAGATAAATGTTCTCTGAGCGTCCTTTCCATTCTCTTCTCAAAAAGAGACTAGCCATTATTCTGAGTATAGACATAAATGCTATCAGTAGGTGACTCCTGGAAAAATGTGTTGAACATAAAATTGTGATCTTTTCCATGACTTTGAAAGCCTCTTTTTAGTCATTTCTATGCAGACAGGTGTCCTCCTATCACCTCAACTTGAAATATTTGAAACTAAATCCCTCTCCAAATTACCTTTCCTCCTTAATCTACCTGCTTCAACCTTTCCCTCTCAAAAATGATATTCTTTTTCCAATTATGAGGCCTCCTTTAAAACATTTCTACCTTTCCACACTCTGTGAATCTAATAGTCAACATGGGTTGCAAATTTTGTTTCAAAAGTTTTATACACTTGGCCTTTTCTTGCCATTTTTGCTACCATTCCATAGTTTAGGCCCTTATTACTTTATGTTGTTACAACAACTGTCTCCTGTCCCCTCTCTACAAATGACTCAACAAAGTACTACTAAATTAATATTCTTTCCACTTTGTGTGGTGGAGAGGATGTGAAAGATGTGATTAGAGAAAGTAAGGGGCAAATAAAAGAGGAAAAGATCTGTTAATGTGTCAGCAACTTCTTCCCTCTCAAGGTTTCACAATTTCAGGGGACAGAGCCAAGATGGCAGAGTAGAATCAAGGACCTGCCTGAGCTCTCCTCTCAAACTCCTCAAAAAATCTGTAAAAAATGAAAACAAATTCTAGAGCAGCAGAAGTCACAAAATGACAGACTATAGCAAATTTCTAGCCCAAAACAGTCTGAAAAGTTGACAGGAAGGATCTATCACACTGGAATGGGAGCAGAGAATAGTTCAATGTGGGGTGCAGAATGAACGGAGCTGGAGCAGGCCTCAGGGAAGTAAATTGCTGGTGGCTACAACAGTTTCCAGGCTTCTCAACCCATAAATGTCAAAGACAGCTTTGAAGGTCAGTGGGAAGGGTCTCTCACCTGGCTGAGAAGGCAGCGTGGGCCTACCCCAGCCCCAGCCCTGCCACCGTCAAAGTGGCTGCTTCTAGAGCCCTTGACTTAACACAGAGTTCAAAAGTCAAGTAGTTGGCTGGGAAAATGAGTAAACAGAAGAAAAAAATCCAGATTATAGGTTCTTACTTCCTTGGTGAAACTATTCTCTTAAATCATTGGTGACGAGGAAGATCAAAACATACAACTATAAGAAGACAATAAAGTTAAAGCTCTTGCATTCAAAGCAAAGAAATGAGGGTGAGGCAAGAAAATCTTGATGAACTGTTTCCAGTTGTTTCCAGACTTCTCAATCCACACACACCAAAGATAGCTTCAAAGATCAGTGGGAAAGCTCTCTCACCTGGGTGAGAAAGGAATATGGTTGGCCCCAGTCGCAGTCCTAGGGTTGATGAAAAAGCATTTTCTAATGACAAGGAAGATCAAAGTATACAATCACAGGAGGACAGCAAGGTCAAGGCTCCTACATCCAAAGCTTCCAAGAAAAATATGAAATGATCTCAGACCATGGAAGAGGTCAAAAAGGATTTTGAAAATCAAGTAAGAGAATTAGAAGAAAAATTGAGAAGATAAATGAAAGGACTTCAAGAAAATCATGAAAAATGAGTCATCAGTTTGGAAGGAAACCCAAAAAATGCTGAAAGAAATTACACTTTTAAAAATAGACTAACCCAAATGGCAAAAGAGGTCCAAAAAGTCAATGAGGAGAAGAATGCCTTAAAAAAGCAGAGCTGGCCAAATGGAAAAAGAAGTTCAAAGGCTCACTGAAGAAAATAATTCCTTAAGAATTAGAGTGGAGCAAATGGAAGCTAATGACTTTATGAGAAATCAAGAAATTATGAAACAAAACCAAAAGAATGAGAAAATAAAAGACAACATGAAATATCTCATTGGAAAAATAACTGACTTGGAAAATAGATCCAGGAGAGATAATTTAACAATTAATGATCTACATGAAAACCATGATCAAAAAAAGAGCCTAGGTGTCATCTTTCAAGAAATTATGAGGGAAAACTGCTCTGATATTCTAGACCCAGAGGATAAAATAGAAATGGAAAGAATCCACCAATCACCTCCTGAATGAGCTACCAAAAGGAAAACTCCTAGGAATATTGTAGCCAAATTCCAGAACTTCCAGGTCAAGGAGAAAATATTATTGGCAGCCTGAAAGAAACAGTTCAAGTATTATGGAAACACAATCAGGGGTAACACAAGACTTAGCAGCATAATACTTCAAAGGGAAAAATGAAATTTCAATGAAATAGAGGACTGCCAAGCATTCTTGTTGAAAAGACCAGAACTGAATAGAAAATTTGACTTTCAAATACAAGAATCAAGAGGAGCATGAAAAGGTAAACAGGAAAGAGAAGCCATAAGGGACTTACTAAAGTTGAGTTGTTTACATTTCTACACTGAAAGATGATATTTGTAACTCATAAGACCTTTCTCAGTATTATGGTAGTTGGAGCTAGTGTGTGTCTGTGTGTGTGTGTGTGTGTGTGTGTGTGTGTGTGTGTGTGTGTGTGTGTGTGTGAAGAGAGAGAATGAGAGACAGAGGGCACAAGGTGAACTGAATATGAAGTGAGGATACCTAAAAAATAAAATTAAGTGTTCAGAGAAATGTACTGGGAGAAAGAGAAAGGGAGTGGTAGAATATAGTAAATCATCTCACATGAAAGAGGAAAGAAAGAGCTTTTACAATTGAGGGGAAGAAGAGGGAGGTGAGAACTAATAAGTGAGCCTTACTCTTATCAGATTTGGAATAAGGAGGGAATAACACACTTTCAATTGGGTATGAAAATCTATCTTACCCTGTGGAAGGCAGTGGGGAGCAGGATAGGAGAGGGAGAATAATAGAAGGGATAGCAGACTGGGGGAAGGGCTAATCAGAAGCATACACTTCTGTAGAGGGACAGATCAAAAGAAAGAATAGAGTAAATGGAAGGTGGGAAAAGACAAAGGGAAACATAGTAGTTTTTCACAACATGACTGTTATGGAAGTGTTTTGCATGACTGCACATGAATAACCTATATGGAATTACTTGCCTTCTCAAACAGGTTGGGTGGAGAGGGGGGAATGGAGAGAATGTGGAACTCAAAGCTTCAAAAATAAATGCTAAAAATTGTTTTTACATGCACCTAAGGAATAAGATATATAGGCAATGGAGTAAGGACATTTATCTTGTCCTATAGGAAAACAGAAAGGATGGGGATAAGGGGGTGGGGGGGTTAATAGAAGGGAGGGCAGATTGAAGGAAAGGGTAACCAGAATACATGCTGTCCTGGGGTGGGGAGAGAGGGAGATGGGGAGAAAATTTGTAATTCAAAATTTTGTGGAAGTGAATGTTGAAAACTAAAAATAAATAAATTTAATTAAGGGGGGAAAAAGGATTTCCCAATCTCTTAAAGTCTTTCTTCAAAATTCTTTTCAATTCACTTGTCTGTCATCTCTGTGCTATTCCTCCCCTACTTAGGCCACAATCTCCATCTCATCTTCAGTGGAAACTTAAATTGTCAAGTTTTTACCTTATTTTAGCAGGATCCAACCCTCTACTTCATTTCCCAGACATCTGTACCCCCTTCCATCCAATCTAGCTCCCTTTTATATATTGCCTTTCTCTGTAAGAATTTAAGTTCCTTGAGGTCAGGGATTATTTGTATATGCATCCTTAGCATTTAGAACAGGTCCTATCACATAGGAAGCATATAATAAATTCTCTGTAGGTGTATGTCTGTCCCTGTCTCCCTGTCTCTGTCTCTCCCTCATTCCCAGCAATCTTTCTTTACAATACTTGTGGACTATCCTTTCAGAAGTTCTTAGGCCCTCCATCTCAGCAGGGGCAAATACTACAGAACTGTTTCTGGCCTCAAATGCCCCAGGGCTAGCAAGTTTAGCTTTTTAAAGGCCAAAAGGAGCATGGCAAATCCTTGGCAAGCCAATATAGCAAGCTGCCCTTTCAATTATCCAGGAAATTTCTCTGAACATTATAAATGAATACTAGAACATGGAGATTTCGTTTAACACATTAATACCTTATTCAAAAAATTCTCCAATGGTTCCCAACTGCTTATAGGATAAAATACAAAAGTCCTTGTCATCTATTCTTTGACCTCAAACTACATCACCATATTTGTGGCCTTATCTCCCTGTGTTTTTATATAAGAATCCCCTGCTTTTGTCAAACTGGTTTACTCATTATCTTCTTAATGTAGCATATTCATTTTTTACTTATTTTGATTTCCATCCCCTCTGTTTATAGTCTCTCCTCTCCTCTTTGTCTATCTTTGTCTCTGTCTCCATGTGTCCCTCTTACTCTGTTTGTCTCTTTCTCTCTGTGTATCTGTTTCTGTCTTTCTCTCTGCATGTCTGCTCTCTGTCTTTCTCTCTTCCTCTCATACTTCAGTTTGACCCTATATACTAATTCTTTTCTTGCTGTATATAAACATGTCTAATCTCCTTCATACTTTAAAAAAAATTCTCATTTGACACCATGATCCCTTAAAGCTATCATCAAATAATCTTAATTCGTTTCATAGCCAAACTCGTAGAAAAAACTGTCTATAGTCATCCCTTCTTTCACTCTTGTTCACTGCTCAGCTCTTTGCAGTTCATCCCTCAACTGAAACTACTCTCTTAAAGGTTATCAGTGATTGTTGGTGGAGCTGTAAGCTGATCCGACCATTCTGGAGATCAATTTTAAACTATGCCCAAAGGGCTGTATAATTCTGCATACCCTTTGATCCAGCAATGCCACTACTAGGTCTGTATCATAAAATAAAGATCATAAAATAAAGAAAAGAACTCAAATAACAAAAATGTTTATAGTAGCTCTTTTGGTAGTGGCAAACAATTGGAAACTGAGGGGATAACTATCAATTGGGGCTGAACAATGGTAAATCAATGTAATGATATACTATTGTGCTGTAAGAAATGATGAGCAAGTAGACTTCAGAAAAAAATGGAAAGATTTACATGCACTGATGCTGAGTGAAGTGAGCAGAATCAGGAGAACACTGTATACAGTAATAGCAACATTGTGCTAGCAATGTAATGATGTAAGACAATTCCAAAAGACTCATGATGGAAAATGCTATCCACATCCAGAGAAAGAACTATGGAGACTAACCATAGATCAAAGCATACTATTTTCCTTCTCTTTTGCTTTTTTTTCTTTCTCATGGTTTTTCCCTTTTGCTTTCCTTTTTTTTTTAAATAACTAATGTGGAAATATGTTTAATATGACTATATATGTAATAGTTTATATCATATTGCATGCTGATTTGAGGAGGGGAAAGGAGAGGAGGGAGAAAAAAATTTGGAACTCAAAATCTTATAAAAATGAATTTTTAAGACTATCTTTACATGTAATTGGAAAAAATTAAAAAATTAAAATGTTAAGAAAAGAAAGGAAGTAATTTTGGCCTTCTTTAGTGTGAAGTAGGGAGGAAGGGAGGAAGACAGTTCTGAACTCAAAATGTACCCCCAAAATAAATAAAATTTAATTTTAATAAATTGATTGATTTTGAAATTGACTTCTATCTTTTCTCTACCTACTAAAATTCTATCCTTCTTTCAAGTTTCAGCTCACATTCCACCTCTCATTTATAGATTCAGACCAACAAAGTGAAGTGAGTGGAACCAGGAGAACATTGTACATGGTAACAACTATATATTATGATCAACTGTGAATGATTTATCTTTTTTTGATCAATACAGTGATCCAAAACAATTCTGAAGGACTTATGATGAAAAATGCTATCCACTTCCAGGGAAAGGAAGCTGATAGATTCTGAACGCAGACTGATACATTATTGTTTGTACTTTTTTTTTCAAAATGGCTAATATGGAAAAATATTTTGTATAATTTAACATGTATTGTTGAGATCACATATCTTGCCTTCCCAATGGGCAAGGGAGAAACAGGAGGCAGGAAGAGAATTCAGAACTCAAAATTTTTAAAAAAATGAATGCTTAAAATAAGTAAATAGTAAAATTAAGGGAGTGAGAAGATTATAAGGAAATTGGTCTAGAAAGCTTAGGGCCTAATTATAGAAAAGAGGCTGATAATGAAGTGTTAAACCAACTGTAAAATTGTGGCCATAATAAGTGATTCCTTTATGAGATGCAAATAAAGTCCTCCTAGTGATTCACCAGAGAGAAAGCACAAATGAGGATGGGCCACATCCCTGATGACTCTTAGAAGGCACAATCCAGTTAGTTTGCTGCCAGGCTCCATGAGGAACTCAATTTTTCTTGAGGCACTGAGTAAGGAGCCAGAAGGTAGATGGAGTTGGAGGAGACTCCAAAGGAATAGGCATATGGAGTTGAGAGAGTAAAGTGTGGTCAGATGTGGCCATCACAAGGCGAGCCAGGACTTTGGAACTGTAGATCAGGAGTGGAAATGAACAGGGCAAGGAGAAGGCTGGAACAGCTGCTTTGTTGTCGAAATTCCCTCTGTACACAATCCTGTACTGCCTTTCCCCCCTGAGCTCCCTTATAGAAGCCTGGAATCTGTCCTTCTGGGTACTGGAGAGTCTGTTTGCCTTTCTTTGTTTTGAATGTTTACTTTGTGTTTATAAGCAGTGTTAATCACAGGCCTTTGCCAGACAGAGTGTACTTACTGAAAATAAGAAGGCAAAGAGTTTCCTCAAAGAAAGGGAGAATGAAATCCAATTCTGATGATGCGTTTTACCAGGTTGCTGTCCCTGAATGGAAACTAAAAATACAGAATTATATCAGTTTTTAGAAACAACTTCACAGAACAGATGAGAAATTTTATATTCAGATCATCCAGGCAATAAGTCAATAGTAGGTTGAAGTAGGCAAATAGGAATGTTTGAACAATCCTTCTCACTCCTCCATACCATCACTGCTATTAGAAAGATAGATTTTGAGCTAAAAAAGACTTCATAAATCATCTGATATAACAGCCCAATTTTACAGATGAGAGGCCCCAAAAGGTGAGATGACCTATTCAAATTCATACAAATTAAACAACTGAACACATAGCCAAAAGTAAGATTCAAACCCTTAGCACCTTGTAATCTCTCCTTTTTCTGAATTCCTATCTATCGTATTAATTTTGCAAACACTGGTGTCATAATTGAACTAACAGGGCAGCTAGTTGGTGCAGTGGATAGAGTGCCAGGTCTGAAGTCAGGAAGCCTCATCTTCCTGAGTTTAAATCTGGCCTCAGAAATTGTTACTTACTAACTATGTGAACCTGGCTAAGTCACTTAATCCAGTTTGCTTCAGTTTCCTCATCTGTCAAATGATCTGAAGAAGAAAATGGCAAACCATTCAGTATCTTGCCAAGAAAATCCCAAATAGGGTCACAAAGAGTCAGACACAACTGAAATGACTTAGTTCAATAAAATGAATGAATTAGTTCAATGAAAATTGAACTAATAATTGCTTGTGGTTAATGCTCCTAATATTTTACTTTTTTTTTTTTTAAATCTGTCAGTAACTGCTTATTAAGAGGATGCATGGGCTGGAAAGAGCACTAGATTCAGACCCAAAAGTCACCCTACTCAAATCCTGCCTCTGATACTGATAGGGTGATGGGACCTAGATCCTGAATTTTCCCTTACATTTCAGCAACGCAGTCTTTTAATTTTCCCACAAAACCCAGTCCCTGGCAGCTCACCCCAACACATCGGGCCCAGCCCAGCCCAGCCCAACTAGATATGTAACAGCCCTTTCACTGTGGCTCTCCTACCTACCCCAGACCACTTACCTTCTTTCACTGTCTGTACCTGGTCCACCCCAAGCCATTTACCACTCCTTAATCCCATCCAGATCTTTTCATGGTTCCTTTTTTGTATGTAAGTATCAATCTCACACTCACAATCAAGCAGCAGATTCCCTAGGAAATGCCTAACTTCTATGTTACAATAAACCTTGCTACTTTGATTGAAAGAAGGCTTGAGTTCTTGAATTCTTTGTACCTGATATTTTGGGGTTCCCAACAACCTCAAACAGCACTCATACCTTGGAATTTTAATCAAGTCACTTGACATCTCCAGGTTTCAGTTTCCTCAAACTCCAACATTTGAATATGAGGCAATTTTTCTGAAAGGTGTAATAGAATAAGGTAATTAATCCCAACCCTAAGGCATCTGTTAACTATTTTGGGTGGGGCCTCTTGCCTCTGTTTACTTTGTAAACAGCAGCCAGTTTAAGCTAAGGTTCTCCCCAGGGGACACCCCCCCTTGTTCCACACCCTAACAATGAAGTAATGGGGAGGAGCTGAAACTCAGTCCACCTCCTCATTAAAATGTCCACCAATCAGGGTTGCCAGGGGAGGTCCAAATTATGTACTGTCAGCGTATGTACAGTGTATGTACAGAGTAACTTATTCCAGTTTTTACAGTGGTTTTCAAAGACATTTAAATTGATCTAGGAATTTTTTTTGTACTTAATCTAAAGACTACAACTGATTTATTCAAGGAGATGTCTAGGCCTTGTTCATAGCTAGTTCATACTTCAAACAACCAGTGATTCGACTGAGATATTTCCTCACCAGATAAAGGTATGAATGTGACACAATCTCTTCTTTCCCCCTTACAAATATATTTGAAAATGAAAGTGATATAAAACTAAAAAACATTCATAATTTTTAAATAAAAAATGCAGAAGTTGAACTAGAAGGATGCTAGATTGCCTTCCTTTGCTAAATCATATGATGCTTTGCCCTCACTAAATAGATTATATTCTCCATGATGGTGGAATCATGTCCTGTATTTCTTTCTATGTATTCTCCATGGCAACTAAGTACAGTGCTTTAAGTGGGCACTCAACATAATTAATTTGATTTAAATGCGCAAGAGTTGTTAATATCCAGATGGCATTTAATCCAAGACTCTTTATTGAGATTGTTGGTAACGGATTCAAAATTTTTACTTTGTAATGAATTGAGATATTTGTGAGTTAAGGATAATATGGGCAATAGTTTTTCATCTCTGTCATTCTTTTTAAAAATCAATTTTATATAAATTTTAAAAATGAATCAAACAGAATTTTACAATAGGCTCAATTATTGGTCCAGGACTGTCACTAGAGGGAAATGTTTACATTTATAAACATGAATATTGTTATTGAATATTTTCATTGTTCATACTGGAAGTCACTGTAATTTTAAACTAGGGCATAGTTGAAACCCATGTTTACTTTTAAAAAAATGGAAGAACTAGTCCTTTTAAAACCATCGCCCTCTAAAAACAAACATTAATTATTTATAAATATCCTTTCAATCAGAAGTAGGCCATCACTGTGTTCTTTCCAACTTTAGGGTTTTACAAAAAGCTGAATTCCTTTCCTCTTAGTGATTTACAACTTTCTGATGGTTGTTATACTACCAAACTGGCTGTCAGTTTCTCAGTTCCCTTTTGTTTTTTTCCTACAGATGTGTCATATTTATTTTTTGAATAGAATTAAATTAAGTTTTGCATTGAATTTTTTTTGAGAATTTCATAATAGTTCTTGAGATAACTGGAAACACTTTGGGATATTTTAAAACAAGGACTAGGAATAACTGATTCATGGTCAGCAGAGGACAAAAGAGAACACATGATAAACAGTTGACTATTCCTTTTAAAGACATATAAGTAGTTCTTAACACAGAAATAAAACTTCTTTTATGTCATTCAATATTTATATAGTAAACCTGGTGCCTGAGTACACTTGTTGACATATAAGTATTATTGTGAGAGTGCCTCACACAAAATCTCTCTGGCTTCTGACCTGACTCAGGGAGACTTTGGCAATTTCAAGTTCTAGGTTGTTTTGCTCGTCACCAAAGAGTCCTTAGTTCCCCTATAAACAGACTAACAAAGGCATTAAAGACAATTAAAGGTTTTTATTTATTTAATCTAATCTTTAAAACATTATTTATAATGTTTATATTATATTATTATATGATTTATAATGTTTAAAATGTATAAAGTACTCCAACCTCAGTCCATCGATAGTCAAGAAAAACTCTCTTCACCTTCCCATAAGGATGAAGATTTTCTTCTAACACCAACTTCCATGGTTCTAGGTCACTAGAGTTAACCTTCCCTACTCCCTTGCACTGTATCCCACTACCTGTAGGTCAGAATCTGCACAAACCATGTGACAAATTCAGCGATGCTTTATGGTGCTGGTTCCTTCTGTTCCCTCTCAGGCTCATGTGGATACAAAAGCCTTTGGTGCATGCCTCTTTCTAGGTTCACATGGCACAGCTCCCTTCACCCAAGTCTTGGTCAACTCTACTCTTGTCTCCAAGTCCACCTGATGTGTCATTGTCTGTCTGTATGAAAAGGCATGGAGATGGGGATGTCATGTTTGAGGTGGAGCAAAAAAAACATTTTGTCTTACCTAGGGTGGGAAACCTGCGGCCTGGAGGCTTTCTAGATCCTTGGGTGTGGCCCTCTGACTGAGTCTAGTTCTACATAGCAAAATTAAGGGGATTTGTTCTATGAAGTTTGGATTCAGTCAAAGAGTTGCTCTTGAGGACCTAGAGGGTCATATGTGACCTCAAGGACACAGGTTCCCCACCTCTGGTCTTGCCTATCAAGTATGAGAAGAGGAATGTGTATTTTAAAGTTGGACAGGTAGGTATAGTATAGAATTTTGGGGGGCTTGTTTTTTGGGAGGTTTATTTTTTTTTAAGCTATAAGAACATGCTCAGTGAAGTCTCCATCTAGACCATCAGTAGAGAGCTGGTTCCCTGAAAATGTTGGTGTGTGATAGAGAGAATCATACAAGATGAAATGAACAGCTTTGATAATATAAAATGAAAAAGGTTTTATACAAACAAAACTTGGGGAAAAAATCTTCGCAACAACTTTTTTTTGGATACAAGTCCCATTTCCAATATCTATAAAGAACTGATTCAAATTTGTAAAGAATAAAAGTCATTTCCCAATAGATAAATGGTCAAAAGACATAAACAGGCATTTTTTGAAGGAAATATTTCAAGATATCAACAATCATATGGAAAAAGTACTTTAAATCACTAATTATTAGAGAAATGCAAATTCAAGCAACTTTGAGGTTCTACCTTACACCTAACGAACTGATGAAGCTTACAAAAGAGAACAAGGACAAATACTGGAAGGACTATGGGAAAATAGGTACACTGGTGAATTGTTGGTGGAACTGTGAATTTGTCCAGCAATCATTTTAAGCAATTTGGAACTATACTCAGAAAGTTACCAAATTGTAACCAAAAAAAAGAGGAAAAAGATATACATATACAAAAATATGTATAGTAGTCTGTGATAGCCAAAAATTGGAAACTAACAGACTGTTTCACTGGGAAATAATCAAATTAATTGTGATATACAAATGTACTGGAATATAATTTTGCATTAAGAAATGATAAAATGGATCATTTTAGAGGAAATTAAGAAGAACTTTATGAACTAAAGTAGAGGAAATTGAGCAGACCTAGGACAATAATTTATATAAAAATTATGATATTATAGAGAGAAAAAAGAAAGACTTTAGAACTTTGATCAATGCAACAATAAACAACGAGTCCAAAAGAATGAAGATGAAACATGTCACTCACCTCATGACATAGAGGTAGCAAACTTTAAAAAATGCAGAAAGGGATATTCATTTTTGGACATGGCTAATGTGGGAATTTGTTTTGCCAGACTATGTAGATATTTATTGAAAGATTTCTTTTTTGTCCTTGTTTGTTTCAAAATTTTTTCAGTGGCAGAGGGAGGGATTGAGAAGTACAGGTTAATATTTTAGAAACACTTACTATTTGAAAAATAAAAATTATCTTTTTTAAAAAAGAAATGATGGTACCCAGAATAAAAGGAAGTGCTGTCCTGCAGAGGGCAATGGATAGAACATCTGAGTGGCAAAGAGAGCAGAGCACCAGCAGTGAGATGACAACTAACCCCTGATGGAGGGTGAGGAGAATTACAGTGGAGTTTTGGAGAAAGGACAGCAATCAAGAATAGGATTGCAAGCATTATCTGCTGATAGAAAGAATAAGCAAAAACTGCTGGAAGCAAGCAACACTTTGAAAGTAGAGGGAGAATGTAGATGAGCACTAATACAGCATAATAAATCTTAACAGTCCTCAGCAGGAACCCTATCTAGAATAGTAACCTAGTTTTTCTTTGTGATTATAATTCCTCTTTTTAAAAAAATATATAGTGTATTTATTTTTCAGTTCACAACATTCACTTCCACAAGAATTTGAATTCAAAATTTTCTCCCCATCTCTCCCCACCCCTCCACCCTAGGATAGCATGCACCCCATCCACACTTTTCACCTTTCTGTCCTCCCTTCCATTACTCATCCTTCTTCCATCCTCCTTCCTCTCTATTTTCCTGTAGGGCAAAACAGATTTCTATACTCCATTGCCTGTATAGCTTAATTTCCAGTTGCATACTAAAACAATCTTTAACACTCATTCTTTAAGCTTTGAGTTCCATATTCTCTCCCTCCCTCCCCACCTACCCTCATTGAGAAAACAAGCAATTCAATATAGGTCATACATATGTAATTATGCAAAGCACTTTCATAATAGTTATGTTGAAAAAGACTAACCACATTTCCCTCTGTCCTATCCTGCCTTTATTTCATTCTCTCCCTTGACCTGTCCTCCCACAATAGTGTTTGCTTCTGATTATCCCTTTCCCCAATTTGCTATCCCTTCTATTATTTTCCTCCCCTATCCCCTTTCCCCCTGCCTTCTTACAGGGTAAAATAGATTTCTATATCCAATTGAGTATATGTTATTCCCTCCTCAAGCCAAATCCCATGAGAGTAAGGCTCAATTAGTTCCTTTCATCTCCCCTCTCTTCCCCTCCACTGTAAAAGCTCTTTGTTCCCTCTTTTATGTGAGATTGTTGGCTACATTTTACCTCTCCCTTTCTCTTGCTCCCAGTACATTCCATTCAACAGTAAATTTTATTTTTTTAGATATTCTCCTTTCATATTCAGCTCACCCTATGTCCTCTCTCTCTATGTGTAATATATATATATATATATATATATATATATATATATATATATATACATACACACACAGACCCATGTACATATATACATATATATATATATATATATATACCTACACATATATAATATACACATACATACATACTCATACATACCTACACACACACACACACACACACACACACACACACACACACACACATATATATTCCTTCTAACTACTCTAATACTGAAAAAGATCTGCTGAGTTACAAATAACATCTTTCCATGTAGGAACGTAAACAGTTCTACTTTAATGAATTCCTTAAGGCTTCTCTTTCCTATTTACCTTTTCATGTTTCTCTTGATTCTTGTATTTGAAAGTCAAATTTTCTATTCAGCTCTCCTCTTTTCAACAAGAATGCTTGAAAGTCCTCTATTTCATTGAAATTCCATTTTTTCCCCTAAAGTATTATACTCAGTTTTGCTGGGCAGGTGATTCTTGGTTTCAGTCCTATCTACTTTGACCTATGGAATATCATATTCCTAGCCCTTCAATCCTTTAGTGTAGAAACTGCTAAATCTTGTGTTATCCTGATTGTATTTCCACCATATTTGAATTATTATTCTAGTTGCTTATAATATTTTTTCCTTGACCTGGGAACTCTGGAATTTGGCTACAATATTCCTAGGAGCTTTTCTTTTGGGATTTTTTTCAGGAGGTGATCAGTGAATTCTTTCCATTTCTATTTTGCCCTCTGGGTATAGAATATGAGGGCAGTTTTCCTTGATAATTTCTTAGAAGATGATATCTAGGCTCTTTTTTTGATCATGGTTTTCAGGTGTATCAATAATTTTTAAATTCTCTCTCCTGGATCTAATTTCCAGGTCAGTTGTTTTTCCAATGAGGTATTTCACATTATCTTCTATTTTTTTCATTCTTTTGGTTTTGTTTCATAATTTCTTGATTTTTCATAAAGTCATTAACTTCCATCTTCTCCATTCTAATTTTTAAAGAACTATTTTCTTCAGTGAGCTTTTGAGCCTCCTTTTCCATTTAGCCCATTCTGCTTTTTGAAGCATTCTTCTCCTCTTTGCCCTTTGGGTTAGTCTATTTTTAAAAGTGTAATTTTCTTCAGTAAGCTGTTGACTTGCTTTTCATGATTTTCTTGCATTGCTCTCATTTTTGTTCCCAGTTTTTTCTCCACCTCTCTTACTTTACTCCTATAAAATCCTTTTTGAGCTCTTCCATGACCTGAGACCATGGTGTATTTTTTTTTGGAGGTTTTGGATGTAGAAGACTTTGATATCTTCCTCTGGTGGTATGCTTTGTTCTTCTGCATCCAAAAGGATGGAAGAAAATACCTGTTCACCCAGAAAGTAACCTTCTACAGTCTTATTATTTTCCCCTTTTGGGGGCATTTTTTCAGTCAGTTACTTGACTTTTGAGTCCTTTGTCAAGTGTAGGGTATACTCTAGGGACCTGTAAGTTCTCAGTTCCTCCAAAGTGGCATGATCAAGGGAGAGGTGTTTCCTCCTCTCCTCTGGTCTCTGAGCAACCACAAGCATTCTTTTCTGCCCTAGATCTGTGAGTAGGATTCCTTCTCCAAAGTCACCACCAGCTCCACCATGCCAGTGCTCTTCCTCACCCCAGGACTGCCTCTTAGAACTGACACCCAGATCAACTGCTTGATTCCCCCAGGGTCTTTACTCGAGGGCTCCAAAAGTGGATGTTGCTGCCACAGTGACTGCTGGCTACCCTGGGGCCAGGACCAGATAGCATTCCCCTCTCACCCAGATGAAGGAGCTTTCTTACTGACCTTTGAAGCTGTCTTTGGTGTTTGTGGGTTGAGAAATCTGGGAACTAAAGCTGCTACCCATGATTCCATACCCCTGAAGTCTGCTCCAGTTCTGGCAGTGCTGCATGCCAAGGCTGGGTTGTACTCTGCTCTGAGTTTGGTACGACAGACCTTTCTTGTTGGTCTTCCAGGCTGTCTTGGGCTGGAAATCTCTTTCACTCTGTGGTTTTGTGGCTTATGCTGCTCGAGAATTTGTTTGGAGTCATTTTTTTACAGGTATTTTATGGGCTATGAGGGGAGAGCTAGAGTAGGTCCATCTTTCTACTCTACCATCTTGACTCTGCCCCCCTAATTCCTCTTTTTTCTTTATTTTACTTGTACTTTTTCAATTAACAAGCATTTATTTTCTCTCCCTCCCACCCACTCTTAGTTTAAAAGAAAAAGAAATCTCTAGTAACAAATATGCATAGACAAGCAAAACAAATTTTCACATTGTCTATAACTAAAAATATATGTCTGTATCTTGAATCCACTACCTTTCTGTTAGGAATTTGGAAGCATGGATCATCATTAGTCATCTGTAGTCATAGTCATTGCATTGATCAGAGTTATTAACTCTTTCAAAATTGTTGGTGTTTGTAATTATTGTGATATAAATTGTTCTGGTTCTGTTCACTTCACTTTGAATCCATTCATAGAGGTCTTCCTGGGTTTCTCTGAATCCATCAGACTCAAAACCTAGATGTCATCCCCAACTCTTTCCTCCCTCATCCCCTCCCTTAACCAAATGTTGCTAAATGTTGCTAAGATCTGTTACTGGTACCTTTGCAACCTATCTTGTATATATCTTTGTGATAAGATTAATAGTTATCCACATTTCCCCTTGCATTAGGAGACTCACCATGAATTGCAAAGATTTACCACCATGGCCATCATCTACCACATGGATGTTGAGACTTGATTCTTTTATAGGTAAGGGGAGGGGATCTTTGGCTTTGGTTCTCCTCCATAGTCATCTTCTTTTACTTTTCCTCCTCTTCTTATTATGGTGATTCCTTGGGAGAAGTAGCTCCAATTTCCCCCCCTATTTTATCCCCCCCTCCTTTTTTTTTACCTACCATGCCAGGAGGACTGCCAAATAAAAACCCTATAAATATTTAATTGGTTAAAAGTCCTCTAGAAGATCCTTGGGACCTTGCTACCAAGGGGTGATGTGTAATGGAACCAGTTGTTCTTTTCTCACACACTTCCCACTTACCTGAGGAGGCATAGGGTCCTCCTCCTTCTTTAATACTTAGGGATTAGCTTTGACTAAAAGGAGACAAAGCTGTCCCAGAACCTAATTGTTTCCAGCTTCGCTGAAGCAGCTTCATGGTCTCCTAAAAGCTTAAAAAATACTCTCTGTGGACAGTTGGGGCTAATCCAACTTGAATTTCTGAAGACTACACAAGTCACCATGTCCTTTGCCTGATGACCACATACATTTCCATATCAAGAGAAATTGAGAGTCCCAAATACTATTGTATTCTTGTTGAACTGAAGTTTTAAAACCAGTAAAACTTTGTTTTTTCCTTTGTTGATTGTTTAGTGATCATGTTCTATGATCTAGCAATAACGACCTTCTTGCTTTTCTTAAACATGACATGCCATTTTACTGACTCTGTATCTTTTTACTGACTGTTTCTCACACTGAGAATGCTTGCTCCTTTTCATTGTGGTTGCCTCCTATTTTCCTTGACTCACCTCATATAAGATCTTCTGCAAGAAGCTTTTCCAGATGACCCCCAACATAAGTGCTTCCCTTCTGAGATTGTCTCCAATTTCTCTTGTATTTTGTATGTACATAGTTGCTGGTATACAAGGATTGTGTTTTTCCCTTTCTTTGTATCCTTAGCTCTATAATGTCTCGCACATAGAGAGTACTTAAAATTTGCTTGTTGGCTTGACCTTTGTCATTCCTTATGTCACAATAGTATTACATTACATTCCTATACCGTAATTTGTTTAGTTGTTCCTCAGTTGATGGTTTATCTCCTTAGTTTCCTTCTACAGCAGAGTATTAATCTAAATCATGGCTATTGTACAGATCTCTCGGGGAGAGGTTTCTGTTTGTTTGTTTTTACTGAAGGCTATTGTTCCTTTCTATGGACTTGAATGCAAATCCTTTTTGTATTAACTTGGTTTTTTAAAGATAATTTTTAAAAATGGCTATTTTATTTTTTTGATACATTGCCGGTAAACCTTCCCCCAAGTACCTTCTCATGAAAAGGAGTTATTCCAATAGATTGTGTTAATTTGATTGCAACTGACAATATGTTTTTATTCATTTGAAAAGAAAACGACTCATGTTTTGAACTTTACGAACCTGTTGGCTTGTGAGGGTTGTGGTAACTATCTTTGGGGAGTGTCAGATGCTCAACATTATCAATCACATGGGTAAGGATAATGAAACAGAAAAAAAGTTAGAGGTCTCCAAAGTAGGCCTGAGATATTTCATGCAAGGCAGGGACTTTTATATGAGCTACCCTTCTAGTTCTAATGTGTTATCATAGAGTCATATGGGGCCACTTAAGTGGCACAAGGTTGTCCCAGTGGAAGGCACTTAAGGGACAGGCCCTGTTTCATGCCACAATAGCACTAAATATTTGTGAATAGCTAAGATGTTAAAACTCATACTTTGTAATTAATAAATGGCAAAAGAGTCCTTCCTTTGAGTTAGGAGCTTCAAGATTAAAAACTATGCCATTTTTATGGACATTCAGTAACTTTTATTGATGATCAGTCAGTTCAGAGGTTCCCAAAAACTTATTTGGCCTACCTTCCACTTAAAAAAAAAATTTCTCAGCAACGCCCCCTTTTTCTGGGAATCTACTTTCTTTAACTCTTTAACAGTTTTTTTTAAAAATTGCATCATTTAAAAAAATAGAAAATACATTTTTAAATGAGTTATCTTAAATTTAATAATTTATTCTAAATTTGTGGGTTTTTTCCTGCATTGAAATTTTTGATGATAATATTGCTTCACGTAATCATATAGCATTATATTGTAAACAAATCATAATATGTACACATTCCTGCTGTGGCCAGCTGCACTTCCTGACAACATGCAACAGGCTTGCCTGCCAACACTTGCTTATAAAGACCTGTCCTAGGACTTGACCATTGATGTCTTATAACTTGCATTTTGTGTGGTTATTTGGAAAATAATGTAATCACTGACTTTAATAATGAATTAATTATGTAATATTTAATAATATTGTAATATTATTTAATAATAAAATAAAATAATAATGTAATCACTCTGTTATACAATGGATGAAATACATACAAATGGTTTTTCAAAATTTTCTTCTTTCTTTATGCTTCTACCACCCCTTATATATTTATTCAATGCCCCCCAATTGCACCCAAAGCTACTACTGACCCCTTGGTACCACCCACTTTGGGAACCTATGTCAGTTACTCAAAAAGCATTGATTAAGTGCTTGCCAAGTACCAGGAGAGATGCAAAGCACTGGGAATGTAAATACAAATGAAAAGAAAGAGCTTCTGTCCGTTACGGAACTCACATCTCACGGAGGAAGAAGACATAACATAAAAGGGGGTGAAGAGAATGCTGCCTGGAGAAGTCTAGATTATGGCCTGGTGAGAAATGAAGGGACCTTTGGCTTGAAAGCCTTCCTTAAATGGAGGCTCTGGGAGGAGTCATTCAATGAGAGAGGGACTGATGATACTTCAGGCAGAGAATGTACTTCAGAGTGGTGGAGTTCCATGGCTGAAGTGTTCTTCCCAGGATGAAAACGTTTCTGGGGTGTGGTGGAGAAATCCAGAGTTCAGTCTAATGAGAAATGAAAAGGTAGCTGGCCTGGGTTCCCTCCATAAATGATGACACCAAGTAGAAGTAGAATTTGTCAACTGAGTAAAAACATTCAATGGCTCTCTAGAGGATAAAGTACAAACTTCCTATTTGATAGTCAAATCCTCCATAATGTATCTTTACAAGCTTATCTTCCATGGTGCCCTAATACAAATTTACCTCTCCATGCTGGCTATCCTCCTACTGTCCATTAAAATAGCCATACTTTCTTTAGTGACCTTTAATTTCTTATGCCAGTTAAGTCTGGAGAATGGGTCCAATATATTTTAAGGAAGAATTAGCCTAGCCTGCAGTGGTAGGATAGCCTAGCCTCTGTGGCAAGGTATGGTGGGATATTGTTTCTATTACAACACTTAATTAGGTATTACCTAGTATTGTTATTTAATTTTTAATGTGTATCTTTTTTAAATGACCAATTAGATTATGGGCTCCTGGAGGGTGGGATGGGGCAAATCATAGGATTATAGGTTTCTATTTGGAAGAACTAAAGTTTTGAATGCTGTGGATAAATTCACTTAACCTTGGTAGTGTACTTTCCAAGGATGTAAGCATTGACAATGAAGTTGATGCACATATTGCCAGAGCTAGCTCAGTATTTATTCAGGAGGCTCTGAAGGAAAGTGTGGGAGAGAAAAGGTCAGAAGACTGACCACCAAACTGAAAGTCTGCAAAGCCATTATTCTGATCTCATTGTTGTATGCCTGTGAAACCTGGACAGTATACCAGTGCCCTGCCAGGAAACTGAATTGCTTCTATTTGAATTGTCTTAGGAAGATTCTGAAGTTCACCTGGCAGGATAAGATATCAGACACTGAGGTCCTTTCTCAAACTAAATTGCCAAGCACTCACACTCTACTATAGAGAGTGCAACTCTGATGGGCTGGCCATGTTGTTTGAATGCAAAATGTACATTTACCAGTTCACACAGGGCAAGCACTTCCATTGTGGTCACAAGAAGTGATACAAAGATACTCTTATAGTCTCCATTAAGAACTTCAGTATTGACTGCATGACATGGGAGACACTAGCATAGGACTGTGAAGCATGGTGTGCCTTCATCAGAGAAGGTGCTGTGCTCCATGAGCAATGCAGAATGGAAGTAGCTCAAAAACAAAAATAAAAATGCGAGATGCCTAAATTTATAGACTCCACCTCAAATGTTCACATGGGCTATCTGTGCCTGAGCTGTGGTAGAACATTCTGAGCTCATGTTGGTCTGATCAGCCATGGTAGGGCGCACTGTAACTTGACTCTAGCATAGCGACGTCATTTTGATCCTCTTTGAGAATGAAACAACCAACCAAGAGATCATCTAGTCTGATATCCTCATTTTACAGATAAGGAAACTGAAACAAGAAAGGTTACATGATTTTCCCAAGATCAAACAGGTAACAAGAGGCAAAGCCAGAACTTGAAAACAGGTCCTCTGTTTAGCATTCTAAGAGTTAGCATTCTTTCCCATCAATAATCATGGCCTACATCTTATGTTTCTTGGCATTGGCTTTATAGCATCTCTAATTATTTGTTGAATGAATAATGTATAAGGTTTAGGGTTCCAAGGAGTGAGCCAGTTAATGTAGAAGAGTCAGACCACAGCCTATGAAGAGTGCTCCATTAATTTGTCCTGACTCTTCCCCACATACTTCTTTCTTAGCTTTGGATGTTTTTCATCTACCTTAAGTTTATCAAGTGTTTGTCTTATTCTATTTCTGGACCAGACCTATGAAGTGGTGGGATGGCTCAAGTGCTGTACTGGACAAGTCATTTAAAGTCTTTTAGCCTCATTTTCCTTATCTGTAAAGTGGGGACAATAACACCTACTTAATTGTATTGTTGTAAGACTCAAAAGAGAATACATATATGCATATTTATTCATATATGTATATGTTTATATATATATATTTTTTATGGCACACCATTATTCTATTACATTCATATACCACAATGTTTAGCCATTTCTTAAGTGATATATGTGAATGTGTATACATGTATATATAGTATGTAAATATATGTATTTATATATAGTATGTAAATAAAGATGTAGACACATATATAAAATATGCTTTGCAAATTTAGATCATGCTTTGTAAACCTTGAAAGTGCGACATAAATGTTGCTTATTATTACCAGCACCTGCTTTGCAACTTCTCTATAATTTCAGAGTTGCTTAGAGCACAGAGTTTTGGGGACTTGCCTAGGGTCCCACAGCCAGTGTGTACCAGAAAAGTGTTTTGACACCCATCTCTACACCTAACCCCTCAATTTCCATAGATCCTTACTTAACCTTAGTTATTACTCTTCAGTCCTGTCTGACTCTTCCTAACCTCATTTGAGGTTTTCTTGGTAAAGACATTGGAGTGGTTTGCCATTGCCTTCTCCAGATCATTTGACAGATGAGGAAATTGAGGCAAATGGGGTTAAGGGACTTGCCCAGGGTCATACAGTTAGCGTCCAAGGTCAGATTTGAACTTAGTAAGATGAGGTTTCTTGACTTTTGTCTGACACTCTGTCCACTGCCCACTTCTTTAATCTAATGGATTTGAAATACATGTTTTCCAACCACTTTGTGCTGATGCTTAGAAATGAACAGTGCTGAAGAAATTCTGAACCAGCCTTTAGATCTGAGAGCTCCACAAGGTTCTCTATGATGAACCCTTATTTCCACTTAAGTGAGGCTGAAGAGGCTACAGTGACATCTTCTGGCCACCAGGGGCCATGGACATGTCAGTCAACTTGATGGTCTTTCTCTCTTTCCCAGCCCTGCTCCCCGTTTAAGTTAAGCTGTTTTTCACTTCCTACCTAGGAAAGGACGAGGCCTTAAACCCAAATCCCTCTGGCTCTCACTGACTGGCCCACAATAGGTCCTCACTTGGTCACTGTTGGGTTTTGATGGCTCAGAGTTAGTGTAAAGAGCAATTGTTTCTGTTTTGGCCAGAAGCTCTGAGGGTCTTCCCCTCTCAGATCGATTAAAAAAAAAAACTACGTAAAATAGGCCATTGTCCTCCCCCTCCCCTTTTCTTACCCAGCCTTAATCACAGAATGGGTGTTGTGTCATACAAACTGAGACCTCAGAAAGACCTTAGCTTACTTAAAAAGGCCAAAGTCTCCTACTGCTTTGGAGCCATCTCCACTTGTCCTGGATGATGGCTCTGGAGCAAAGAGTGAGGCTGGTGACTTTGCACAACCCCTCCCTCACTTAAATCCAATGTACTGGCAAGTCAAGACATCACCTTCCTAAGGTCATCCGTTCCCTTTGAGAACTGACAAACACTAACACCACTGCCTAGGAAAGAGAGTTTTGATGTTCCCCCAAGGACTGGCCCAGTTGTTAAAGACTAAGAGTAACCATTTAGACGGTGTGTTTATAAAAACAAACATTTCTTTAGTCCTTTGTCAGCCTAGTGAGTTTCTCAGTCATTTTTCCCACTAAAAAAAGTCCTTTAGGGAGTTATGCCTAGGAATATCCTATAACCAAAGACGTGCTTGAGGGACATTATAAAGGCAAATGTAATGTTACATGAGCCGGATTTTCCCAGTATATAAGTTCTCTGGGAATACAGTTGGCTTGATTGGAATCCACCTAGTGTCCTAAGGCACCCCTTAAAACACTCAAATGCTCCTCTAGAGGTCCCAAGTAGTACCGCACCTTCCAGGAGGTGCCTAATTCACTCCTCGGGGTTACTTTTCATGCCCGGGGAGAATCGGGCTCCCGGAGCAGTTCCCCTCGCAGTGTGCTTTTCAGTCATTAATCACATCTTTGTTATTTGATAACCATGTGAATACTCCGAAGTGAAAGCAGCCCTTGCTCCAAGTCCATGGAAATAAAGCACAGCTTATCTGCCGAGTGCCTCTCAGCCCGGGTCTGTGCCACTCCAGCGTGTCTCCAGTTATCCGAGGATCATCACGGCACCGTAAAAGCAGCCCAAAGCCAACACAAGCGCCTCGGACCTCGTGGCACTCTAAAAGTCTGCGGTTCGGCGCTTTTTGGAGAAGTTCGTGCGCGCAGCACCCTCAGTCAAATGCGCCCTCAGTCAAACGCTGCTTCTCCGAGACGGTAAAGGCACTGCGCGTGGTCAGGTGTGATTGCTGGTTATGATCATTCCAAATCCAGCATGTGCTTCTGCTCCGTAAAGCGCAGTAACTCGGGAAATCCTGGCTTGGGGTTTTCCACCCTACCGACCGTAGTGGTTGGAGAAGTTCGTCCAGGTGTGCCCTTCCACCTTACCGACCGTAGTGGTTGGAGA
>CM053770.1:156876947-156966494 GCA_028658325.1 Potorous gilbertii
GTTGGAGAAGTTCGTCCAGGTGTGTCCCCTTCCACCCTACCGACCGTAGTGGTTGGAGACGTTCGTCCAGGTGTGTCCCCTTCCACCCTACCGACCGTAGTGGTTGGAGAAGTTCGTCCAGGTGTGTCCCCTTCCACCCTACCGACCGCAGTGGTTGGAGAAGTTCGTCCAGGTGTGCCCTTTCACCTTACCGACCGTAGTGGCTGGAGACGTACGTCCAGGTGTGCTCTTCCACCTTACCGACCGTAGTGGTTGGAGACCTTCGTCCAGGTGTGTCCCCAAATGAGAACACTCCAACAGGAAATGGGCACATGTTTGTTTTAAGGAAACCTTTTGGATTTATGGGTTTTCTTTCGGAAAAAAAAATGGGCTGCCCAGTGTAAACTTCCTTTGCGCTCAAGAATCGGCCGAAAACTCCCTGGGAAGACGAGGATGGGCACCACTCATCCCAGGGCAGGAAAGTATAGGGGGCAGGGAGGGCGCCGGGACGGAAAGGAGGAAGGGAGAGAGGGGTGAAGGAGAGAGGGAGAGAGGGAGGAGGGAGGGAGAAAAGACAGAAAGGCGGGAACTAGAGGGAGAAAGAAGGAAGGAGCGGGGAGCGACGGCTCGGAAGAGCGCCTCTTTGTGCACACAGGCTCCTCCCCGCCGCCTCGGAACCCACTCGGGAGGGCCGGAGCCGGTCGCCGGCCCGGCCCGGGGCCGCTCTCCCCGGGGGCGCGGAGCCTCAGCCCGCTCCGGCCGGCGCGGGCCGCGGCATGGGGGAGCCGGGGGAGCCGGGGGAGCCGGGGCGGCCGTCTCGGCCGTCTCCGCGCCGGGCTCCGGCTCTTCCTCCGCCTGTCTCCTCCTTTCCCCCGGGCTCTGCTGAGTTCATTCACTGGGATTGGTTTCAAATGACGCCATCGCTTTATTTTTAAACCGATGACCTCATCCCGCTTGAAGTTTCCTGACCAGCGACTCTCTCTCTTCCCCCAGCCCTTCCCCTCCCCCGCCTTTCCCCCCACCTCGCGCACCCCGGGCTCCTCGGTGGGGGAGGGAGGTGTAATTATTTAGAAGAACGCCTCACCGCCCCCTCCCGCCCCTCCCCTCCCCCCCGCGGGCTCGCTCCGCGCTCGCTTTGGCTCCGAAGTTTCCATCCTTTCGGACTCGCCTTCCACACTGGGGCAGGTTGGGGGGTGGGGGAAGACGCGCGGCGCCTTTCCTCTCCTTTGTCCCCCTCCCCTCGCCGAGCCTCGGCCGGGAGAAGATAATAGGGGAGAGGAGGGGGCGGAGGAGGAGGAGCAGGAGAGAAGCCGGGCCGGCGCGGGCGGCGGCGGCTCCTCGGAAGGGGAAGAGCCCCGGGAGCCGGACGGCTGACAACTTTCGTTTCTTCCCGGGCGAGCGAGGGCAGCGCCGGAGAGGCGGGGGAACCGTAAGTGGGGGGCCGGGCGGGGGCCCCGGAGCAGCCGTGCGCCCGGCGGGCGGCGCGGGCCCAGCCCGGGCGGCGCGGGCCCCTCGGGGCGGGCGGCGCGGACCCCTCGGGGCGGGCGGCGCGGGCCCCTCGGGGCGGGCGGCGCGGGCCCCTCGGGCTCCTCATTCACTCTCTCTCTCCCTGCCCCCGTGCTTTAAAGGTGTCGGGCCGGGGAGGGACCCGCAGGCCTCGCCGGGGTCCGCGGTGCTCGGGGCGAGGGGAGCGGGGGCGGGGGTCCCCTCGGAGCCGCTGGCCGGAGGCGCCGCTGCCCCTCGGGGGGCGCCCGGGCGGCCCTGCTCATTTCCAGGCACGCCGGTTTGCCCCGCGCTCCTGCCGCCGGGGGCTCGGGCTCGGTCCGCGGGCCAGTCCCGCGTGGCTTTCCCGGGGAGGACCGGAGGGAGGGCAGAGGCGGGCCCGATGGCCGCTCTGGGGGGCCCCGGGGCTCAGGTGCTTACGTAACAAGAACGGGTCCCGTTTCTGGAACCCTTCGGAGATCGGCCGCGCGCCTTCCTCCCCTCGCGCCCCAGTCCTGCCCAGGCTTTCCCCGGCGGTCCGCGGACCAGCCTAGAGCGAGGGCCTACTGTGTGCCCGGCACCCGGCCGGGCTCCGGGGCGCCCCGGGGGGTGGGCACACGGGAACATACAGAATATTTACCGTGTCCACCCCAGGTCCCGGGGCGGCCAGGGTCCAGGTAGGCGGCCTGCGCTGGGCGGGGGGCGCGGGGCGGGAGCGCCCCGTAGGGGCTGGCATTTAAAGATTTAAAGGTAACCTTGGAAGGGAGGGAGCGATTCTGTGAGGCGGAGATGGAGCGTGCCCCACGGCGAGGGCAAAGACTCGGAGGTGGGAGATGGGCAACTTGGCCAGGAGCAGGTCAGTACCCAAAAGGGAGTCGTGGCATAATTCTGGAGAAGGAGCTCGGAACCTACTGTTTTTGGAGAGATTCAGATACCAGGTGGAGAAGTTTGTGTTCTAGAGGGGGATGTATTTGTCACTCGAACCAATGAAGCAGAGGTATTTGGTTTATTCTTAATGGAAAAATAAGACTGAGTAGTCTAAAATATTTTGTTTTAACCAGGTAAACGGTCAGTGTAAAATCTTTTTTAAAAATCCTCACAGAATTCTGTGAGTTAGGTAGTGTAATAATCCATTCATTTTTTTAACTGGCCAGGGGCAAACATCCTTGTGTTTGGAACTCATCAGATGGGACTCCCTAATTTATTTTTTAAAGAAATCTCTGGAGCGGAGAGCAACCTTTTGGATAACCTGGTTTGGAGAGAGTTCTGGGCTACCCCAACCTTGAGTCTAAGGGATATAAGAAAATGCAGGACGTAACCTTTGAAACCTTTTGCCTCTCCAAGATTCTGTTTGTGATGACTTCTCACTTTGCCCTTAAAAAGGAAGAAAACTCATTCAGAAAATGGTCAGACATTTTGTCTTACTGATTTTTATTTTAGTAGAACTTCATTTTCTAGAGGCACTTACGCTGCGAAAACATGCTGGGAGAAGAATGCCTGGTTATATGTTGGAAATTTATAGGGTTGATTGTGTATATCATAGAAATTCAACATTTTCTTGAAAGTATGTAACAATGCCCCATCTTAGGTCAAGAAAACAGTCATTTTCCCATTTTTTTCAAGTTCTAATTGAATTAACTACATTAGCTAATGGACGCTAATCCAGATTTACAGGTCAGTTGATGTGACATCTGTGGATGCACAATTTAAGTAGTCATGATTAAGAGAAACTTGCTGATTTTGTAATTGGCAAAAGTGGTAGTGAGAAATAATAGAATTTCATTGTAAAGTGACTTAGCAAGAGGACTGCACTTTTTTGTTTTTCATAAAAGCATTTTTTCCTAAGTTGTGAAATTTATCAAGTAGAAAGACTGTTTATATGGAATGTTAGTATTTTTGCATTTTTATTACATTTAATTTTGAGTTGCAGTGTAGCTTAAAATACAATCCCCAAATAGAGTTTATAGATAAACCAGTCAATGCTTCCTGAATTGACCAAAAGTTCATAAAAGAAAAAAATAATTTGAAACTGAGGTCCTTATTTCTGTTGATAAAAATCATTAAATATAAATAAAGGAAAAAGTGGTTACGGTATGTTGACAAAGTCAATCTAAATATCAGCAGTGTAAATTTGGAGCTTAACTTACTATGATCTCCCTAATATAGTATAGAAAAATCTTCAGACTCCAGGCAGTGAGACAGTAACCAAAAGTTGAATGTACTGTCTTTTATTCTTGACAATATACATATTTTATTTGGGTATTTCTCTTCTAACTATTGGAATATCGCTATTCCAACCAATTATTATTGGTGAGAGAGAACAGAAGAGTAAAGTCTCGCAGTTCTACCATCCTGGTCTGAACCTTGGCATGTCCTTGTTCTTTGGTGTAAATGTTCAAATTTCAGTTCAGTAATCACTTATTAAGCATCTAGTATAAGTCTTTGTACTAGATGCTGGGGATAGTAGACAAAACCAAAACAGACCTTGCCCTCAGGGAGTTATATTCTGATTGGGGGATGAAACAGGTACAGATAAGTAAGTACTGGATAATTTCTGTCGGTACCTGATCTGAGGCTTGAAGGAATTCTAGGAATTCTGAGAGCTGGAGGTGAGAAGTGAGTGCATTTTAGACATGGTTCTAGACATGGAGGCTAACTGGTAAAAAAGAATGTAATAATGTTTATTAAATTTATCTTATGTAGAGCCACGAGTTTGAGAATTGGTTCTTTAAGTCTTACTGGAAGTATCTGGGAAAGTCTGTGGAGTCCTCTTTACTATTTACCTTACTACCTTGGTTCTTTTGACCATCAGTTTTTTCTCTTAAGTTCTAAAACTTTGTCTAACTAACTACAGTATTGGGTTTGAGTTGAAGCCAAGGTCTGTATTTAAGAACAGTGGTTGCTGGCCTTGGTCAGTGACTGAGGCAGAGTCAGAAGTGGTGTTCTGGGTTTCTTTTGCAGTTGTGATATCTTCCTCTTCTCCTTTCTTTAATTTTAAAAAATTGCTTATGCAGAGAATTTCATTGAACTGAACAGGTATGTGTAATATGGGATGTCTTGATCAAATAAATTTAAGGAGATTTTTAGCATTCAATTTATTTAACCACTAATAATTTCAACTCAGGGTTACATAATTGATCCTTGGTAAAATGTAATTTATCACGTTTTTCCTGAACTATTTGGTAAATTTTTTTTTCTAACTTAGGTTCTCCAAACTATTGTATTGGAGACCATCTGGCATACAGAAGTATGAGTTTTAGTGTTTACATGCTTGGGCTTGGATGAAAAATTTTTGACAATAAAACTATAAATCAGTATAATAGAATGATTGAGATAAAAACACCCAGAAAAAGTTTAAAAAATCAAGCACAAGAGAAAAATGGCATTTTAAGAAAGATTTATAAAATGACGAGATTGTCTTCTGTCTCTTTTGTTCTAACTTCCTATGATCATATTAAACAGATGGAGGAAACTAGGCAAAAAGACTTTATAATGTAAAGATTATAGTCAGCTCTTATTTTCCACTAATTTGATTATGTACAACAGATTGTATCCCATGTTACATTCTTTTCATCAAACATGCTTCTGGACAACCTTCTCTTTCCATTAACTTGAATACTTGTTAATGGTAACCGACTCAGAACATGTGCAAGAATAGGTAAATCTGTTAAGGAGAAAAACACTAAACTTTAAATCTATTACATTATATAAGTAAGTTAAGGAGATTGTAAGATAGCCCCTAGCTACCTTTTATAACTTCAAGACACCAAGCCCCTATAAACTACAGATGAATCTTGCTTTACAGAAGTGGACTAGACCTCTATGTAAATCACTTCTCTGTGTAATTTGAATTTGTCCTGGATGTGGGGAAGGGAGAGAGGAAGGCAGGAAGGGAGGCTTGCACACCATTCAAGGACGTGTAAGGGTTGGGGACAGAGAAGGGACAACCTTGGCTGAGGGTCAGCAATGTGGGGGCCTGCCCTGAACGGAGAGGTGGGAATGAGGGAGGTAGAGACACGTGAGGACCAGACAGGTGAGGAGGGGTAATAAACATGTGGGAAGCTGGGACAGACACTGGGTACCAGAGCAGTGACTGAGGACCAGGGGCTAACAGGCAGTTGGGTGGGCAGAGTGGGCAAAGTTCTCTCTGAACACATGAGATCTCAAGCCATGTCCCTCATTTGGCAGAACTATGAAGCTCTGTGCCCAAGTTCACTTGAGTTTGTTTTTGTTTTTGTTGGGGGGAGTAGTAGAAAGTACGCAGTAAAGTTAAAGTAAGTTTAAATTCAGAATTCTTTAATCATCAAATTTGCATTTACGTATGGAGAACTGCACAATCCAGTGTGCTGAATATAATGTTCAAGCAGTTGTCAGTGATTTGAAAGATCATGGAGAAGGGGAAGGAAAAAAGTTCAACTTGAGTCAACAATGTAACATGGTAGCCAGAACAGCTAATGCTGATCATAGGTTTCATTTAAAGGAAGGATGACCATTGGTAAGAGTTCATTAGTTAGTCACCGTAAGTTCCTTGGGAGTTGGAAGTGTCTTTTGCCTTTCTTTGTGTCTCAGTCGACCAGTTAACATTATTAATTGATTACTGTGTGCCAAGTGCTGGAAAGGAAAAAGGCAGTCTTTGCCTTCAGGGAACTCACAATTTAAGTGGGAGAGACACATGCAAGCAAATATGTGGAAAGAAAATAATAAACAAGGTAAATAGTAGTTAACAGAGGGAAGGAACTGGAATTAAGAAGCTTCCAGGAAAAGACAGGATTTAGATTGGGACCTGAAAGAATCCCCCCAGAGAGGTCTGTAGATGGAGGGAAGGAGGGATAATTTATGTTCCAGTCATCAGTGATAGAGAAAATGCCTGATGATAAAGAAGACAAGCTGTCTTGGTTCTGGAAGGCTTTAGGTGGCTATTGTTGCTGTATCTCTAGCCCTTAGCATAGGACTAGGCACATAGTAGGTGCTTAATAAATTCTTGTTGAATGGACAAGCATCAGATTTACAGTACTGGGAATGAATGGGCAGGAATTAAGGGCTTACCATATATTATGCACTGTGCAAATACAGCAGTGAGACAGTCATTGTTCTCAGTGAACTTACATTCTAATACAAGAGACTATATCTAGGTGAATGATGACAAGGAAAGGATGTTTTGGTCTGGCAAAATGCAGGGACAAAGTGAGTGGAATAATTGGGCAGTCAGATAGAGTGAGGTGTAACCAGTGAGTACAGCCCAACACCAGATCAGGATTTCCATAGCATGATCTCTGTAAGTTAAGTGGGAGGATGTAAGAGCCATGGTGGCAGGTTGGGAAATGCCAAGGAGTATGGTCACATCTGGAGTTTAACAGAGAAGTTAATGTTTACAGGCCACCTAAAAATGGTGTAATTTTTAACAGCCTTTGTCTGCTTTTCCTTACTCCACAGCAGAAGCAGAAAAAATTTCTTAGGATAGAAACCCTTTTCTTTTTTTTATTTTCTTTTGTTCTGTTTTTTTCTTTCTTAAGTTTTCCATGTTCAAAGAGTTCTTCACTAAGTGGCCAGCCTGCTAGGGGATGATCTGGTGGGTACTTAACCAGGCTGGTCCTTGGAAAGCAGATGAAATCTGTTTCCAGAACCATACTTGAAATTGCAATAGCCTCATAATTGGCCACTCTACTGCAAGTCACTCCCCACTCCAATCGGGCCTTTACAAAGCTACCAAAGACATTTTCCCCCAAATCAGGTCTGGCCATTTCACTCCTCCTGAATGTGACTTTTAGGATCAAAGATAATCTCTTCTTTTGACCTTTTAGGCTCTTTGCAACTCAGCCATTCCCTGACATTGGTCTCCTTGCATCTTTCTCTGTTCTTGCACTCTACCATACAGTTCCTTCATGGTGGCTTATTTGATGTTCATCACACTCAGTGCTCTATCTACCCATTTCTGTCTTGGCATTATCAGTTCCCCATGCCTACAATGCTTTTTCTCTCTTTACCTCTGCTTTTTTACCTTCCTGCTCTGGTTTCTTTCAAGAAACAACTCATGTGCCACTTTCTGCAAGAGGCTTTTTCTAATTCTTCACCCCTAGCTCTCAGTGTTTTTTCCTCTAACGCTACCAGGTATCTACTTTATATGCCTCCTTCATATGTCTATTTATACACTAGTGATCTCTTCCCTTAGAATGTAAGCTTTAGGGCAAGTTTTTTTTTTCTTTTGCCACTTTGTTTTTGTATCTTCAGTACCTGACACAGAAAATTCCTAAATGCTTATGTGTCTGAGAACCCAAAACCAAACACTTGAAGTAGTGAAGTGCTGAGAGGAACACTTTGCAGAGAATCTGTAGCTGAATGGAAGGATGGTTCACTTCCTCTTGGAAAAGGGAGTTGGCTTTATCATGCATCTAAATGCAACAAGAAATATCATCTTCTGGAACACTTGGTCATCTCACGTTGCAATGCTCGTTGTACACTTTTTCAAAGTGATCACCACAAAGATAATTTCGTCTGGGACATCAACATAAGTAGTGGAGGATGATGAGATAGAGAAATTTCATGAAGAAATAAAAAGCAAATCAACTTATGCTTTTGTACTTAGTATACTTGTGTGGGCTTAGAGGAGGGTGATGAAAATGTTATGAAGCATGGTTAAGGAATAAGAAATGAGATTCTTTGATCCTGTGTCATGTGATACAAGAGACCAGAGGCTTAGAGACTACATATGGAAGCCTCCTCAAAAATACATACATACATATATATAATGATTTATATATATATACACACATATGTATATATGTATAAACATACATACATAGATGTATACATTATTATGTATATATTATATGTAAAATGATTTCTTCAAGAAGAATCAAGAGGTGTTAGGTTTGCTGAGTATCCATTAACACCACCAAAATTACTGATTACAAATGGAGTTTTTGAGTCAGTTGTTTGTACAGGTATCTCTTCCACATTATAAGGGATAGGGAGGGACTGTTAGGGGCTCAGCCAGAGATCTGGAAAATCCATGTTAAAGTTTTTGGCCCTCCCTTCATACCAGAGAGGAAATCTAAAATGTGGTGTTAAACATATATATATATATATATATATATATATATATATATATATATATATATATATATATATATATATATAAATATGTAGATATAATACAATACTTTACATACATTTTATGCATTTCTGAGTTTCTAAACATTTTCTGTGTTGTCTGCTGACCTTTGTGTGTCATCTGTAACTTCTGCAAAACTTCCCCAAAATTCCCATTTAATTTCTTATGTGAGCCTGCAATATATCAAAACCATGATGGGGACAGTTGTGATGGGGAAGGGACAAATGTATGTGGTAAAGACCCATCCTATTAGAGGAAAGAAGAAAAAATTACTAAATTAGGAGAAAGAATAAAAATGAGAAACTGTGGTGTGCAGTTGAGGTCTCTCCAGCCTGACCTATTTAAATGAGTAATTGTTACTGAAGAATGGGAAATGGGTAAATAAACAGGCATTGACAGACTACTATCACTGTTTCATTAGGAATTTAATTAATGTAAATTAAATGCCATAGTAAGGAGAAAAAAAGAGCTCCAAAACTTCTTTAATCAGCAAATACTTGCATCTCCTTGCTAAGCAGAGAAAATTGGCAGCTAAGGACAAGAATAGTTTAGAATATAAACTCATTGGGACAGTGTCATGGATAACTACGTGTGGAACATTATGAGCAGTATTGCCTCATGAAACCGTGTGAAGGGAAAAGTTTACTGACAATTTGACAGGAGACCCAGTTAATCCAGGTCATCTCCAAGATGTATCAGGATAGAATTATTAGGGAAACAGACAAAAAAAATGGCTGTTTTAATAATAATTTTTATAGTTGATAACTTTCTCTTGGACTCGTGACATCCCTTTCATGAGAAGGGAAAGGAAAAGATGGAAATTGCTTTTGGACTAGATCAGTATGCATATTGTCTGTATGGAGGCAAAATGTGGGTATTGAAGAATGTATTCTTAAGGTATCCGAAAGAGGAGAGAATGCCAAGTGTGGAAAAATATTGGGTGTTACTACTGAAAAAAATACAGCAGACAAAATATTTTTAGCTAATAAGCCATGACTACTTTGCTGTCTCCACAAGATTTTTATCAGAATAATCAAGCAATCAATTAACAAGTATTCATTAAGCTTACTATTTACCAGTGTGCTAAATGTTGGACATACATGTAAGTCATGCCATATCAACACACTTTCATTAAGTGCCTACTATGTGCTAGGCACTGAGGATATTTAGGGGAAAAAAAGACCTGTTCCTAAGTAACTTTGTACCAACAAGATATAGATAGGATCAACTGGAGATAATCCTAGAAGGAAGACACCAATATTAAGAATTGGGAAAGGTTTCTTGTAGAAGGTGGGATTTTAGCTGATATTTTAAGAAAGGCAGTGGAGTCCAGGAGATAGTGATTAATGAGGACCTGTACCAAGGTTGGAACTGTTAATCAGAGGAGAGAAGGGGATGTACAAGAGAGATGGAATCAACAGGACTTGCCAAGAGATTGGATATCAGTGTTGAATGATCTGGACAAGTAGAGGAGACCCTCTAGGTTGTGAACCCAGGTGACTGTGGGAAAATGGTACAAGACTCAAGATTGGGAGAAAGGTTGTGGCTGGATGAAGATCTGAGAATCATCTGCATAGCAGTGGTAATTGAATCGTTGGGTACTGATGGGACTACCAAGTGAGATAGTTGATAGCTTATAGGGAGTAGACCAGAGGGTCCATCAGAGACCCTTTGAGGACATCCAGAGTAAATCAGTGTGAACTGAATGAAGATCCAGCAAAGGAGACTGAACAGGAAGAGTTCAGACGGGCAGGAGGAGAACCAGGAGAGATGAGAGAGAATGAGGAATATTTAAGAGAGAAGAAGGTGATTGACAGTGGCAAATATTACCGAAAAGTCAAGAAGGATGAGGACTGAGAAGAGGCCATTAGGTCTGGCAATTAAGGGATCCTTGTAACTTTGGAGGGAGCAATTTCAGGTGAATGAGGTTGAAAGCTAAACTGCAGAGAGTTTTTGGTTTCTCTCGTTACCCTTTGACTCTAACTCTAGCCATTGCTGCACAGATTACCTGAGACTAAGTGTCTTCAGTCTCTTCCAACATTGTGGGATTCTGCCCAGAGTAAACACTGGGGGAGGGGACTGATGCCAGTTGGGTTACCATTCGTTTCCTTTGGCGTGATCTTTCCTCCCAAAGTGTTTATTATTATTATTTTATTATTTAAATTTAGTTGCTTTCCCTTTTTATTTCTACATGGATTGACTGAAACCGTATCTGCCGCCTCTTGTGGGATTTGGTGGCATCCAACTTGAGTTCCTACCATGGGAGTAGTAGAAGGGGATTCCCACAGCTGAACCCTAAATCATAGACCTTTGAGGTTGCTGGCAGTGGCCAAGCCCACCATGTTGCATGGTTTGGAGGCTGGAGATTCCAAGTGGGAGAGGGAAGCATTATAGTTGTCTTGTGTTATTTTGTGAGGTTTTTACCTTGTGTGGAACTTCTGTTTAGCAAATTATTTCCATCTGCTTATCTTGTGGTTTTTGCTTTAGTTATTCTGTATCTGGTGCATAATGACCATTTCTGAGGTTTCTGGGTTGAAGACATTTGCAGAAAGCAACTTGACACTCAGGCAATTCCTAATCCCTCATTTTATAAGGAATGGTACCTATAAACCCATGATAGAAATGAACTCATTGTTAAGTTATTTCCAAATATTATGTTTCTTCATGAACTTAGACTTCAACAAAGTCTGACTGTTCACTAGTTCATGGTACTGTATTAGACTATGGGAATGCAAAGTAAAAATGAATAATCTCATTTTCTTAAGTAGGTGGCAGATAGAGTAGATATAGTGCTGGTCCTGGAGTTAGGAAGACCTGAGTTCAAATGTAGCCTCAGACGCGTATTTAACTGTGTGATCTGGAGCAGGTCACTTAACTTCTGTCCACCACATCTCCAAAATGGGCATAGTAATCGCGCCTGCCTTCCCAGGGTTGTGAGGATCAAGTGAGATAATAAATAAGAATGATAAAAGTGAGAAATAAATAATAAATGAGATCATAAACTGCAGAGCAGTTAGCACAGTGCCTGGCACAAAAGTAGGTACTTAATACATTCCTGCTTCCTCTTCCCTTCCCTCAAGGAGCTTAGATTCCTTGTATTGGTGGGATGCCACCTGTACTCAGGTAAGTAAATGCAAGATAATTTGAGGAGAAATAGAAGACTGAAACTTGAAGGGATTCAAGGAAGACTTCACAGTTGGTATCTGAGCAGAGCCCTGAAGGAAATAAGGATTCAGAGAAAGATAGAGAGGGAGGGGGAAGGAGAGAGACAGAGAGAGGCAGAGGAGGGATAGGGAAAGAAAGACGAAGAGCATGGAGGGAGAAAGAAAGCTCGCATTCTGCACATTCTGAGACGTGAGTGAATACACAGAGACAGGAGATGACATGTCAGGTTTGGAGAACAGTTAGTTGTCTGTTTGACTACAATGCCGAGCTCTTGTGAAATCAGGCTGGAAAGGTAGATTGGAGCCAGATTGTATAGGGCCTTAAATGCCAGGCGGAGGAGTTTGTGTTTTATCTTGGAGGCAGTAGGAAGCCTCTCAAAGTTTTGACCAGGGAGAATGACCTGGTTAAACTTGTACCTTAGGAATATATTGTGTGGGTATTTCTGTGGAGGGTGGATTGAGGAAGGCCTGATATTGAAAGGAAGGAGAATGTGAAGCAGGACGTCAGGCAGGGGTTCGTTAGAACTTGAATTGTATTGACCTGTGCTGGTGAAGAGTAACAGGACAGATGTGAGATGTTGTAGAGACAAATTGATGGGATCAGCCTAATGACTGGCTCTATCAGGGGAGAGAGAATGAAAACTTGAGGATGAGTCTAAGGTTATGAACCTGGATGATTGAGGAGGATGGTGATGCCTTGATAAGAAACAGAGATTCCGGCAGGTTTAGAGGCAAAGAGGATGAATCCCTTTTGGATATGAGGAGTTTGAAGTAAAAATAGACGTAGAGTTAGAGGACATGAATTCAAATCCAACCTTATTCATAATATTTGTGACATCAAACAAGTTATTTAACGCCTCAGGTCCTCATTTTTCTAATCTGTAAAATGAGGGTAGGAAGAGAATTGGACTAAATGTCCCTTTTGGCCCTAAGTCTATTGCCCTGTGAACCTGTGACTTATTTCATAATAATCCTCTTCACTATTTCCTTTGAGGCAGCATTTATTAAGCACCTATTTTGTTTCAGGTCCTGCTGGGTATTGGCAGTACAGATACAAAAACCAAATGACTTTTGACCTTGGTAATCTTAGATTTTTGTCAGAAGAAACAACCCTAAATAAATGCAAATATATTTTAAAAAGTGGAAAGTATTTATACAGTGGCAGAGTGGGGTAGTAGATAAAGAGTTAGCCTTGGTTAAGAACTTAGTCCAGATTCTGGCTCTGTGACCCTAGGTAGGTCATTTAACCTTGAAGTGCTCTAGGTAACTGTCTCAGACTATTACTGGAAGAGAAGGTACCCAGTCTGCACAGGCAAGAGGTATTGTCCTCATTTGGGAGTCCCCTAGATCAGTGAAATTCCAGGTCCAATTCCTAGCCCCATGGATTTCATTTTCCTTCCAAACTGACCTGCTAACGCTTTCTTGAATTCTTTCTTTGCAGTTTTTTCCTCAAGCTTAGAATGATCTTCCTTCCAAGCTCAGCTTGGGACATCATCTCCTGTGTGATGTGTTTTCTGATCCATTCCCCTTTCCCCCCAATTACTTTGTACTTAAAAAAAGACAACTCCCTTCCCTCCCCCCCACATCCCAAACCCTAGACCTGTGGTTTCCTCAGCTTAGGGAATTCATGGTGAGAAGCATCTAGCCTTGTAGAACTAATTTTTGGTAACTTAAAGTCTTAGAGGTTTACTTAGATTACTACTGAGAAGTTAAATGACTTGCCCAAGAAGACTGTATAAGAAACTGGAAATAAATAGATGCCCATCCATTGGTGAATGGCTCAACAAATTATGACATATGAATGGAATGGAATGTTACTGTGTGATTAGATATGGTCACCATGAGGAATGGCAAAGCATGGGAGTACATAGGAATTGATGAAAAGCAAAATATAGTCAAACCTACAAAATATGCACAATGATTACCACAATGTAAATGGAAAGGACAACAGAAATGGAATATTGTGCAGTTATCAGGATTGTGATCTCAGAGAATACCTTGCTTATTTTGTGTGTGCAAGTAAAATAATAATTATTATATTTTAATGTGGCATAATAAATTAATATATTTTGATATTTTTTATATATTCATACACACATATTTTGTTGTTGTTGAATTATATATCTGGCTTTTTGTAACTCCGTTTTGGGGTTTTCTTGGCAAAGATTCTGGAGTAGTTTTCCATTTTCCTCTGTATTTCATTTTTACAAATGAAGAAGCTGAGGCATACAGGGTCAAGTGACTTGCCCAGGGTCACACAGCTAATGTCTGAGACCAAATTTGAACTTAGAAAGATGAGTCTTCCTGATTCCAAGCACAGCACTGCACCACCTAGCTACACACACCTATATATATATAGGTGTGTCTTTGTGTGTGCGTGTGCATGTGCGTGTGTGTGTGTGTGTGTGTGTGTAAAATGTTTCAGAAATGGGATTTGGTCCCAGCCAGCTCTTTTTAACTCAGGCTGGCTGACTGCCTCTCCACTGTGACAAAGTGCTTAGTAAATGCTTGTGGATGTATTGGTTTGTACCTGGCTCATTGTCAAATTTTTATTGAATTGAATATGATTTTAATACAACTGTTGAACCACCGTTTGATTTTACTACTACAAAAGGTTCAAATTATCAGTCAGTGAAACTTTTTTTAGTAGGTGATTGTAGCAATTGCTTTGATTCTGTGAATTGAGAACGTCATTAATAATGTAAATATTTGTTTGATAACTTTTTTATGATCAACATTAAAGATCTTGTATAGGAAAACCTTCAACCCATTTCCCTCATAAATCATCAAAAATGTTGAAATAAAAAGAACCGCACCATTGTTGATTCAGTTGAAAGATTTGAGTTTCATGATCATTGTTAGTGGCAGTTTTAAGAGAAGTCTAATTGTAATGTTGGAAAGTGCATTAGTTTAAAGAGATATGTTTGGGGAATTTCTATTTACTGAGTGTTGAGGAGGAATGAAATTCGTTTGCCAGAAAAAAGCAACAAACAATTTTTATAGCCCTCTTTAGTCAAAAGGATTATGAAGGAATTAATGGAAACTTTTGTTACAGAAAGGACCTTTCAATTCTTTCATTAAAATAAGCTGGTCAACTTCTGAAATTTTTAGGGATATATGTCCTATATTTTTCTAAACAAATTCCCATTTTTGAAAAGAAGTTATCAAAATTAAGAAATAGGCGACTGTGTGGGATAAACATTGTAAGAGATTCAAAGGAACATCTACAGCCCTCCAGCCCTTTATGGTCTTCAGCATCATTGGTCAGTTTGTTTTTGGTATTAAAGTAGCTTAACTGAAGCCCCCTGTCAGATATTTGCTTCCTCTATACCATCTTAAAATAGGGACAGTAATTATTTGCCTGTTGGGCTTCAGAGGGCAGAACCAGCAGCAAGTTGTAAAGAGGCATATTTGGCCTGGATGTTAGGAAAAGCTTGATGGTGAATGAACTGCCTCATTGCTTTGTAAGCAGAAGCAAGAGGACTGTTTATGGGTATGCTGTGGAGGGACAGGGATTCTTTTAGGGTTATGAGTTCTTGATGTGTCTGATTTTGGGATGCCATGGACCATAGGTTCATGGGATTTTTTTTGGCAGAAATATTGGAGTGGCGTGCCATTTCCTTCTCCAGTAAGTAGATTAAGTCAGTAGAGGCTGCTGGGACCAGCTTCAGTCAGCCCATTTATTAAATTTTCAGTTATAAGTAGTTACACCTCAGAAATCAGCAGATTCCGCAAATCAGGGCTTGATTTATTGTTTCGTTGATTGCCTAGACTCAGGAAAGTGATGAGGAAAATGTTGACAAGGCCAATTAAATTTAAAAGTGTGTCATGAATACAAGTTCTCCACCTAGAGCCAGTTGTTAGACACTCACTCTGTTGGACTCTCCCACCCAGATTGATCCTTTTATGAAGGCAAACTAGGCCATCTTTGGCCTCAGTTCTTACCTCACCTTTAATTACTGAGTGGGCGTTGTCTCAGCCAAACTGAGACCTGGGAAAGACCTTAGCTGAAAAATTAGGCCAAGGTCTGCCACTATATTGGAGGCCTCCACCAGTCATCTTTGATCTGTGTCTTGCCACTGGACACTGATGAGTCTGATGACTTGGCACAACACTGCCTTGCTTAAATCCAATTCATTCACAAGTTCTGACATCCTCCTCATGTCCTTGGTCCTCTTTGAGAGCAAAGGATGAACGACTGCAGCTTGATAGGTAGGAAGTGTTTTTCAGGATTGCTTTTTCATTATCCTGATAATTAGTGATTTGGGAAATTTTTCTTAGGTTAGTCTCATTTTACTGATGAGGAAGTTGAAAGTCCTTAGAGGTTGTAACTTTGTTCTACAGCTGTCAGTGACAGAATCAGTATTTGAACCCAGATCCACTTTCTTCAAATCCAGAGTGTGGTTTTCTTTTCACTTTTTATGTAAACATATATCATGACTGTTATTTGTTACTTAATTTTCAGGTTCTACTACAAGACACTGGGTCTGACTCTTTGTTCTCAATCCCAGGTATTGTCAGCTGAAGATCTTGCCTATCAGTCTCTACCTTCCTAAAGTAAACTTCTTCTAGGAATATATCTGTTACCTATATGTGTCCCAAGACATGGCATAAAGAGATGGTGGCTTGTCCCCAAGGAAGTTCCTAGACCCTAAGTATTCCTGGAGAGGCAATAGCATAACCTCTTAGTCTAAGAGATTACAATGAAAAGGGGGACCATTTAGCAAAGGGGTAGGAATTTTTGTACCCCAGGCTTCTAGAGAAGTTTTCCAGAATCCAGTTTACTGAAAAGATCAGCAAGGGATTTCTTTCATAATGTCACATCATTTTCACAGATCCAGATCTCAAAGTTTTAGGCCCCCTGAACCTAGTGTTTCAGAGAGAGCAAGGATAGTTCCTGGACAAAAGCAGATAGTTGGGGAGAGAAGGGCATTGTGCACATACCTGACCCTTCAGCCATGATATTGAAGAGCAAAGACTTGGTTCACCTTTGACTGCTGTTGGAAGCTATTTGGATGGTATCTGTCCAGTAGGAAAGGGAATTGTCTCTCTTACAATCCCAAGTTCATTTTCTTTTTTGAGGAGTCCAAATCACTGGACAATAGCCCGAATCCAAAAGCCTGAGTACATTACCTGAATATCTTGGGATTGTCTTCACCATTGTCGAAATGTTGTTTTTGTTCTGAGACTAGTCCAAACCACAGGGTGGCACTATGAGTCTGGATAATCATATAGGTTCATGGGGTGGGGGGGTGGGGGTGAGGTTTATTGGAGAGGGAAGAGAATTGTATTGATTATTTATGGGCCCTTTCAAGCCCTTCTATAGTGTTCTTTCTGTCTGAGGGGTAAAATAAAGGCTATCCTCTACTTGACAGCTTACCTGGGAACCCCCTTATCCATATCTATGAAAACCTATATTCCAAGTTTCCCAGAAGAAAGTAGGGTCAAAATAAACCAGAGGACCTCTGATATTGAACCCAAACTGTATAAAGCCAGAGAGCTTTGGGGGAGGGGAGTAGGAAATATAGATTTACTGATTTAGGGTTGGATCAGATCTTTGGCCTTATGTAGGCTAAGGTCCTTATTTTAACAGATGAGGAAATGACTCAGATTTAAAAATGACATGCTCAAACTCACTGAGTAGTAGGTCTTAGAACTGGGATTCAAACCCAAGTCTTCTGATTGCAAATCCAGTGCTTGTTCTATTACCTTATTATGTATAATTTTATATGTTTGATGTAAGGCATCTAGCACAGTACTCTAGACAGAATTGTAGCTTATTAATGTTGGTTGATTTTTTTTTGTTGTTTACTCCAAACTTTGGGCTCCTTTTCAAACAGAATAGACAGTATGAACTCGATTCTTTCTAATTTAACTTGATTCAGTTTAACAAATATTTATTAAGCACTTGCTATGTTCAGGCACTGTTTCAGGAGGTATGGGATACAAAGATAAGATAAGGCACAGTTTGTGTCTTGAGGCAGTTTATAATATAGTAAATGCCCTTGATGGTAGAGGGTCACCCTTTCTTGTAAGCAAAACCTGTGTTGAAGTACTGCTTCAGCTTACAATATCTTTTTCCATGGGCAAATCACATAACAATGATAGATAACTTTCTAAGATGAAAGAAAAATTACTGGAAAGCTAATGACCAACACTGGTGGAAAAGATTCTTAAAAATAAATATGACTCTTGTTAAAGATAGGTCCATATAAAATATTGTGACACTTCCAAGGAAAGAAAGTTCATGTCGAGTGGGGATAGAACATTATTATTTTTTAAATTAATTTATTTTTAGTTTTCAACATTCACTTCCACAAGATTTTGAGTTTCAAATTTTCTCCCCCTCCCTCTCCTCCACCTTCCCAAGACAGCATGCATTCTGATATGGGCTCTACATATACATTCATATTAAACATATTTTCACATTAGTCATATTGTAAAGAAGAATTAAAACCAATGGGAGGAACCTCAAGAAAGGAGAAACAAAACATCAGAAGAAAAGGAAAGCAAATAGTGTGCTTACATTTGCATTCAGATTCCAAAGTTCTTTCTCTGAATGTGGATAGCATTTTTCAACATGAGTCATTTGGAATTTTCTTAGATCCTTGCATTGCTAAGAAGAGCTAAGTCTATCAGAGTCAGTCCTCACACACTGTGGCTGTTACTGTGTACAATGTCTTTCTGGTTCTGCTCACTCTACTCAGCATCAGTTCAGGTAAGTCTTTCTAGGTGTTTCTGAAGTCTGCCTGCTCATCATGTCTTATAGCACAATAGTATTCCATTTTATTCATATACCACAACTTCTTTAGTGATTTCCCTGACTGATGGGCATCTCCTCAATTTCTAATTCTTTGCTACCACAAAAAGAGTTGCTATAAATGTTTTTGTAAATGTGAGTCTTTTTCCTATTTTTATGATCTCTATGGGATACAGACCTAGAACTGGTATTGCTGGGTCAAAGGATATGCTTGTTATGCAGTTTTATAGCCCATTGGGCAGAGTTCCAAATTGCTCTCCAAAATGGTTGGATCAGTTCACAGCTCTACCAACAATGCATTAGTGTTGGGATAGAAAATTATTAAAGATCTCTGAGAAAAGAAGAGGTTATTTCACTCTTTACATTCTATTTCCCAGTGCCTGGCACATAGAAGGCACATTAGTAAATGCTTGTTGATTGGCCCAGGGAGGCTGAATGAACAGGCCTACCAGTTTTAGTCAAACTGGCCTACTTGCCATTTTTCCAATTTGCTATTCCCATCATTTGTTTCTTTGCCTTTGCGTGTTTGGAATGAATTCTCTTCTTCTTCCTTTTGGAATTTATAGCTTCTTTCAAGCCTTGGGTCAGGTATCAGCTCCTCTGAAGAACCTTTCCTGATCCCCCTGTTTGTGACTGCTTTCTCCCTCAGGTGCATATATATATTCCATCCATTTCCCCACTTCTTATGCAATGCCTTTGAGGACAAGAAATTTATCTTGTTTTATCTCTGAATCTCTAGAATCTAGCAAAGTATCTTACAAATAGTTCATTCTTGTCAAATTGCATTGAAATGAATGAATGAATGAGTGAGTGAAGGAATGAATGAATGAAATCCAGCCTCACTTTCTAGGGCAGCTAGGTGGTGCAATGGGTAGAGCACCAGCCTTAGAATCAGGAGGACCTGAGTTTAAATGTGGCTTTAGACACTTAATTGTGTTGTTATCCTGGGCAAGTAATTTAATCCTGTTAGCCTCACTTCCTCATTTGTCGAATGAGTTGGAGAAGAAAATGGCAAAGTACTTCATTATCTTTGCCAAGAGAATCCTAAATAGGGTCATAGAGATTCAGACACGACTGAAACAACAAAGTCAACCTCGTTGGATTTTGAAGGAAGAGAAGAATTCCACTTGGCACAGATGGAAGGGATAGATTATTATGTTCTAGACATAGAGGATAGCATGAAGAAAGACTTGGAAATGGGAGAGGGTAGCAGGGTGGAACCAAATTGGGGCTTTTTGGGTGTGGAGGGAGGATTGTCTTCATACCTTTTGATTTATGTAGACAAGAAAGGAATCTACCAGCTGTCCTACTCTTACTCCTCATACACCGTTAGCTCAAATGAATATGGCATGTGCTACCTGACAGGGTCCTTTTGTTCAATTTTATTTAGCTGTTTCTCTTTGTTAGAAGTTGGGGTTTGATGGGGTGTTTATCTGGAAATGAGCGTGATGTAAAAAACAAAAGGCATCAATAAAAAACTTATTTTAAGTGGTTCAGGAAGCAACCATTACTTTGGAGACAGGAAGACCAAGTAGAGTTGCTGTTGCTGAAAGACTCTTGGGAAATGGAATCAGCCACTCTATCTCTGAATTTTCTTACAGCTGCAAGAAGAGATAGACAGGTGAATGGAGAAAGAAGAATTCGCGGGTGTCTGGGTTGCAGAATGTGATTGCATGTTTGGGAGGATAGCAGATTACATGGCAAGATGGTGAGGAGGGAAGGAAGTGGTAGTTGTTTACTGGATTTGAAATCAGAGGACCTATGGTACATTCTAGCCAGTCTGAGACTTATTAGCTGAATGATCTTGGACGAGTAATTTAATCTTTCTGAGCCTTGATTTCCTCACTTCTAAAATGAACAGATTGGACTAAATGATGTTTAAGGTTTCTTCATGCTATAAATTCTGTGTCTTTTAGGTCCTTTACAGCTCTTAAATGATGATATTTATCAGAATAAACTCTCTAGATCTTGTTACTTTTGTAATCCTGATTAAGAAATTGGCATAAAGTGTTACCTTAATTATCCTCTGAGTTTTGTAATTTTTCCTGAATTGCAGTGTACCAATGGTACCTCACCTTGAGCATAAAAAAAGACCAAATTCCTCCTCTGTATCAGGGGCCATCCCTGTAGTGCTGATCTGTATCTTGCCTCTAGACCCAGATGTCTGTGAAGGAGAGTGAGGCTGGTGACTGCACAGCCCTGCCTCACTTAAATCCGGTTCACTCACAAGTCATGGCATCACCTTCCTTATGTCATGGCCCTCTTAGAGAAGGAAGGACAAACACCGACAACAACCTTGAGCACACAGTTCATTTGTTTTAACTCTTGTTAGAGATGAGTCATTTAGGAAGGTGTGTTGTAGTTAGAGACCTGTACTTTACCCTGGAGATGAAGAACAGGTTGATTTTTTTTTTTTTTTGGCCCACTTACAGGCCAGTAAAGTAAAAGCCAAAGTCCACTGTGTCATGTTAGAGGGCTTGGTATGCTAGTTTTCCTTTGATTTTAAAAAGTGGTTTAGACCAGTTGGTGTAGTTTGGAGTCCCCTTAGACTAGATATATTCCTACTTCTTAAAACCAGCTTCTTAAGAGTAATTTAAAATTTTCATTGATTTTTTTGAAAAAATTATTTCACCAGTTCCTGATATAGCTCCTCCCCTATTCTTTCCCCTAGTGAGCCAGAACTTTGAAAAAGAAAGCAAAAATAGATGACGTATACAGTGGTCTACATCCAAAGAAGGAAGGAAAACGTTTTCTCATATCTTCTTTGGGGCTAGTTTTGGTTATTATCATTACACAATATATTGTTTTAGGGTTTTTTGTTTGTCTGTTCTTTCTGTTGACGTTACTTAGTCATTGTGTATGTTGTTTTCCTGGTATTGTTGACTTTATATTGGTTCATATAATAAGGTTGCCCATGCTTCTCTGTGTTGTTCAAATTGTTTCTTATGGTGCAATAATATTATTCCATTACATTCATATACCATAATTTTTCGGTTATTCCTCAGTCATTGAACTTAAATTCTGGTTTTTTGTTAGCACAAAAAATTTCTATGATTATTTGAATCTATATGGTACTTCTCTGAATTTGAACTTCTTGGGGTATTTATAGCAGTTGGATTTCTGGGTCAAAGAGTATCGATAATTTAATCCTATTTTTAGCACAATTCCAAGTTGCTTTTGATAGTTATTGGATCAATTCACTGCTCGACCAACAATATGTTACTTAAAATAAACTTTTTTTTTTTAATTTTAATTTTTTATATTTTAATTTTTTATTTCCACATAGGTTTGTTTCTTTTCTGTGACATTTTTCTAGATAGACAGATACATAGTGGCTAGAGAAAATGCCGAGTACTCTGGTATGAAGCCACAGAATGATTTTTAATTGTTAAAATTTAGAATTTAGTTTTACTTTTTTGGTGGAATTTGTACCCCAGGTACCACCAAGGAACCTAGACTAATATGGCACTAGGGGTTGGAGGGGGGAGTGGAAGCATCCCATTGTCCTTTTGGAGAGAAATTTGGGAGTTGTCAATGGGTTGTGAGTGCACCTGAGTGTGTGTGTGTGTGTGTATGTGTGTGTTTTTGTTTTTCCCTTCTCTCTCAGAAAAATGCTTCTTAACAAACTCAGCTACCACCCCATACCCATTTCAGTAGTATTTTTGCCCAGCTTTTCTCTCCTTCATGGTCACCCCAAGTGGTTCCATTTTTGTTTCTTTGGCTCATTTCCACCACTTGGAGTTATTTCAGGAAACTCCTAATAGAATTAGGGTAACTCTTCTCTGTAGGTTTCCCGAAGTGTGAACAAAAAGTTCCTTAGTTCCTAGGCTAGCATTCAAGGTACAGTGTAGATAATTAGGTCCGGGACAGACTTTATTTCAATGATACAGAAAATGTTTGTAAGGTGCAGAAAACTTTCTGGAGCTCATATACAAGAAACAGAAAACAAAACACATCAGCTCTCCTTGGAATGAAACTGAACTTGGGCTTGCTATCAGATAGCCCTTTTAAGATATTGCTGAGTTTCTCTCACAGAGCCCTCCACAGTCTCTCTAAGACTCATAGTATCACTGTGTGGTTTAGCCTCCTCCCGGAAGGTAAACATATTTTGAGGGCGGCTAAATAAGCAATTCCCTTCCCGTATGACCCACACTTCGAATAATTCCCTGGTTCTCATCTCCAAGTAGGATGCTATGTAGTTACTATGTGAACTGCCCTCTTATTTCTCCAAGGAACACTCTGCATCAGGAAATTTACTTCTTTCTCTAGAAGGTGCAATCCCTGCACTCTTGACCTTGGCCTGAGTGGACATGTGTGTATCTGACTCCGCAGGAATTCTGTCATTGCCCTGGCTGCCTCCATGGCTTAGACTGGGGAAGTCTGCTCTCAGTTCTCCTTTCTCTGGCTTATGCTTTTGTGAGGATGTTCCCTTTCTAAATTTTAGTGAAATTGGAGATTGAATTCTCATCATTTTTAAAGGCCCTCTATTCTCCATCTCATGATCTTAAACAGTTTCATAGAGAATTAACAGATCTTTATGGTGTGTCTAATAGCTTATGTCATTGATCCAAAAAGCCTCTCAATGCTCAGAATATTCAGCAAATTCAAACAGAGATGGTAGAAAGGGGAAGTCATGGGCCATATCCCCTCATTGTCAAGTACTGATTAAAGTCTTAAAAATGCCCCTGAGTAGAGGTCACTGAGGAAACAGAACAATTTGACTAAGAACTATGGTTATTGAGAACATTTTACAAATATAATAAAGAAAATAGAACTCTTAAATCCAAAAGCTGAAGAAAATAGCTAAAAAAAATTAAGCAGCAGGTACATAAATGATTCAAACATTGGTTTCATTTGTGGTCAAGTCAATTCAGGTTGTTATCCTTTCTTCATATTTGAGTCTGAGACTGGCCAATTTCTTCATAACATGTGAGGGTATGTCATCATCAACCAACACCCTTTTTTACCCTGTAACCTGTGGGAAATATCCTTGGGTTTGTGGTTGTAAGCTACTATTTGCAGAATCAAGTGCTATTTTGGATTCTAGATTTGATTTTAATTGACTGTCCCCAAACCATTGCTCATCATGTGGCATATGGTAAGCACCAGACTGGGAATCAGAAAGCAGTTTAGGAAACCTGAATTTTAGTTTTGATTTTTCCACTGGCTTCCATTTCCATTGAGTTGCTGTGTGACTTGAACCTTATTTTCTTCCCCTTTTGGACTCAGTGAACTCGGTCTGTCCAATTCTGTCATTCTCTGACACTGTGATCCATTAAGGTACTTATGTATGGGATAAGACTGAATAACCGAGACAGAAGATGTTAGTGATATTTGTTGAGACTCATCATGACTTGGTTGACATCTTTAAGACAGACATTGGCTCCTGTATTTGCATGTTTTTGGATATGTGTGGACTCTCTCTGCTTTCCATCTGAGCTCTGTTAGTTTTTGGTCAGGTGCCAGCCCCCGATGTTACTCGCCATTCCTTCCTCTTCCACACATGACCAAATACAGCTGTTTGTGGGAGTAGGGAAGTTAATGAAGGGATAAGAGAATGGTTCAGAGAGCCTCTTGGGGAGTTGCCAACGTGTTCAGAGCCTCCATTGGCCATTTTCAACTTAGATAATAGAGTCAGGTTAGGGGCTGATACCCTATTTGGTTGACTTTTTAATGCCTTAGCCAAAGATCCCGTGGGCAAGGGATTACCTAAATCCTTTGCATCACTTCCTCATTCTCCTTCTGACTACTGGTTTCTGGCCATTTTAACAATTTAACATTTTAACAATCCTCTCTTGTGCTTTACTTTTCTTGGAAGTAAAAAAGATGAAACTCTAGCCAACAGTCACTAATGTGGTTATGGGTAGATAATGAAATTAATCACACATAATTTCTCTTCTTCAAAAAATAATGTGATTCATTAGTTATATTGATAAATTCTTGTTATTTACACTTTAACTTTTTTTTATGTATTCGTTTGTGTGGGAAATCTATTATTTCTATTGTGTAATATTTTAGGGTTTTCAAAAGATTTGATAATTTCAATTATAGCATCATTACAATATATAACTTTATTTTGGTTCGTACTTGCTGCAAAGATAACACAACCTCTTCATTTTTCACATGGGGAAGATGAGGCCTTCATGTGATGGAATTATTTTTAGAAGGACACACAGGTAACAGGTAAGGTTCAAATATTGTCTTCTTACTTCAGTTTGAGGGCTTTTTCCATGCTGCTCTTACATTTGTGAATAGGGAGACTTGATTACTCTGGCAGGAGCAGAGGTGAAGACATTATCCCTATCATAAATATATTGGAATTGTTTACAGCCTTTCGTAACGATTCTCTAGCTAGAATTGATTTGTTTAAGCTGAATGTTATTATGTCTTATGGTGTCTTACACATAGCAGGCACTCTGAATTTTTGAATGATTGAGACACACACACACACTCTCTCTCATCTATAGGGAGAATTGAGCTTAATAAGCATTTTCTACTTTGATGATTCTAAATAAACCTTCAAGATGAGAAAATACTTGGCTCTTAGAATGCTATGTTTTATATTTATAGCCCCAGGATTGGCCTGGGGCCCATTTTATTTTCCGGAGTCACTACTTATCTCTGTTGAAGTTTCAAACAATTGGTTTTGAGGGAGAAATTTTAAAGGAACTGTATGTCTTTTGGATGCTAATTCATCCTTAAAAAATTCAGTCCTTAGCCATGGCATTACTATAACCTTCTTTTAAAATGAGATGAATGCCTTCTTTCAATGTTTTATTTTCTTAACAGTTTCATTTTTTCTAGATTCTCTTTTTGGCAAAGACTTGACTTGGTGTAGACTCTTAAGGAATCTTTAGAATAAGTGTTTTTAAGAGATTGGCTTAGGGAGAAGAGACAGAGAAGCTTGACCGTGAGTTTTTGGGAAACGAAGGAAGTTTTGGTATTTTAAGTTTTTCTTTCTTTTTAAGTCCTTGGCTCTTTTTGAATTATTATATGACCAAGATTCATAGGTTTGTACTTGCATATTTTTAGGAACTAGAAGTTAGGGATACAAGGAATAAAAGTTCTTCAGATGTTGTTACAGCCACTTGGAAAGTAAAAAGGTTCCTCAACAACTCTCCTTTTTTTTATTAAACAGCAGTAAAAGACAAATTAATCTCTGTTTTACACTCTCTGGTTGTAAGCGGTTGTCCAAAGAATATTCTAACGCTTTCTACTTGGAACAAAAATTCTGACGAGAATTTTTCTTTTAACTACTCTTTTGAAAATGTTACACTCTTGACTGACAGATAAAGGGCTACGGTTTTTAGCTCATGAATTTGATCCATTATCTAAGATGCATTAGACCTGGTCCTGGTCTGTCTTGGCAGTGTGGTGAAATGTATGGACCTCTTCTAAGAAAAAAAATTTTTTTTGCCTATGTTCATAATAAAAAATAAAATTTTAGTTAAAGGTCAGTAAAAATAAATATGTAATTTCCCCTGCTTCCCCATATGAGTTCATGGATCCCCTTCCCTGAAATCTGTATCCCCCGCTTGGCGTTTCATGAACCTCAGCCTAAGAACCTATTTTAGAATTTTGTAATAGTGGGTGCTTGGTGTGCTAGTATATACTGATGATACAGAAATAGGTAGGAACTTGCTGTTTTCAGATTTTCCTAGACTATATTTTAAGCAAGGAAGGAAATAGGCATTTATTAAGCACTTCCTGGTGCTAGGCACTGTATTAAGCACTGGGAGTACTGTTGTTCAGTCATGTCCAACTCTTCATGACCCCATGGAACACAGCATGCCAGGCCCTCTGTCTTCCACTATCCTGTCTCTCAAAGTTTGTCAAAATTCACACGGGGAAGACAAATACAAGCAAAAAAAAAATACCCTTGCTTTCAATGGAGAACATCACGTAATAAGGGGTAAGTAGGATAAAGGTATCCAATGCCTGGCATGCTTTTGAAGTCTAAAAGTTAATGAACAGGGCTGGGAGAGAAGTGAAAGTCCACAAAATGGCAGGCCCAGGAGGAGGTCACCAGTGGGAGAAGGGGGCAGGTTTTGCATATTCCAGGTTAAGAAGGCCTTTGGGGAAGGCCTTTTTGGGTGAGGAAGGAGGCCCTAGGTGCCAAGGAAAGTTCCAGAACAAGACAGTAGCTTAGGAGCATGCTTTTAAAGTCCAAAGTTAGGAACTGGGCCCAGATTGGGGATTAAAGTGGTGATTTCCTGTATCTCTTAACATTAGCTTCAGAAAAAGAATCCAGAAGCTACTGGAGGGCATATGCATCTAGAGGGTGGGCAGGGAAAGCTTGGAAAACTGAGTTGCTTTAACTACTAAGTGTATTTGGTAAATCATAACCCAGACTCGTCCTCCAAACATGCACACCTACTAGTTTAGTGTTAGTGGTATTGAATAGTGCTATTTCTTTGTTAAAGGAGCTTCAGAGGTGGTCTTAGCACTGAGAACCAAATTCATGGCCTGGGAGATAATTCTGTTTATCTAATTATGTCTAATCCATAATAGATAGGACCTAATCTTGACTGTGCATCTAGAACTTGAAATGTCTAACAGATAATAAACTACCCCTCCTAATAAAACCTTAAAACAGTAAAATGAATTGAATTACTGTTTTCTAAGCCATATTTGCTCTTAAAATTTAACTGTGCTTGTTAACCTTTTCCTTCATACTTTGACAGTGGCCTGGCCTTTGTGACTTCTTGGGAGAGAGGAGGGGAAAATGTCCCAACAAACTTCCTTCTGAATGCTCCTTAAGTCATTGCTAATACCTTCTCACCCCTGTGAACCACATAATTTGACCTATTTGTTGATAAAATGAAGTTGATAGTCTATATAAGGACCGAGATGTCCAGGGTAGGCCCTTCCAGAATGCTTTAAGGTGTAAGGGGAGGAAATAAGCGATTGTATAGTGCCTACTGTGTGCCAGGCACTGATATTAGTGCTGGAAATACAAAGAAAGGTAAAAAACAGTCCCTGCCTTTGAGGAGCTTACGTGGGAGAGACAATATGCAAACAACTGTACCAAGAAGTTATATATAGAATAAACTGAAAATAACCACAAGAGAGAATGCACTAGAGTTAAGAGGAATATGTCAGATATAGGACTTGAACCCAGGTATTCTGTACTTAGAGACCAGATCCCTGTCCATCATGTCATGTTGTCTCTTTAGGCTCTTGGACTAAAAAGGCATAAATAAAGCAACCTGCTCTCAGAAAGCTTACTTTCTTCTGGAAGGGGTAAGCGGATTAGTGGGAAACAATTTTAAGGGGTGTGGGCCCTGGGAGAACCAGAACCACAGGGTAGTCACCAAAGGTTTTATGTAGGCAATGACTTTTTGAGCTGAGCCTTGAACAAGGCTAGGAATTCCAAAGAGCTGATGTGAATTGAGAGAGAACATTCCAGGTATGGGTGACAGACAGTGCCAAGGCTTGGAGATAGGAGATGGAATGTGTGTGTGAGACATCAATGAATGCTCTAGTCTGGCTCTGGTGTAAAGTGTAGGATGGGAGGTAATGTGCACATAATCTGGAAACAGAAGATTGAAAAGGATTTGAAAAGTCTAAGAGAGGAGACTGCCTTTTATCCCAGAAGCAGGAGGGAGGTAGAGGGGCTTTAAAACAGGTTAGTGACATAATCATACTGATGGGTGAAACATAACAGAAATTGGACAACTCTGTGGAGGATGAATTGGAGAGAACTGACTGGGAAGCCAGTTAGAGGAGGCTATTTAATTGTCCAGGGAGAGAGGTAATAAAGGCTTGAACTAGAGTGAGGGATGACGATGACACGTGATTGGAGAGATGGGGACAATTGTAGATACGTAGAGGAATATTGGGATGGAGGGGGAAGCTTGATAGAGACAGAAGAAGTCATCAGTTTCCCCTGTCGATTTCCCCCACCATTTGGAAGCAAATGCATCTGCATAGGTGATTTATACTGGAAGTCAGCAATCACATCAGGAGGGTAAGAGATAGCCCCGTGTATTTAACATGGATCTGGAGTCAGATGTATTGGAATGAAATTATGAAGTGCACTTGACTGGTCTTTTGATTAGAAATGTGTTCTTAGCTTTGATTGGCATCCCGGTGGGAGAAGAGAATGATTTCCTCACTGTATTTTTTTCCTATATGTGGCCTACATCATGTGACTATATACCTTTAAAATGAAAAAAAATTTTTTTTAAAATTCTGGATCTCTTTTTTAAAGTAAAATTTAGTTTTTAAGTGTTAAAATTAAGGTTAGTTAAGTTTTTTTTATTTGACATATAATAACAATGTCCTTGATGATTGTGTCGTCAATAAAGTTTCACTTTAAATTAAATAAATACAATTCTCCAGGTATGTACCCTGGTGAAATGTGTTACACATATCTATGACCATTTTCTGTTCCTTTCTTTTCACATGATGGGTAGATTTGGTACCTAGCTTTTGATTATGATCATAATTTATTTCTATGCTTTTTTCAATTGTTTTTCAGTCACATCCTACACTTTGTGACACCATGTGGGCTTTTCTTGACAAAGATACTGAAGTGGTTTTCCATTTTCTTCTCCAGCTCGTTTCATAGATAAGAAACTGAGGCAAACAGGGTTAAGTGACTTGCCAGGGTCATATAACCAGTAAGTATCTGAGGCCAGATTTGAACTCAGGAAGATGAGTCTTCCTGGAAGGCCTGGCACTCTGTCTACTACGCTGACTAGTTGTCCTAGGTTACCAACCTGTAAAGCATGTGAATTAGGGTCAGGTCTTCTCAGCTTTTTGCAGGTAAAACTTGTTTGTCCCTTTTGTTGAGTAGGAGTTCATTCTTTTGTATTTGTGTTTTGATATTAATTTTCTCCTTATATTCTTTGTTCTTCTACCTAATGATAAAGTTACTTATTCTACTACATTCCAGATGTTCTTTTAAATAGTGTTTTAATGATGTCTTTTTTCCTTCCATTGTCATAGTTTTATCCCTAGTAACTTTCCTTCTCCTACTCCCAGAAAGCCATCCCATATAACAAAGAGTATATTTTTAAAGAAAAACAAAAATCAGCACAACTGATCAGTACAGTGAAAGAGGCTGAAAATACCTGCAGTGTGTACAACTTGAGGACCTTCCACCTCCACAAAGGGATAGGTTTTGGATGTCCTCTCATGTCTTTTAATTTGAGTCATGCTTGATCTTTATAATTTTGCTAAATTCATTTTTGAATTGTTGGTGTGTAGTTTTCCTTATTGTAATCATTGTATATATTGTTTCTTGGTTCTGCTCATTTCACTTTGCATCAGTTCATGTAGATCTTCCCACTGTTTCTTACAGCGTAGTAATACTCCGTTATGTACATGTATCATAGTTTGCCATTCCCTGATCAGTGGGCATCTGCTTTGATTCCACATTACATGTTCTTTTTAAAAAAAAAAATCTTTCTTCCCTCTCAATGTAGGTCTATCTGTATTTACCTCAAATATCACTTCTCAAGGTCAGTGGGACAGCTGTTGCCATAGTCTGACATGTTTCTTCTCTAAGGGTTTCTTCTCATAGGGTTTCTTCTTTTTCACTTTCTTTTCATTTTCTAGAACTGAAATTGAGTTAATTTTCAGCTTTTTTTGTCATCTTCGCACCAAATCATAGTAGCTATGTGGTTAAACAAAGTTGTTGTGAAACATCTATGACAAGTTTCTAAACCCCACCGTTTTCCTTCTGCTCTTTTCCTTTTATTTGGGGCTCAACCTCCCCATGCAATCACTAGGTGTTATGCTCAAGAAGCTCAAACTCTTTTTTTTTTTTAAATATTGAGCTAGTAATTGAGAGGAAAAAAAAATACTAAAAAATAATGCTTCTCAAGGCATTATTGTTGGCCTAACACACTTTTGCTATCTGTGATGTACTTGCATTAATATTAATTAGGGACACCTAAGTGGCACATTGGATATAGGACCAGCTCTGGAGTCGACCTGAGTTCAAATTTGATCTCACACTCGTGATATTTACTAGCTATATGATCCTAGACAAGTAATTTTACCTCATTTGTCTCACCCTCCCCCTGAAAAATATATCAAAATTTTTTGGAAAAATATTGAGCTAAGACTTTTCCTCCAAAGTAATAGAATGCAGGCCACAGCCACATATGTACTTATTTATAAAATGACAATTAGATCATCAGCAGTTCTGAATTATTTCTGTTATTCCATCCATTGTATGTATCTTGATGGTAGACTGTGAAACATTTTCTTCAAATTTTGCTTCTTTGGGACACTTCTGAGGGCCTTCTCCCCTCATTCCTGCCTGCCTTATCCCTTCCAGGCTTAAGTGATTTAAATACATTGATTTAACTTGTTATTTTTATATCTGGATTGCAAATATTGTCATCCATCTAAATATCCTCAAAAGAAGGAGCCAAGACTGCTATTTCTCTTTGCTCTTCTTGCTTTTCTTTTATTTTAAATTACTTCTTAAAATTCTCAGTATTCAGAATTTTTAATCTACCTATCCCTCTCTACGTTCATTCATTTATTCATTTAAATCATTCAGTTTTTGTCTGTGACTTGCAACCTCTGCATCATAGTCATTTCTTTACTTGTTTTAACCCCACAAATCTAATCTGTTGACGGACGTTATTTATACCTTCACAGTGTCTTTCCACTTAGAAGAGCCAGTTCCCTAGTCCAGCGAGGCCTTCATCACCTCTCCCCTAGACAAGCCTTTTTCTTATTCCCACCATAAACACTTCATTTTTGCACAATCTTTGCTGCTTTTTTTGTCCCCTCTAGTGAATACACCTCAAAGTCATCTTTTGACACCCACCCCTCCCTCAATGACACATTTGTCCTCAAATCAGAAACTTGCAAATAGCAGTGGTTCTAACCCAATGTTCTTAACCATCATCCTTGGTGGTGCCCACTATGAAACTGTTCCTATCACAAGACACAGATACTGAAGACCCAGAAAGAAAAGTCTAAGCTTACCATCAGAGACACTTGAAATCGTCCAATGGCTTAACATCAGAAAATGGTATTTTTTTCAGTGGAAATGACATCAAAGAAGAGGCATTAACATCTGTTTTGCTAATGCACCCCTAAGAATCATGGGACCTTTCCATCTGACTTGTGGCTGAAACCTACCATCTGTATTGTCTCCTCATAAGAATGTGGGCTGCTAGAGAGCTGGAAGTTTGCTATCTTTCTGTTTGTATCCCTAGCACTTCACATAGGGCCTTGCATGTAGTAAGAGCTTAATAAATGCTTCATTCAGTTTGCTGACATTTTCAGGTACTGCTCCAGCTGCACCAAGAACTCATCTTACCTTTGGGTCGGCAAAACACAGATTCGAATAAATTTTTGTTTCTACCCAGTTAAAGTCTCTAGGAAAAGCAAAGTGAAAATCCTTCTATGATTCAAAAAGTGCTACAATTATGGGGGGTGAGTTTACTTTGTTTATTTTGGGATACAATTCCAGATCTGTCCTCTTAACTCCTGATCCATCTTCAGTACTCCTTTTAGAATATAACCACCAGCCATACCATTCTTAAACATCATCCATTTTACAGCTAGACTTGTTGACATCAGGGACTTCATAGAATAATTCTAGGTGCTGAAGTGGTGTTGTAAGAGTCTTGAAGTTTTCTATACTATGTACTCACAAATAACTTCAGTATTAATACTTCAGCTGAACAGAAATTCGGGAGATCCCTATATCTGTACATTGCACAGATACAGAGAGTTGTTCATCCTGTTGCTTACTCTAACTCTGTTCCACTAAACCTCTTCTGTTCTGTAACATCAGAATGCTTGAATTCGGCCAGGAGTTGAGAAGTCCTAGCCTGAGGACAAGGCTAATTGCTGTCTATCAATAGCTCAGTCATCATGCATCACTGCGCCAACAATCAGCATGCTAGCCCTTAAAATATAATTGCGAGAACAAACCGCAAAGAGGCATGTGTTTGACTAATTTGAACATTTCTATACTTCTTGAAATGTCTGTAGGAAACTCACCTGCTGTTCTACTTCTATAAGGTCTGTTCATATTCTTGCATAGAACAAGTCAGATCATCTCATTTGTGAATCTTAGCATTTTTGGATTGGACAATCCAAGCTCCAAAAACAGTTTCTACCTCTGTTGACTTTTCATGTGCTACCTGGCCATGTGCATATATATTGTTGGCCCATTTGCTGATAACTTTACGTAAAATCAGAGTCAACTGGGTGTCATCCCAGGTTATCAGCTCTTGTGGAGACAGATTTGGCTGCTGCAGAACCAATCCACCTGCATTCATTTTTATTTCCAACCCCCATACAATTCAGTCTTCACTATTCATTTCATCATGGCTTTCATTTCCCTTTCTTCTCTGACATTTGTTCCTCTTTTCATTCTTTTCAGTTTTACATTTTTAAAGCTGTTGCCCATGCTTGGAACCCTTGTACTTTACATGTGTTCTATTTCTTTTCCCATGTTAGGCTTCCTCTCCTTTTTACCCTTTCACGTTTGCCTTATTCATGGCAGGTGTTCATTGAACATCTATCTTTTGGATGGGTGAGCCAATGAATACCTCTTTCATCTTAGTAGCTTAATTTTGTATGTATTTTTTGTTATGCAGGTTAGTAAGCGCCTCTATTTCCAGGGCTTGGAAAAATAAACATCCCAGTATTTAAAACCGGTTTCCCATAAAAATGAATTCTGTGGATCCTTAGCATTATTGATATTATGATAGGGTCAAAAGAAATCCGCTGTGCTTTACTATATTAAAACCTGGGCTACATCGCTAGAGGATTTTGCTACAAAGGCGATCATCTTTCTCTTCTTTCCGGTTGACACCTTTGAATTGTCGTCTAGTTTTCAGTCTTTATTCCTATTCTTGAGTCAGTTGTCTCTTATTGTTGGTTTTTCCTCCACAATAGCTCATATCCATTCCCATCTTTATGCTTACATGGCTCTGACCTTGGTTCAGGGCCTCCTCCCTTCTCACCCACACTGTTACAGCGGCCCCTGACTTGTCTCTATCTAGTCTCTCACTTCCCTCCACAAAGCTATCAGAAAACTTCTTTTTTCAAGCACCCATGTGACCTCCTTATTCTCATGTTCAGGAAACCCCAGATAAGGCTCCAGCTCCTCTTTGCCTTCTGCTTCTGTTTCCAGGTTTCTTGAAGATTAATTATTCTCCTTGAGATGTACTCCCTCCCCCTTCTCTGCCTCCTACAATGCCCAGCATCCTTCAAAACACAGTAATGCTTATCTACACAGGAAGCCTATTCTCCTAGGAACCTAGTCTCCATTTCCCCAAATTTACTTTTTATCTACTTCGTATATATTTTTATTTTTTTCGAAATGCTTGCTGTTTCCCAGATAAAAAGCTTCTTGAGGGGAGACTCTTGTGCTTCTGGTTTTGTTTTTGCATCCCCAGCGCCTGAGAGGCAGTGTGGTGTAGTGGATAGGGAGCTGCCCTCAGAATTAGGAAGACCTGGTTCCAAGCCCTGCCCCTGACACAAAATAGTAGTGTGTTTCACAGACAGGTATATAAGACAGTTGTCGAGAAGTTGCCAATGCTTTAAAGCATTGGTATTCCTTAATTCAACAAACATGTAGTAAGTAGCTGTTTACAAAGTACAGAGGATAGAGGGTCAGCCTTTAAGTCAGAAAGATGTGTTCAAATCAGGGTAGTTGTGTGACTGACCAGTTCATTCAGCTTCTCTTTGCCCAATTTTTTTTTAAAGAATCTAAGTGACCCAGGAGTTGTAGATGTGTGGAAGGTGTTTCCCCATCAGTTGCTCTCCATAGTAATGAAATCAGAGGTCTGGACCACAAAAACAAAACAATAAAATACCTTTGAGACACTGTGTCTGTTTTGTGGGAATACTCAAACCAACGCTGAGTGCTCCCTGCCTTCAAGAAGCTTTTTTTTCAACTGGGAGAAATTCAAAATAGACAAAAATATATCCATAGGATTTATAATGCAAAATTACGGCATATTATGAGTATAGACAGTTTATTTTTATCATTGGGTATGTGCTTCATAGTTTGAAGACTCTGCTTGGGTCAGGGATGTTATTTTGTAAATTGTATTAGTAAGTATTGGGTAAAAAATGGAAAGGAGCATAGAAGAATTTCAAGAAAATGCTTGAAAACAGTGAATTAGATTTTTGAGTTCCATATCTTTTCCCCTGCTGCAGAAATTGGGGGCAATAATAAAGTGTAACCCTGTTGATGCGGTAATAATTTCTACCTGTCTTGTTAAGAGACTGGGTTTAATTAGTTCTCTGCCTTCCTCTTCTCCAGGGTGATTTTAGTGATAAATCCGCATGAGCCATGGATGTTCTCTTTTTAAACAGTAACCTGACTACAAATCTTATCAGCTGGATGGTGTGTATTTTCTGTTGTTGCAATGTGAGCTAATAGAAATTAGACAGTTTGCTTAATTTAACCTCATCTGAGAGGAGTGGGTATAGGGGGTTGACAAACTTTAAGGGTTATCATGTTGGGATAATTTAAAGAGTCTAGGAAGGAAAGTCCTGTTCATTTAACATCGTTTGGAGTTTCTAAAACAACCACATCCAAATGTACTTTGTCAGTCACCAAATCTCTTGGATTTATGAATTCTTTTTAGGTTTCACAGCCACCAAGACCATCCCTAGACAACTGTAGCCATCTGTGGCTTGGTCCTGGTTTTCTTTCCTCTGTTATTTCCCTTTTCTAATTAATTTTCTATAGAACCGAGTGCATTTTCCCTCAATCATGTTTTTTCGGTCATTCTTCTGATCAAGTACCTGTAGGGACTGAATCCCTTAGCTTGACTTTCAGAATGCATCCATCTGACCACCTCACTGTCCCATGACTTTTACCTTTTCAATCTAACTTATCCCTATTTATCCCCCTCCCCAGCCCAGTTACATCAACGAAGCAATTCTGGCATCTTGTGTATACAATTTGCTTGCTTCTACCCTCATACCTCCATTTCTCTCCTCTGGAATTCTGTCTTCCTCTCAGGTGACCAATCTGTTAGTCAGTCAGCAAGCACTTACTATTAAGTGCTTGCTATTTACCAGTGACTGTGCTTGATGCTACAGATACAAAAATAAAAGTGGAGCTATCTCAGCACTTAAGGAATATAGATTCTCTCAGTTTCAGGGGAGGGTGGGGGGCTATATCTGTGTGTGTGCACATATTCATATATACATGTGCACTTTATGTTTGTATATGTGCATTTTCTTATTTTTAAAAAACCCTTAAACTCCTTTTAAAGGAAACCTTGCATATTAACCTGCTCTATAATCCTTTTTTATTCATTTTGCTGATTTTGCCTAATATTTTATGTAGAATATAATATAAAATATATAAGTATGTTATATTTATGTGTATATAATATCAGTGCATATTATATTTATATCACATATAGAAATGCTATGTTTATATTATATGGCATACAATATATTTCTATTTGTGTAGTATATAATATGTACAAGTATATAATATAAATATATAATATCTATCCTTGAAGTATACTTTCTTCCTAATTGCTTCTTTAATCTATTTTCCATAATAGTTGTTCCATACCTTCTGTTCTTTCCTTAGGTGTACCATAGTAGACCTCACCCTCCCACTCACTTGTCTCCAGACTCCTTAACCTCATATTTTACTGGAAAAAAAAATCAATGCCATTTAATAAAAGCTTCCCCTTCCCCTCTCTACATTTTCTCCTCTTCATTTCATAACCCCTTTGATATTATTTCTGCCAGTTTCCTCCTTTTTTCCAGACTTTGATGATGACAAGACCCTTTCTCCTGGGCCAGCCTCTCTACATGTACCCTTCCTGCCATGTCCTTCCTCTTCTGTTTTTTTTTTTCTAGCAAATAACCCCTATGATCACCCCTTCTCCAATCACCAATTAATTCCTACTTGTTTCCTGGCTCCTTCCTTGATGTTTACAAATACAACCTAGGTACAGCTAAATGGTGCAGTGGATAGAGCATCAGAGCAGGAGTCAGGAGGACCTGAGTTCAAATCTCACCTCAGACACTGGACACTCACTAGCTGTGTGACATTGGGTAAATCACTTAACCCCAATTGCCTCATCCTGAGTCATCTCCGGTTATCCTGGTGAATATTTGGTTACTGGATTCAGATGGCTCTGGAGGAGAAGTGAGGCTGGTGACCTGCACAGCCCTCCTTCACTCAGAACAAAGTCAAGTACAAGTCATGTCATCATTTCTCTGATGGCATGGTCTTCTTCGGCAATGAAGAACAAGCACACACACACACAAATACAACCCAGTTTCTTCGTTCTTAAAAATCCAGGCTTTATTCCTCAGCCCCGATTTGCTACATGTCTTCTCCCATTTTCCATCAAACTCTTAGAAAAAGTTACCTTCACATGATTCTCCCAAGAAGTAGGTAGGTAAGTGTCATATTGGATAGAATGCTAGATTTGGAGTTAGAAAGACCCGAGTTCAAATGTAACCTCAGATAGTTTCCTAGCTGTGATCCTTGGCAAGTCGTTGTACCTCTGTTTGCCTCAATTTCCTCAGTTTTTCATCTCTGTAAAATAGAGTTTAAAAACAACCCAGTGTTGTAGTAAAGATAAAATGAGATATTTGTAAGATTTTGTATAAAATTTGTATAAATTCTAGCTATCACCGTCATTATGACTATTTTTCTTCCTTTCCTCTCATTCTCTTCCGAACTGTGTAGTTTGACCTCTGATTCCATCATTCAACTGAAACTGTTTTTTACAAAGACAGAAATGATTTTCATAAATGGCCAAAGCTAATGGCTCAGTGCAGTATTGATCAGAAATGACAAAATATTCTCTAATTTTTTTTTAAAAAGTAATATTTTATAACTTCTTATTTTCCCATACTTCATTTTCTTTTCTCCCCCCCCCCCATCAAAAAACCCCCAACTTCTTACTTATTATAGAGGAAGTGGTTTGGGGGAATGATAATTTCCACCTACTTTACCTGTATATAAATTAAGCAGCGGATTAACTTTAAAAGTTTTTTTCTCTGCCCTGCCTTCTTTCATTTCCTTTTGATGTTTCTGGTTTGATCCTATTCTCAATTAGAGAGGTAAATAATAACTCAGTGGAGCCCTGAGGGTAGAAGGATGAACACTAAAAGCTGTTGAGCCTCCCGGCATGGGTGGCATTTTCAACTCTTCAGAACTATATAGAGGAAGGAACTCAGATTCTTGATGAAGCCAGCTTTCCCCACCTCCACACTTTCTGTTTCAAAAATATCTGAAGGTTAAAATGTAAGCATTTTAACAAATGGATGTAGCATGAAAAGCAAGAGAAATTATTCTTTTCCCAGTGTACAAGGGAGGCGCTTGGTAAAATGGGTCCATAATCCTTCCAGGGTCTCCTTAATGAGGTAGGAAATTCCAGCTAATTACTTGTTAATAAGGTTGTCCTGACCTTAATGATGCCACTGTTAACTCAACCTTGATTTTTCTAAGAAAAGTGTTTTGTTGATATCTTTTGGTAATTATTTGTAAAAATTACAATTTTTACAAATTGTTTCACAATTTATCCCTCCTCCTTCCTCTCCCAGAGAATCTTTTTAAAATAAGAAATAATAAGAGAAAAAAAACCAAACAGTTCAGTGAAACTAATCTAAACCTAAAATCTAATTTAAAACTAAACTAAACAAGTGTGACATTATATAGTGCCCACACTCATAGATGGGTCTCCATCTCTAAAAAGAAGTAGTGGAAAAATGCTTTTTTTCCTATGTCTCCTTGGGTCCAGACTTGCTTTTTATAATTTTGGAGCATTCTGTTTTCATTGTTTTGTATGTGATCTTCTTTATATTTCTGTTGTTACAGCCATCGTGTATATTGTTTTAATTTTTGAGACAAAGATAACCCTATATATAAAAGTAAAGTATTAACTGTAATGAGGATAGGATAGGATGATGCAGAGAAAAGAGAGGGTAGAGTAAGAAAATAACCAATATGGAGCAAAAGGAATATAAAGAGAGAAATACTTGGACATAATAATCATGAGGTCTGATTTGCCAGTACCATTTGCCACTGGGCAAAAAAAATTCCAAGGGATGATTTGAGGACAAAGAGAAGCAATTTTCCTTCTACAGAGGCTTTCCCTTGATAACCGAAGAGTATCATGGTGCCTAGCAGAACCATTTTAGGGCCAACCGGATTTTCTTCTGCAAAAGCAATGAAGGTTTGGGGGTTGGGAGGTACTACAAAGGACCACTGCTTGAATACCAATCTAGTTTCTATAATTCTGCCTTTGATGATTGGAATTCCTCTAACCCTAAAAATATCATGAAAGGTGATAACTCAGTGTTGGGAAATTTTACAGACTGTGTTTCCTAGTTGTATATCTGGAGTTTATAGATTATCTTATAGCAAAAACATGAGTATGTGTTGCATTTGGAGACCACTTAGCAAAAATCTGTGATGTTACCACTTTTCCCATCTCTGATTTGAGACAGTGAGAGAAGTTTAATGATGAGACAAACCTTAGAGATAATATAGTCCAACTGTTCACTTTATAGATGAATTGCCTACAAGGCTCTCCATGAAGGGGCCATTTAAGTCAACAAGCATTTATTAAATGCTTACTCTGTGCCAGGCCCTGGGAATATGTATACAATCAAAAATAAAGGGAGCCTGCCTTATACTAGAGAAAGGCAGCAAATAAAAGGGATTAGAGAAGTTTGACGGGGAAGGAACAGACATGAGGGGCTTGGAGCTGAAGCCAGGAGAGGAGTGAGCAAGTGACCTTGAGGGTTGCCCTTCAAAATGGACGGTCAACTTGAAGAGGCACCCATCAGTTAAGGGGGTGGGGTGATGGAAAGGAGGCAAGCCAGGAGAGGATCAAGTTGTGGAGAACTCTTCGGGGAGGGTTTGTTGAGCCAAAGTCTCTAGCAAACCACTTTGAGAGCCTAGAAGTGCCATAAGGTTCTCAGCGTCTGGAAATGGAATGAGGCTTGCGGGGTTGGGGTGAGGTCTGAGATCAGTTGTAGAATTTCCTGCCATTTCTTTTTTAAAGCATAAAGGCTTTGAAAAGTTACATAGTTGTCACCTTTGCCCCTGGCCAGTGTCCCACTTTTAAAACCCGGCGCTGTTTTGGTCTCCATGGCTTTGGAAGCAGGTGTGATCCTCACAAGTAGGCCATGAGTAGATTGTATTCAGGTCTGGCTGTGCATGTCTGCGTTGGACCAGAATGAGATGAGTCCCCTTATGTATGAATGGAAGCGGCTTGGTCCCTGTGCCTGTTTGGGACAGGGGCAGGAGGGTTGAGGGAGGTGCCAAGTGTTCTCCGTGGTCCATGCGTTGGTTTTAATTCGCTAGATACTGTGTTCCTTTTAGACTCTCTCTGACCCCATTTTGAGGTTTTCTTGGCAATGGTACTAGAGTGTTTTGCCATTTCCTTCTCCAGATAATTTGACAGACGGAGATACTGAGGCAAGCAAAGTTAAGTAACTTGCCCAGGGTCACAAAGCTACTAAGTGTCCGAGGCTGGATTTGATGAATCTTAATTCCAAGCCCAGTGCGCTATACACTCTGCCACCTTAGCTAGACACTTGTGCCCTGTATTCCTGAAAAATTTCTGACTTGAATTAAAAAAAAATTAAAATGTTATTTAAAATGCACTAGTAAATTCATACTAAAGAAACATAGCAATTTAACATTGAATCTTTTTTTAGGATATTTTTGCAATTGTAATGCTCACACCTTCATTCAACTGTTTTTTCCAAGCTTACATTTTTAAACATACAGGTGTGCCTTTATTTAGTAGGACACACCTTTATATAGTAGGACACTCATAGTGAACATTGAACTGTGTAGAAGGCTAATGTTTGTAAATATAATCACATTTCACATGCACTAGGACGGGTTATATTTAAAGGGGCACTGGTGTGAATCTTTGTGTGATAGTTAGAATTTATATAGTACTCTAAGATTTTCAAAGCACTTTCTGTAGATTATGTCATTTGCCCCTCCTGGCAACCTTGTGAAGTAGGCACTGTTGCTATCCCCTGTTCTTGGATATGGAAATTGAGACAGAGATTAAGTCTCTTGCCCAAGGTCACACAGCCCCTTAAGTGTCTGAGGTAGGATTTGAACGTGGTTCCAGCTTTCCTCAGCACCTCAGAACCTTTTAGTAAAGTCAGAATGTTCTCCCATATGGCTTTAGCATAAATCCAGATTTTTCAGTCAATCTGAATTTACTTAAAGTGAAGTATACATGTTCTGTATTTTCTGTTCTAGTGTAGTCTAACTGCATTGTTAGGGAAATTCTCTTGGTGCTTAAAACAGAAAATGAAGTCAGTCCTCTGAGTCTTTCAGTAGTCGCCTAGGTCTGTTCTAGGCTCCCTTTGCCAAATCCTCCCACACTCACCAACCACAGGTGGAAAGTTTTCTGCTACTTTTACTACCTTAACCCTGGCCCCTAGGAACTGTGACAACCACCCACATTTCTTAACTATTCACTGGGGGTTTTTGTTTTGTTTCAAATGTGGTACTGGTAGGGGAGGGCAATGAAAAAAAATACTGAGCCTGGAGCAAGAGCATTGGCAATCTTATGAGACATGAATGGTGAGAATTTTAAACCGCCTTATATTTCCATTCCTGGGCCCTGCTGCTGCCCTTATGGGGAAATGAAGTTGTATGTACCCTTTCCATGTAATTCTGAACACTCAAAGAGAAGCCATGCTGTTGAGGATGACATGGGGGAACTGTCTAGTTGCCCAAAGACTGATGTGGCACAGTGGATAGAGAGATGGCTTCTCTTGGCTTTTCATCAGTGATAAGTCACTTAGCTCCTCAGATCCTTTGGAAAACTCTGTAAGACCATAAATGGCTAATCAGTCTTAGCAAGAGTCACTTTCTCTATCCAGGGACATCAGTGAAATCACAGGTCCAGTTCAAAAATAAAGACTGATGGGGGAGCCCTGGGTGGTTTTTTAAAAGATATGTCCAAAATTTGGAGGGTAACTAGATGGCTCAGTGGATAGAGCATCAGACCTGGAGTCAGGAAGACTTGAGTTAAAATTCAGCCTCAGGTATTTATTAGCTGTGTGACCCTGGGCAAGTCACTTAACCTTGTTTGCCTCAGTTTCCTCATTTGTATAATGACCTGGAAAAGGAAATGGCAAACCAGCAGTATCTGTGCCAAGAAAAAACGGTAGGGTCAGGGAGACTTGGACACGACTAAATATGACATTTCTGCAAAAATTTGGAAGAAAGGTCTAGTGATGGAAGGTGAATACAAAAGTGTGGCATGATTCTGTAAAATTTATCAAGAGTGCTAAAGCTCAGAATTGAAAGCTAAGGGGAAAAAGAGCATTAAATTATATAGTAAGGAAAGAGAAGTTTACAGAGTGGGATAGGACTTCTGTACCTCCAGAGTGGTTTGAGCCAAAATAGCTAATGCCCTCTTAGTTGGCATTAAGAGGAGTAGTACCTTTTACAGATTAAACAGTGACAGCCGGTAATCAATCATTGCCCTGATTCTGAAATGCTTATATGGAAATAGGAGGGGAAGTGTGAGAATCAGTTTTGTGTGGTCAGTTAGCAGGATAGCTTGTGGTGCAATGTACCGGGCCTGGACTCAGGAAGATCTGACTTCAGATTCAGCCTCAGATACCTTCTGTGTGATCCTGGGCAAGTCACTTAACCACTGTTTGCCCTGGTTTCCTCATTTGTAAGAACGAGCTGGAGAAGAAAATGGAAAAGACGAGTAAGGAGGACCCTGGGGTTGTCTTCTAGATACCGTACTTAAAACCACTGGCTAATGCTTTTTAAAAGAAACACATTTACATTGAAGAGTGACTTTTAGAGGGGTGGTCACATGCTTGCTCCATCTGGAAGCCCAGTTGCTAGAACTTAATCTCTTGCAGTATCTATAGGGAGGAGATTTGTTGCTAGTAAAAAATAACTATGACTAAACCTGGTTTGTTTTTTTTATGTGCCTAGTCACTGTGATATAGGGGCCAGTTTTGTGCCAAAGTTTAGAGAAATTGGGAAGGAGAATTTATCATTTGACCTCTCTGGGAAACGGAGAATATATGATATAAATATTTTAATACAATTAAGTTATAAATGTCTTGCTACAAGCTTGGGAAGCGTAGAGAGAATGAAGTTTTATTTTTCTTTAGAATGAAAAAGCAAAGTATGAAACAATGACTTTGGAGTTAGAGGACCTGACCTCTGACCCTTGCTCTTTGTGTGTTTTTAGGCCAGTCATTTGACTGACTCAGTTTCTTTGGATGTAGATTGAGAGTAGGACTCGATGTTTAAAGTTCTTGCAGCTCTTTGGTGCTGTGATTTTTTTGATAATGATTAATATCCTAGTTTGATAGAAATAGTAGGTTTTTTGGACCCTTTGAAGCTTTTCAGGGAGGTGGGAAGGGTGACAATCAGTTACCAATATAAAGTTTCAAATTTGAGGGAAAAGCTAAAAATGAATATTTTGTATAAATAATACTCTCCCTTCCTTGAACTTTTAAACTACACAGTATGATGAGCTCCACACAAATACACACACATATACACACACACACAACATGCTAAGATGAGAAAACTGATTTTTTTTCCTATCAGTGACAATGAGTCACCACACACTTTAATATTAGGTTTTTTTTTTAATAACTTGACCTAGGACAGTTGCTTAATATGTATTGGCTAGAAATTCAGAATTTTGACTTGGCTTTTATTTTTTTCTGAAAAGTAAAATTTACTTTAAAAATATAGATAATGTTGAGTTCTTCCTTGAGGTTTAAGGAATGTACTCCCATTCTTATAATAGAAGCTGATTACTTTGTTCACTGTAGTGTTTTATGAGGTGGTATCTTATACAAATGCAAACACAACTCACTTTACTAAAGAAATCAGCCCTTTTTTTAAACATACAGATCGCATATGAATTTATACGGACCTCACTTGATGGAATAGATTCATTACTAAAAGTTTACTATAAAAGTGAATTTCAGTAAATGAAATTGTATTGTCTCATAAAGTTATAGGTAGTTTTCCATGGAATGGAGAGGGCGTAAGTGACCCCAAATACAAAAGTCTCACTTGATGCGATAGTAAACATTTTACCATTTCACATTTAAAGGAGAAAGTGATAGTTTTCTCATAAATCTGATGATATATGAAGGAACTGTGATTGCATTAGTGGGAACTCCTTCAGTTAGGTGGCAGCAGAGTATACAGAGTACTAGCCTCAGATTCAGGAAGACCTGAGTTCAAATCCTGCCTTTGACACTTCCTGCCTGTGTGACTCTGGGCAAGTCACTTACAACCTCTGCTTCTTTCAGTTTTCTTGCATGTAAAATGAAGACAATCAAAGCACCTGCCTCCTAGGGTTGTGGTGAGGATCAAATTTGAGACAGTGTTTGTAAATCACTTAGCATAGTGTACATGTAGATGCTTAATAAATCCCACTCTTCATCCTTCTAGCTTTCTCTCCCTCCCTCCCTCCCTTCCTCCCTTCCTCCCTCCCTTCCTTTCTTCCTTCCCTCCTCCCCCACTCTCCCTCAGGGAGATCCTCCACTTGTATCTAAGTTAGACAGTTGCCTGAGGCCCTAAGATGGGATGGGATTTTCTGTCTGTCACAGCTAGTCTCAGAAGTGGGACACGATTGCAGGTCTTCCACATTCCAAGTTCATTCATCTGTTCTAGTGGTTCTCAAAGTGTGGTCTGAGACCTTTTCAGGGGCTCCACAAGCTCAAAATCATTTTTATAATAATGCAAGATGTTTTTCTAATATGGCAAATATTGAGAGATATAACCCATAGGAATGAAAACTCCTTGTGGAGGCTAAGTAATTTTTAAGAATGTAAAGGGATCCTGAGAACCATTGATCTATCCTATTGTGTGATTGCTGCCTCTTCAATCTTATAATACTAGTAATTCCATCTCCACTCATGTATATTTCCGTCCCTCTCATGTCTTGGTAGGTAGATGATCTTCACAAATGCTGTGGCTGGAAAAAAAAAAAGATTTCACACAGGTGTCCACACTTTGGTCATGAGTTTCTTAGGATGATCTTAATCAGGTCTTGGCAGCTTGGTGGCACAGTGGATAGCGTGCTGAGCCTGGAGTCAGGAAGACTCGACTTCAAAGGTGGCCTCAGACACTAGCGGTGTGACCCTGGGCAAGTCACTCAGTTTGCCTCAGTTTCCTTATCTGTAAAATGGGCTAGAGAAGAAAATGGCAAATCATTCTAGTATTTTTGCCAAAGAAAACCCCAAATGGGATCATGAAGAATTGGACACAACTGAAACAACTCAGCAACAGCAATCAGATCTTAATACTGAGCTGGTTACCGAATATATTCATTTAAAAGATGACTGAGAATCTGACTCTTTATGTTCATTTTGGTAATGAAATACTAATAATAGTAATTTAGTAATAAAATATTAAATCTCTGCCTAAACATGTAATTTTAAAAAACATTAGCTATTACTCATTAATAGCAATCTATAGACATTTATTAGGTGTGAGCCAGGTATTATGCTAAATGCTGGATAGGAATTGTATTTAGTTTCCTTTTTCCTTTTCTGTTCCTTGTTTTCTCTGCCCCTACCTTACTCCCCATCTGTTTTCGGTGGTTCAGGGTCGTGAGTTTAGCCAAAACCAGGTGAATTTGACCGTTTTATAATTCACCTTTTATAGATTGACTTCCTTCTTCCACCTTGTATTTCCTCAGTCTGCTGACCCAAAGTAGGACATTGACCTATTCTGATTCTCAGCATCAATCACTTTAGACCGTGGGAGAAGCACTCACTTATTGTCCTTAAATTCCTCCTCTCTTTGTCTTCCTGATGCTAGTGGACAAATTGTCACCATCAGCACAGCAGCAGAAGCAGTATTTAGTGCCTTCAGGTTTGTAAATATCTCATTGTATCCTCACAATAATCCTGGGAGTTAGGGGTTAGTTGTTATTCCCATTTAAAGATGTGGGAACTGAGGACAGGTTAAGTGACTGCCCAGGCTGCCATAGCTAGTAGGTGTCTGAGCCCAAATTGGAACTCAGGTCTTCCAGAGTCTAAAACCAGGGCTTCATCCACTTTACCATCTAGTCATGTGGGATAGTTTCAGTCTGATTTAGGGAATAACATATCCCTTTAGAAAAAGCCTTGGTTTGAGAGTGAGGAGTTACTAACCCCAGTTATCACACCCAGGGTCTAGAACGGTATTATAACCACTGTCGGAATGCAGTACATTTTGATTGACTGGATAGGAAACAAGTGTTTTGTGCGGCCCCTCCACTCTCATTTCACCATCTTCCCCTTACTGCCCCACTGAGATTCTAAAAACATGAGATATAACACAGGTTTGGTGTCTCAGATGTCCAGAAGAATGTCAGTAATGAATTGTTCTTTAAGCTCTATATGAGAAATCTCTGCTATTAGAGTACAAGAGGATTTAACTGCTTTTGTGGAGGAGCATTCAGATGTTTTGGAGACTTTAGACATGCCACTTTTCATGCCTTTGTTCAGTTTGAACATCTAAGAAGGATTTTCCCCTTTTGAGATGAGTCTGGACCTGTAATTTCCTTGGTGTGGGAAACACTATGTGTAGAAACTCCCTCCACCATGAGGATCTACCTTACTCCTTTGTTGGTTTATTGTGTTAGAGGTGTTGACAGTTAAAATGACTTCTCTTGGGTCACAGAGCTAGCATATGAAGGCGTTTAACACTGGGGCAGCAGATCTGGATTTGGATTCAGAAAAAAGACCTGAATTTGAATCTTACTTCTAACCCTCGATAAGTGTAAAATCCTGGGGGAAATCAGGTGACCTTTTCCTGCCCTAGTATCCTTATCTGTAAAATGGGGATGGCAACAGTACCCACCTCCCAGAGTTATTGTGAGCATCAGATGCATGATGTATGTAAAATGCTTTGCCAGCCTGCAAGTGTTGTATAAATACTAGCTGTTACTACGAATCATGGTCTTCTTTGTCAGTGAAGGACGAACACACGCACGATACGTGTCACTCTTATCTCCAGCGACCTGTTCCTCATACATTACAGTATGCGACTTTTCTCATATTTTCTTCTACGATTTTGTTTTAGAAATGTTATGTCCCCCTTTTCCTCTGGGTGAAGTATAGTAGTTCTTTGTCTCTCATGCTGGGGCTGATGTATTGTGGCAAAAATGAGCTTACACTTATATCAAGCTTACGTAAAACTGATCAAGCCTCCATGTATGTAACTAAATCCAAAGTTAGGAAAAAGACCAGGGATGGTTGTGGAGCAACCTTCCAGCCAATGTGGAGATCACTGGACTTGGAGTCAGGAAGACCTGAGTTTGAATCCTGCTTCATAAGGACTAACTGTATGCTCCTGTGCAAATCACTTAGTTTGTCTTAGCCTCAGCTCCCTCATCTGTAAAATGGGGATATTAGACCCTACTTCACAGGGTTATTTTGAGGATAAAATGATATACGCAAAGTTAGTTGCAAACTTTTGGAAGTTATTATTTAATTTTCTCTACATCCATGAGGTAGAGAGGGTAGGCATCATCCAAATTTTAAAATGAGGAAATAAAGACCCTTTCACTGAATCAAAATCCACATGTTCGTTTGGGTGGAAAATGCCTCAGGACATCATCTCTCTTTGGTCCTCCTAATGTGTAGTTGTTCACTCATTTTTCAGACCTGTCCAACTCTTTGTGGGGTTTTCTTGGCAAAGGTACTGGAGTGGTTTACCGTTTCTTTCTCCATGAGAAAACTAAGGCAAACAGGGCTAAGTGGCTTTCCCAGAGTCACACAGATAGTAAATCTCTGAGGATGGATTTGAAATCAGGAACTGCAGACGGGGCTCTCTATCCACTGGGCCACCTAGGCTATCCTAATAGCTAAATGGCAGAAGTAATTTAAAATCCTAGGTTCTCATCTTTGCCTACCTGCCTTCCCCCATTTAATGAAAATGCTGCTGCTTGATCCTTCCCCCTTGTATGCTCTTTTATATTTTCTGTCTTATTTTTTCTGTTTCTTTCTCTGTTTCTTTGTGTCTTTCTGTTTGTCTTTCCTATGTCTGTCTGTCTGTCTCGGTACAAAATATTTCCTATCCCCGCTTTAGAGGGTTTTCTACCCTGGGACTGGACAGTCATTCTTTGGGATAATGCCAGATAGTAATACATAAATGTAATGGAGTTAGTAATTTCTGTTTCCAGAGTAACCTGGTCGCTCTCCTCATAAGGTCATACATTCATGGAAATACCTTTGTTGGCCCACACTGCCATTTTACATTTTAAGTGAGGCATGAATTTGCCTCTGCTACCTGAGTTTTCTCTAGGGGGTAAACCCATTGCTTTCTTTTTATTTAAATGAAAAAAGTCCCAAATGTAATTATGTAAATATTAGTTGCCCAGACCAAGTAATTTAATATTGCTTCTGTCTTTTTTTGTATGTCTCCCGTGTTTTTGTTCCTATAGGCTCTCAGTCCATCGTAAAGCTCTTGGTGAGAGGGGGCCAAGGTAAAAGATGATGTAATGCAGGGGGCGCCCTAAAGCATCTTTTGTTGGAATTGTGAAATGGTTACTCCAGTCATTTCTTTATGAATCTAATGTGAGGGGCCGCTTTGTGGAATGAGTCTTTTGTAACAGCGAATCCACAGGAAAGAGAAAGAGACATTCACTTGGAGGACTCTTGCTGCAAATGGGTTTAAATTTCATTTTGCCAGTCGCTACCAGGCTGACCTCATACATCTTGGGTACAATGGAGTGGCTAAGCCTTTGAGTACACAACCATTACGTCATCGTGCCAACTTTAAGAAAGGAGGTGATAAAAGAGGACTTGTTGTTGACATGGCTGATGAGATGCCTGGGACTCAAATTGTTACTGAGAGCTTGGTGGCTCTGCTTGAAAGGGGAACAGAGAAAGTGCTCCTAATTGATAGCCGGCCCTTTGTGGAGTACAATACAGCTCACATTTTGGAAGCCATTAATATCAACTGCTCCAAGCTTATGAAGCGGAGGCTGCAACAGGACAAAGTGTTCATTACAGAGCTGATCCAGCACTCTGCAAAACATAAGGTAACTTCTCTCGCTTTTTTCGTAAATGGATACGTTGAATGAGGAATAATTCAAACTAAAACATTTCTCCATCTAGCTGGAAAAAGGAAATTCGTGAAAGCTGAAAATTCTTTAACTTTGGTACATCAAGTACTTATCATTTAATAAGGTGTTACTGTTAGAGTTAAGAGTATTTCTCAAACACAAGTTTACATTTTAAAAAATAATTTTTTTAATTTGATCCCCACCAATATGCCCTTTGAGGAACTTTTATTCATTTAATTTAAACATCATTCTCTGTATTTTACAAATGCATTTTACAATTTTACTAAAGGTTCTTAGGCAAATACACTTAAAGTTGGAAGAGACTCATAGGAGTCGTCTGATCCACTCCTACCCCCAATGTACAAAATAAAGAAGCTGAACCCTAGAAAACTGACTTGCCCAAGGTCATACAGGTAGTAAGTGGTAAGGCTTGGGTTCAAACCCAGCATGCTTTCTTCTCTCCTATATTGCCTCCCTAAACACATTTTTCAAAGGCATGTGGGAAAAAAATAAAATGGTATACATTTTAGAAGGACAAATAATACTGATGTTATAGAGAGAAACAAAACGTTGCCCCATTCCAATCTTATGGTTAAAAGTTTATTCTTTTTTTCTCATAAACATTTTTTATTAAATCAAGTTTAAAAATTTTCCTGAAATAGTTTCCTGCCAACAACTGGTTTCTTATATTATAGGAAACATTTTTTTAAAATAATGCTTGGTAGTTCAGGGTCCTTATGTGTCAGTTTTCTCTATGTTTTGTTTTCTGACACTGTTTTCTTTCTGTGGTAGTTTTACAAGGAGATTTATAATTGTCTAGGTGAAATGAATTCAGATGGAAATGGCACCAATATTTTTCCTTCTAAATTGGTCTTTATCCATAGAATGAATGTTTGTGAGATTCTCTGTCCAGTTATTTAGCCACATCACCTTTTTATTCTAACTACAAACGGAAAAATGGGAGACAATCAAATATCATGGAAAAGATTAAAATGAATATGGACTAGAGATGCAAACAGTGATACTCAAAATGATGAATAACACAGGGGAGGGGAACCAGCGGCTTCAGGGCCCTCCAGGTCCTCAAGGGCAGAGATTAAATTGAATATGCAAGCAGCAATAGTAAAAATAATGAGTTACACAGGGGCTAATATTTATTTAGTGCCTACTATGTGCTACGTACTGTATAATTATTTTGTTTTATCCTCACAACAACCCTAGGAGGTAGGTGCTGTTAGTATGTGCAATTTACAGATGAGGAAACTGAAGCAAAGAGATTAAGTGACTTGCCCAGGGTTACACAGCAACTGAATATTGGGCCAGATTTAACTTAGGCCTTCCTAATTTCAGAGCTCCATCCATTGCACCACCTGCTTGCCCAGACAACTGCATCAGGGTAATGACTTGCCTTGTTTTGTCTTCCAAATATCCCACTTATTTGCATTTCAGGTTGACATTGATTGCAATCCGAAGGTGGTGGTGTATGATCAGAGCTCTCGAGATGTCTCTTCTCTGGCTTCAGACTCTTTTCTGACTGTGCTCCTGGGTAAACTGGAGAAGACCTTCACCTCTGTGCACTTACTTGCAGGTAAGAATTGGAATAGATGCCAGAGACACCAAATCTTCTGGCAGGGATGTGCACACCTACCATAGTTCTTCTGAAAGCTGTAGGATAACTAATTTTTGTCATAGATGTTCTGTTAAAAAAATTATTTTCTTGTAATGACCAAGTTTGGACCTGGAGAAAAATTGAGAAAATATATCTCCCTTCTTTGCTCAGGTTGCTACTATATATGGATATGAAGTATTGCATATCCTTTCAGGCATGGTTGATGTATTAATTGTTGCTGATAAACTGCTTTTTAAGAACCTTTGTTATAAGGGATGGCACAGTGGGTAGGACATGGGTGTGATATATCCAGAAATCAATGTGATTAAAAACAAAAGATGTAAATAAAAACAATCTGTTTTCAAAGCGATTTATTTATGCCTTTGAGATATACTTTAAACCAGTATGATTGCTTTATGTAAACTGAAAATTGTCATTCTCCCAAATGGGTTCTTTTTGACTCATCAGCTGCATGCTGGAATATATAATTGCTGCATTGATCAAATTGAAGACCCCATGTTATCTGCTCCAAGCTATGTTCCTATACTCATAAATTTACTTATACTGTATGCTCTGAGACTCCCTCACAGCTGCTCCATATTATAATTCCTCACTCCTGGTCTCCCAGGCATGGATCTGTACAGGTCTAAGAATATACTAAGAATCAGAAAATATTTTATATGTTTGTAGTTGAGAATAGATCCAAGGTAACTTTAACGCCAGCTGTAGAAACAAAAGGGAATATATCCAGAGGACAGTTGTGTGTCTGTCTCTGTGTGTTGTATGTCTGTGTGTCTATTTCTCCTATATAATTTTGAGGACTGATTTCACTTTATTATATGGACTGTGTGTGCGTGTGTGTGTGTGTGTGTGTGTGTGTGTGTGTGTGTTTTATATAATTTTGAGGAACTGATTTTCTCATTTTATTTTATAGACTGATTCTTATTAAGCTTGGCCATTTACTGCCTGTGTGACCCTAGGCAAACCACTTAACTTCTCTGAGACTCAGTTTCCCCATCTATAATTGGACTAGACTGGGTTTAGACTGGACTCAGTTCCTTTCTCACTATAAATCTGTGAGCCTGTAAACCACCAAATATTCTACATATTTCATGGAAGGACAGACTTCTTTGAGAAGAAGAATCTCCTTTCATCTACTTCCAAAACAGATTTTCATCCCTTTATGTAGGAGCGCTGTCACCTTCGTGGACATCCTAACCACAGATCTTTTACTGATACCCACAAAGAGAACAGGAGAATTGGAAGATGTCCGGAGACCAATAACCCAGAGTTCTGATGAGAGAGAGGTCTGATCGGTTGAGCTCATTCCTTGTTGCACATATAATCACCCAGTTGGGTCATCTGAAATTTTGATTCTTTGGAGACTAAGGCTCCGAGATGACATGGTGGGTAGAGGGCTGGAGTTGGAGCTCAGAAGACCCGAGTTTGAATCCTGCCTCACCAGTTTACTAGCCATGTGAACCTAGGCAATCATAACTTCTCTCTGTCTCAGTTATCTTATGGAAAAGAGAACCTACCTCACAGAGTTGTTGTAAGGATCAAGTGAGGCAATACATACATATATAGGCGATACCCACATACACGTACACACACACACACACATTTTATATATATATATATGAACTTTGCAAACCTCAAAGTGGTATATAAATGTTAAACATTATAGTTTTTTAAGTATTTCGTAATTCAAAAGAATTTTTATTTTAAAGATGTTTTTCTTGTTTCTGGAAACAGCTGGAGATGGTTATAAAGAAAACTGCACAATTTCTTAGATGCAATCCACACAATCTCTTATTATTTACATTAGTAAAATGCTTTGCAGACCTTAACTTGCTATACTAATGCTAGCTGTTCTGAGGCCAGCATGTCACTTGCCTCTCTGTAGAATTTGTCCAAGTTGGTTGGTCCATTCAGATTTCTATCCAAGTCTAGACAGTCTCCAAAGGCAGTACTGTGGACTCCAGGGGGTGTATGTTGGACCCTGAGATCACTACTAACTAGACTCTCACTGATAAGGTGCTTGAGTACCTGTGCTTAGACCCCATTTCTAAAATCACATTTCTTTTAAAAATCACATTTTTCCCTAGCCTCAGAACACTGTCTCAGGCAGTTTCTGTCCAGCGCAAGGACCGCCTGTCCTAGCAAAACTTTTATCTCTCTTCCTGATACAATAGCCGTCTACACCTATAGAATTAATTAGTTTGAACCAGTTGTGTATTGGTTGAACTGTCTGTGTCCTGGTTCATAAAGACATTTACTACTCACTGATCAATCATATATATCACATATTCTCTCTCATGTTTATCTTGTCTAACAAAACATTAATGAGAGCAGTCTGGGCATTACTTAGTCCTGAGGGTTAGGTGACTTTTCAGTGATGTTTCAGGCCTAAAACCACACCTCCATGTAGACCCCACCTTGGGCTATTTCCTAATGAACTCTGGGTAATATACCTGCACAGTAGATACCAAAAGTGCATGTTCCTTTAAGAACTAATCTCTCTTTAACTACTCCCTAATCCCTCCCTGAATCTCCTAGGCAGCATATTTGGTACATGTCTTACAATAGAGTATACTATATAGACTGTTCCCCTCTAAGTTGCAGGTTCCCTAAAAACTCTTGCCCACTGAAAAGCATAGTAAATCTTTACCACCTTAACCTCAACAATGCTTGAGTCCGCGAATTCTTTTCCAGAATTGGAAATTGCCCCTGCAGGCAACTCCAGTCTTGGGGTTCCTATATTCAGTTCTCATCACCACCACAGCAGCTAGTCAGGGCCATTGGGAACATCTACCTTGCCCAGAACCTACAATGATTCCCTGTCCCCCAGATCACCTTGTAGCTGTGGCAGAAATTAGGCTGCATCCTGTGGGGCACTGACCAATAAGTAAGAGTTTTGTTGTTTGTTTTTATCAGTTGTGTCTGACTCTCTGCGACCCCACTTGAAGTTTTCTTGGCAGAGATACTGAAGTGGTTTACTGTATCCTTCTCCAACCCATTTTATCGGTGAGGAAACTGAGGCAAACATGGTTAAATGACTTGTCCAGGGGTCACATAGCCAATAAGTGAATGAGACAGGATTTGATGAAGATGAATCTTCCTGACTCCAAGCTCAGTGCTCTATCCACTGTGCCATCTAGGTGCCCATTTTTAGAATTTACAAGTTTCCAATTTTGGATCATGCCTGATGTTACCAAAGGTAATGGAGAAGCATATGTTGGGTATAAACAGACTTTAGTATGTTTTCAATGACAACTTGCAAACAAAAAATGACATGAAGATGTATGATTGGAAATGAAGGTGAGTCAGTCACGGAGTGATAAAGCAGGATTAACAGATGAAGAGTAGCCTGAGACCTGCACTGGTACCCACAGAAGGAGTAGATCTCCATTGGAAGATGTGTGGGAGGACACAGGAAGGAGTGTGTGTTCGTCCTTCATTGTCGAAGAAGACCATGCCATCAGAGAAATGACGACATGACTTGCACTTGACTTTGTTTTGAGGGAGGGAGGGCTATGCAGGTCACCAGCCTCACTTCTCCTCCAGAGCTATCTGAATCCAGTGACCAGATATTCATGAGGATGACTGGAGATGACCCAGGATGAGGTAATTGGGGTTAAGTGACTTGCCCAACGCCACACAGCTAGGGAATGTCAAGTGTCTGAGGTGAGATTTGAACTTGGGTCCTCCTGACTCCTGCCCTGGTGCTCTATCCACTGTCCCACCTAGCTACCCCACATAGGTAGGAGTAGCTTGAAATAGAAAGAGGGATGGTTATAATCAGCATTTTTGAGGGGAAGGAGGTTGCTCAGGTTGGTGCTAGCTCTTGTTCAGCGCTTAAGTCTTGCAAAATGGTTTTCATTTGTTATCTTACTTGATCCTCAACATCCCTGTGAGGTTAGTGCTGTTATTGTCCCTGTTTTATAGATGAGGAAACTGAGACTGAAAGAGACTAAATTGTTGTATACATCCAAGGTTACATGACTAGTATGTGTTTGAGGGAGGATTTGAACTCATGTCTTTTAGATTTCAAATCCTCCATTTTATCCATTGTACCAACTAACTGCCTCATCCGTGAAAGTGTTGTAGAATACAATTAATGTAATAAAATTGTTGGGAGAATCTTAGTTTTGAACTTTTTATTTTACTTCTTTAGAGGCAGCTATGGCAAATTGGATAAAGGGCTAGCCTTGGAGCCAGAAAGACCTGGGTTCATGTTATATATCTGACACAGTATTTACTGTGTGACTCTGGGCACATATATCTCTTCACCTCTGATGGTTCTGGGCAACTTTCTAAGTCACAGAAAAGGTACTAACTTGCATTGGTATAGGGACTTGCCTTACATGGAACCAACCTGTATTAATGAAATCACAAGTGTAATCCTATTCCCTATCCTATTAGAAAGTAAGAATTTAAAGCCAGGGCTATTATTTGATTCCTAAATATCCAAGCCTTCAGTTTTCAAAGAAGGAAGATTAATCATAAACATTTATGTAAAAACTGTTAAGTAGATAGTAAGTAAGCTTGAATAATTTCTCTGTTCTCAAGTTCTCTGAAAAACAACTTTTTTATTTTATCCTGTTCAGTGAGAGTCTTCTGTCCCTTCCTTCCTTATTGGCACAGAGAGAAAAGTTTTGTTTCATTTTGTTTTCTCCTTGGGACTACGCTCATGCCTGTTGCTTACACTATGATCTCATCTTGTTTCCGTATCAGTTTAGAAAACTGTTTAAAAATCCAGAGCTAAGAAATGATTATAGTATCCAAATTCCTTCTGCACTGATAGTGAGGCAGTAGACCACTAGGGTGCCGAGGGCCACTGTACTGCCAGAACCTTCTAAGATGGTAATAAAGATTCATGAGCCCCTTTTAGGTAGATGTGGTTAAAATTAGCCACCATCCAGCATTATACTGCATAGGCATGGTTCTCTGTTTCATATTGTTTCATATGTGAAACCTTCTGTGGAATCTCCCGGTATCCAATTGGTAGGAAATATTCCTTTAAGTGAGCAGACTCAGACATTTTCCTAAATGTACTGTGATTCTTGTCTGGAATCTTTACATGTATGTGTGACGGATTTAACAGCTTCTTAACCAGTCATCTACCTCTTCAGAGCAAACACCAAGCCCAGAATACACTGAGGCAATTTGTGCTCAAGTTTATTTGCAATATCTCCATCTCTGCATCTCTTAATGACTAGCATTCCTTTCCTTTTCAGGAACAGTTGCAGCATCCATAAATAGACAGAAGCTTTCATCTGTTTTACAATTATAAGGAGTATCTTTGACTGATCATGTCTCTGACCAGTCAAAGGCAGCCAGGTGGTATAGTGGATAGAGTGCTGGCCGTGGAATCAGGAAGATTCATCTTCATGAGTTCAAATCTAGCCTCAGACATTTAGTAGCAGTGTGACCCTGGGCAAGTCACATAACCCTGTTTGCCTCAGTTTCCTTTGCTGTCAAATTAGCTGAAGAAGGAAATGGCAAACTACTCCAGTATCTTTGCCAAGAAAACCCCAAATGGGGTCATAGAGTGTCGCACACAACTGAAAAACAGCTAAATACATCTTTCCTTCAGAGAAGTGGGATAGGTGGGAAGGCATGCTGTGAAAGATGTGTGTGGTAACTGCAGACAATCTATTCATGTGCCAAGATGGGAACATTTAGATCACATGCTAAGGAGTTAGGGCAGAAGATCTCAAGTGTTCAGTTGGTACTATCTTTTTGGGGTAGAAAAGTAAATGAATCAGAGTGGAAAAAATAGCTAGAGCAAACAGCATGGTGTTTGGCGATGATCCGTATTTAAGCCATCATTTTAAAAGACTTCTTTGCTATTGTTTTTATTTTGACATTAAGAACTTGTCTTTCCATAAGAAATTTCATTATTTTTTCATCATTTTCAGTCATGTCCAACTCTTTGTGACCCATCTAAGATTTTCTTGATAAAGATACTTGGAGTGGTTTACCATTCTTTCTCCAGCTCATTCTACAGATCAGGAAACTGAGGCAGGCAGGGTAAATAACTTGCTCAGAGTCACACAACTAGCGTCTGGGGCTGAATTTGAACTCGGTAAGATGAGACTTCCTGACTTCAGGCCCTGCACTCTATCCACTGTATTACCTAGTTAGTTGTTCATCAAATACTGAAACAAACTTCCTCACACAACATGTTCTCTTAAAATAGTTAAGAAAAACCATCTACTAATGTGATGGCATTTCTTCATTGCTTTTAGTAGGTAAAGTGTTCCTTTTGTGTAATTTGCATTTTAATTTACATTTGTAAAGTACTTTGAGATTCTTTAGGACAAATGGTGCTAGATATATGAGATAGTCATTGTCTGCATGCGTGAAAAGTATGCCATTAATTATAAAAATACAGAGGAAAGAAGAGTCACAAATGAAGAGCAGTTTAATAGAACAAAGAATAATTTACCTCATAGAATGAAAATAATACTTTATTATTAGGGTATTTGCATTTGATTCAGTTTGCTGTGGTTCAAAAAATCATTTCCAGATACAAATCCTATTGGTAATATCTACTTCTGTCCTGTCCTGTCCCACAGACATCAAAAACTCAGTATATCTAGAATTGAACTGAACATCTTTCCACCTCAGTCTGTACACCCCTCCCCAACTTTACTGTTTTCCCCCAAGGCATCATCACTTTTACAGTTGTACAGGTTTCTAACCTAAAAGATGTTCTCATCTCCTTACTCTCATTCTCCCCCTCCATAAGTAAATCAGTTGCCAGGTCTTACAGATTCTTCCACATCTTTTATATCTACTTCTTTCTCATTATTTCCACGTAACCCACCCTGCTTCAGGCCCATGTCACCTCTGGCCTGAACCACTACAATAACCTTCTAACTGGTCTTCCTGCATCCTGTTTCTCCTGTCTCATCCATCTTCCTCACAACTGTCAGATTTGATATCAATCAATCCATGAGCAAACATTTATTAATCACCCATTATGTAGATACAAATATGCAAAAAAAAAAAAAAAAGACAGTTCCTGGCCCCAGTTGGTTTGTAATCTAATGGGAGAAGACAAAACACAAAAAGAAATAGGAGAATGGGCTTGGGAGGGAGGAGTCTTGGGGGAGGATATCCTCTTGTTTGGAGTGCGTGGCCCCAGCCTCCAATCAGAGTGGCTGAGGAAGAGATGAGGTGAAAAATCAAGACTGATAGGTCTTACGGGATGACGAGTACCCCAATGAGTACCCAAAGTAGTGCATTTCTCACCTGGATACATCTAAACTACAACTGTCACCACATCCCTCTTCTGTTTGAGACATACTGGTGGCTTCCTGTTGCCTCTGTCAGAAAATAGACTTTCACATGGCAATTAAGTCTTTCACAGTTTGGGTCTAGTATTTCTAGTTTGATTGTAATTACTCCTCCAGGCTTCAGCCAAACTGACTTAATTGCAGTTCCCCTGTACACACCTTCCCCCTGCCTAGAAGAGTGTTCTCCTCTTCACCTTTGCTTTTCAGAACTCCCTGCCTCCATTCCAGGCTCAGCTCAGTGCTACTTGATTCGAGAGGCCGTTCCTGATTTCCCCAGTTGACATTCCCTTGCCCTTCATCCTTTTCTTTACCACCAAAGCACTCTGTATTTATTTTATATTTTCTGTTGTATCATAGAATATAAGCCCCACGAGATCAAGAACTGTATTTTTTATTTGTGTAAAAATACAAAAAATACTGTATTTTTATCTCCAGTACCTAACACAGTGCCTGACACGTAGTAGGCATTTAATACTTATCGACTGATGAAAATGAGTTCCCAGATCCATTAAGATAGTCAAGTCATTTGTAGCAATTTATTTTGATGCATCTAGTGAGTAGGAAATCCTACCACAATATCAACAAATCTAGTCTTGTTAGTCAAGTTAGTTAGTCAAGTTAGTCAACTAGTCAAGTCTACTTTAAACGTTTTGAGAAACAGGAATTTGTTAAGTGATTTAAGACTTGAAAGTTTCTTTTGTAGAAAAAGGGCAAACATAATATCTTATGGGAAAGTACCCAGTATCAAAATATGAAGTAAATGCCCTGAAGAAATTTAATGTTAGCTCATACTGGCCTTAAAATCATCAATTTGAGCCAACAGAAAATGTATGGGGTGGGGGCGGAATAAGCCAGTTACTTCATATTCAAGGGATGATGAAAGGACATGAAACATATGCATGTTACATGAAGCCCAAATAAGTTGCCCCAAGAACTTGTTTTTCAATGGCAAGGAAGAAATAATTCCATGTAGTCATCAGTAGTTTGCTCTATAAGCAAAATATTCCATTATAGTAAACAAGCCTGTATTTCTTCCCAAAAGATAGTTGATATAATTATCTATACAGTGCTATCTTAATGAGGAGAATAAATGCAGTTCTGTTTGGAAACTTTAATACTGTAGTGTGTTGCCAAACTTTTTTTTAATTGTAATTAACAATCAATGAGGTCAATTCCTTTCCCATTTTTATTGTGCCCCAAGAACTAACTCATAAAGAACAGCAATTGGTGAAATTAGTGTTTTCACCTTCCGTGTAAAACTTGTGTGATGGAAAGATGGCAAAGCTCCCTGTTTGGTCCCTTTGACCAGGAATGCCTGCATTGTCATGATCTTAGACCTGTTGTTCACTTAGTCAGGGAATGTGTAATAGAATTGTTGGGAACTTGATTTAGAAATATTTATGCAGTCATTTTAGATGGAAAGATACGGGGTGACTGAGTCGGAATAGGGAATTAATAGGAACTTAAGAACAGGGATTATTTCCTATTTGTATCCCCAACACTTAACACATAGTAGGCTCTTAATAAATGTTTGCTTATTGATTGATTGTCACTGGCATATCTAAGGTAGGGGAAATGAATGAAAAAATAGTACAGATGTGATAACCACAACAATGGCATTTGTATAGTGATTGAAGGTTTGCAAAACACTACAGATATCTCGTTTTATTCTCGCAACAACCCTGGAAGGTTAGTGTACTACTAGGTAGTTACTGTTACTATCTTCATTTTACAGAAGAGGAAACTGAAGCATATAGTGGTGAAATGAGTTGCCCACCTATCAAATGCCTGGGCTTGGGTTTGAACTCAAGTATTCCTGACTCCAAGCCCAGAACTTGAAGGTGCCCATTGCACCCTCAAGCTGTCATTATGGGAAAAATAGGAAAAGTAGTGAGGGGTGGGAATTAAAGATTACCAGGAATTAAATAGGTTTAGGAGGAGTAAGCTATAGGTAATGTAATACTAGTAAACTTTGAAACCCAAGATTTCATGGCAACCATGTAATTTATTTTAACCAAAGAGAAAAAATAGCCAAAGAAATTGAAATAAAAACCACAGATTTAATTAGCAATTCCAATGACTCTTCTCTCTTTTAAACAACTCCCGGGCTTCTTTAAATAGTTATAGTAAATGGGTTATAAATATTTGTGCCTACTCTGTGGCTCAGAACCACAACTTTAGGTTTATAGAGATCAATTGAAATCTTAAAGGCACTTAAAAACCCCTCTGGCTAACAATTGCCCTACCTAGGGAAACCCTGGGGACATCTGATTTTGTCTTGCTTTTAGCTCTCCACCTCAGGTCTTTAGTTCCCCTTCAAGTGTTGGTATTTTGTTTGTTGTCAAGTCATTTCAACGGAGTCTGACTCTTCTGACCCGATCTGGCAAAAATATTGGAGTGGCTTGCCATTTACTTCTCCAGCTCATTTGAAAATTGGGGAAACTGAGGCAAGCAGGATTAAGTGTCTTGTCCAAGGTCATACAGCTGCCAAGTGTCTGAGAATGGGTTTGAAATCAGGATAAGGAGCCTTCCTGCTTCCAAGCCCAGTGCTCTATCCATTGTACCCCCTGGCTAAATTTAAACACAGAACAATTTTTATCAAAATTCTCATAAAGAACAGGAAAAAGACTTACTTTGAAATGTGGTTAGCAGAGGAATAGTTAGAAGCTCTCCTTTTGTGAGTGACATTCCTTGCTTCTTTCCTTAGGAGCTCAGTTGCGATCCCTACAAAACTCATGATACTAACAAGGCCTATCACTGTCTCCTGTACTGTTTCTTGGCACTCAGTGCCAGGCAGGCATCACTTGCCAACATGCATCTTTCCCTCCTCCCTTCAGTGTTGTGGTCGTACAGAAAGAGCACTGGATTTGAAGACAGAAAACCCTGGCTTTGAATCCAAGTTTGCTGCTTCTCTCCTATGTGACCTTGGACAGCTCACTTTACCCTGTTTTCCTCAGCTCTAAAATAAAGAAATTGGGCTGCATGCTCTATGATGTCCCTTCCAGCTCTAAATCTATGCCTTTTTATTGAAACTAACTCCCTCATTTCTTTATTCCACCTGCAGATCTAGGCTTGGTTCACTTAACCACTCCTGTTGCTCAAGGTCACAAAACCCAGAAACTGCTCCCACCTACAGATTAGTCCCTAAGAAATAACAAATAGTGTTACAAGACTGATGATGATTTACTGAGAATTTATTTGTAAATTATGCCATCACAGCTCATTTTTATGGCCTTCTTAAGCAAGGCAAAAACATTCTCCTATTTTATTCTTCTATTACATCGTTATCCAACTTACACTCCATTGTCGGATTAACCATCTTAAAATGTCATTTTCATAATGTCACTGACCCAAGAATTTATAGTGACTATTGTCTACCACATCAGTTCCAAGTTCCTTTCCTGACTTTGGGCAGCTAGGTGGCACAATGGATAGAGTGCTGAGCCTGGAGTCTGGAAGACTCCTTTTCCTGAGTTCAAAACCAGCCTCAGATTGGAAGTAACTCTGTCCCAGTGGCTAGCCTGTCTGTCTGTCTCTGTCTGTCTCTTTGTCTCTTTCCCTCTCTTTAATTAATTCCTCTAGAATTTCTATTTTAAGGCAGATGCCTGGATCAACACGGTCTTTTTTTTCTTTCTATAACATAGTATAATAAAAAAGATGAGTCTTCATCAGGGACTTAGCTTTCAGTGCAGTCCATCCTCCGTACAGCCAGGAGAAGGATTTCCCTAAATCTCAGATCTGACCATGTCACCCTGCCTCCCACTCACTAAACTCCAGTGGCTCTTTCTTCCTTTAAGATCTCATATAAATTCCTCTATTTGGCATTTAAATTCTTCACAACCTGGCCCCATCCTGCCTTTCCAGCCTTCTTTACCCACTCCTCCCCTCCATGTACTTTATGGGCCAGCCTTATTCTTCCTCAAAGGTATGGTTCCCAACTCCTGTTGCTGTGCCTTCGGCCGACCCCTTATCAGAAATGCTTTCCCTCCTTCCTTTCTTAAATCCGTGTTTTCCTTCAGGTCTCAGCTCCAGCACCCTCTTCTGCTTGGGACCTTTCCTGGTCCCTCACTGCTCGTGCTTGCCCCGCCAACCTCCTTTTGTATTATTTTTGTATGCACTTCATATATACCTAAAATATACATGTTGTCTCCTCCATTAGAATGTAAATTGCTTGAATTCAGAAGCTGTTTTGCCATGGTCTTTGTACCCTCAGTGCCTAGCACAGGGCTAGGTACCCAATGAAGTGCCTTCTTGATAACAAGCTAATGGGAGAATATAATTCATTCATAGGTAAGTCTTAGCAAGGTCTGTCTGATAGATAGGCAATCTCTTCTATTCTGCTATTGTATATGCAAATGTGCATTGTAGTTTGTTTTTTGTTAAGTTGAGGCTTAAAAAGTAATGAGTGATGGGACAAAAGGTAGATCGAGGATAAATTCTTTATTAACATTTCTGGTGAGAAGAATAAATAAATCACTTTATTTTCTCTACTAACCAGAGTGTATATGTATCTTTTTCAGTTGGATTTCTGGAGGTTTGACTGTAATTTATATTTTGTCCCTGCATCCTGCTGACTTCCTCTGATGGAATCTACAGAAGTCAAGGTGTATCTTTTGGTGTGGGCATCTGAAAACATACAGTGGATAGACCACCAGGCCTGGACTCAGGAAGATGAGAGTTCAGATCTGGCACTAGATGCTGGCTAGCTGTGTAATCCTCAGCAAGTCGTTTAACTCTGGTTGCCTCACTGTATTCATCTGGGGTTAATAATAAGCACTTTGCTCCCAGAGTTGTTGTGAGGATGAAATAAGATAATGACTGTTAAGTGCTTAGCAAAGTGCCTGGTACGTAGTGTTATGGAAATGTTAGCTACTGCTACTATTTTTTAATCTCTCCTTACCTTGATTTCCTTTTCTGTAAAATAGGGGTAATACCTCTTAGGTTGTTGTGGGGATCAGATGAGGTCATGATTATAAAGCAAGCATCAGTCCAGCATGCAACACATAGTAGGCACTTTATTAATGTTAGCTATTATTATTATTAATTTTCCTAAGTAAACAAACAACTGCAACAGGCATGGTCTTGTAAAAAGAACACTTGATCTGGAGACAGGGGCCTGGTTTTGAGTCCAGGCTCGGATCCTGTTGTAAGTAGTAATTGCAATAACCATTTGTATTACTCTCTAGGGGATGTTGGACAAGTTCTCTCTGGGCCTCAGATTTCTCATCTCTGGAATGAGGGCACCAGGCTAGATGATCTCTTCCAGTTCTACATCTTGTGGTCCAGTGACATTGTTTTAGTGGATATTACCACTTATAGATCTCAAGGGAAGGCACGTACGTTCTTACCCAGCTGTGTGTCTCAGAGTGTCCAGCTGGAACCAAACCTAAGCATGTAAGGGGAATTTAGAGCAAATGAGGGGTAAATTCAGTGCGGGGGCAGTTTTGTCATCATTTAAGCAGATGTTCAGTACCATGACATGGAAAACAGTGAATTATAAAGCATAACCTAATAGTACTGGAGTTATCCAATTATAGATTTAGAACTGGAAGTGACCTTAGAAATCATTGAATCGAACCCCTCATTTTAGAGGTAATGGTATTTGAGGACCAGAGAAGCCCAGTACTTTGCCCAAGGTCACAGAGATTTACAAATTTCAGTTTGCAATTTTCAAAGAAGAACCAAAATTTAAGCAATCAGATCTTCTGACCACCACTGTCTGACTTTCCTGAGTCTCATCTCTCATCTTTAAAATAAGGGATTTGGATTAGATGGCTTCTCATTTCCCTCCCAGGTGTAAGTGTGTGACCCTGTGATTCTGGGGCTCCATATCCATCATTCTTTCCACAGAACCATCTTCCTTTGACTCCAAATCCAATGTTGTTTCAACTTCAGGAATGCTGGTGATGAGTTCTTTCTGGAATAGAAACTAATTTGGAGTTGTTACAGCAGAGAGTTATGGTCTGGGCCAAGAAAATTATTCTGTATTCTAAATTATAAATTTTTATATAAGTGAATATATAAAAAATATTCTATTATAAATTATGAACAAATTGCCTCAACCTGCTTGTCAGAAGAGCTAAATGTTATTTGTCTAGGAGGGGGATGGGAGTATATTTTAGAGGCAGATAAAAATTCAGTAAAGCTGCAGCTATTTAAATAGGCAGTCTCATTGGCAAATGATTAACAGAATGCACCACGAGATACGTATAGCAATAAATGAAAGGTCAGTGAGTGGAAAAAAATCATCATTGAAGGAGGATGTCCGAAGAATGGAACATTGTCATAGATAAAGATCAGGGAAAATGTAGTTAGTTATTCCTGAGAGCTAGCGTCTTTCCTAGGAAGTTACATCAGTCCATTGCGAGGGGCATTTAAAGGTAGACTTTGAACACTCAATGAGGCTTGGTGTAGAAAACAGTGGTGCCCTGATTCCTTCAGAATGTTGGATTACCTAACATTTCATATATTACACCATTTTTTGACTAAGTAAAATTTTCCTTAAAACTTTTTTCGTTAAGATTTCAAGAAAATAACATTCATTTCAGTTTTGTTCTTGTAAACCAATTTGAATTTCATTTCTTCCAAAAGTAATATTGTCTAATAGAGGGAATTTTAAAAAAATCCACCTCCTTTCGGGCCTGACGCTGACTTACAGTTAGGTAGTACAGTAGATTGATCACTGTTCTTGGAGTCAGGACCGGAGTTCAAATGTGACCTCAGACACCTACTAGCTGTGTTGCTCATCCTCCATTTGCCACAGTTTCTTCAGCGCCTGCTTCCCGGGGCTGTTGTGAGGATCAAATGAGAGTCATCATTTTGGGGCATTTAGCACAGTGCCTGGCACATAGCACTATATAAATATTACCTATCATAATTATTATTGCTGTGTTATATTTCTGTAAGGTACTTTGTAAACCTTGAAACACTACGTAGAATATGTATATGTATGTGTGTATATATATATATATATATATATATATATATATATATATATATATGCAAGCTGTTATTACAAATAAGCTAGGCTGTTCACAAAAAATTTATTGTCTGTAAACCTCAGTCCACTGATGAATTTTCTTTGTCATTAATTTTAAGTACCCCTGGTTGGAGACCCCGTATAGTTCCCTCATGTGTCTAGTATTTACAGACCTGGTAGAAAGCCAAAACTGAGGGGAGGATGGCATATGAGTTTCTCAAGTCTTTCAAAAAGGGGAAGAAATTTTTAGGAATTTCTCCATTCTGCACCCAAGTAGGGAATTCCAGAAACTTAAAAATTGAGACATCTCATCCAGCGTGCACCTGACCAAAATGACTTTTATATGCTGTGTTTGAAGGCCTTCAGTGAGGAGGAATCCATTGCCCCCTCAGGAAGCCTTTTTAGCTTTGTGATTGGGAGACCTGATTATTAAATTCTGTTTCTTTTAATTCTTGCTCCCTTGGGCCAAGCAGAAAAAGTTTGCCCAATTATTCTATTTCACACCAGCCCCAGGTACTTCAACCGATTGTCATATTTTCTAGTCTCCTTTCCATCTTCATTGTCACCTTCTCAATATTTTCCACCTTATTTAACTATGACTTCCCTTTTTTTAAAAGAATCATTATAAGATTTATTTTTAAAGTTTACCATGATAGTACCCAGAGTGGTTTGCTTATCTCTATCCCCATCTACAACTTTTTTCTCGTGCTCTTCCGTGTATTTTTTAACGTTTCATTCATAGGCAGGGTAAGAAGGTAGATTGTAAAGTGACCGAAGTGAGTGTGCCAGCTAGATTTAATGAGGGCTGACATCCCAAGTTCCGTATTTTGTTTGGACACAACATACTTTTCCCAACAAGCACCCAAACAATATCCCCCCCACCCCAACCTCCAAATTCATTCTCTGAAAAGTTTCAACAAAAGTACTTAACAGAATGAATATGACTGATGTCACTTAGCACTTTCCATTTTGCTGTTTACTAACTATTAACAGACAGGAAGGATGTGTGCTTTAACTTTGATAGTATCATATAGTAATTGTTCCTTGTAGTCAATCTGAGCTTTGTTGGCTGTCCTGCAGCTATTTTCAATCCTTGTCTCCATGTTGTATCTGTGAAGCTGAATTTTGAAAGCACATACATGACTTTACATTTATCCATATTAGAAGATTTAGACGAACTGATGAAAAGTGAAGAAAGCTGATCAGGCAAACAGCAAACATAATTACCACAACGATGTCAATGGGGAGTATAGAAGAAACAAAATAATGGAACCGAGTGGGATGGAAAATAATGAAACGGAATGCATCGAAACTAGACGGCAAGCCTTGGGCCCAAAGAAGAGATAGCCCATCCTTCCACTAACACTGTGTAGAATATCAGACCTATTTGATAGGTTGTTTGGTTTTGTAGAATGTTTTTCCCCCCTTTCTTTTTATAAGGGATAGTTTTCTGGGAGACAGGGAGGAGGGATGCATTGGGAGCTGCAGGTGATGAAAACAGCAGATTTCTTGACTTGTAAGATGGCAATGTGAAAGGTCAGAGAGAGGCCCATTTCTCCCCTAATAAATATTGGGAAAAGACTCTAGAAAGACCAAAGACAAAACTTAAAAGAACTGGCAAATGCCTACATCTAGTCCAGAATGGCACAAAAAGATATCCAGAAGCCAGAAACTGGTTCTCTGGAACCAGTAGAGGGTTCTCTCCTGGCAAGCCAGCATGAGCATAGATCTTTCTGGAAGCTTGCAGAGTATGGGAGGAGAGTGGTGAAGTCAGCTCAACTCCTATAGCTGGGGTGGGGATGGGATAGAGCCACACCAGGGAAGTTGGCGTGAGCACAGGTAAATGATTGAGAAGCTGCTAGAGGCAGGTGTCCCAGGGAAGCCAAAATATACTCCACAAGTGGACCTGAGACTAGGCAGTGCTTTAAACAGAGGCCTTGCAAGACAGCACCAGCTTGAAGAGTGGGTGCCTGAGACAGAGTCACTCCTGATGGGTCAATGCCTAGGGAGACAGGGCAAAAAAAATAGTCAAAAGAAATCTAGAAAGGTTTGAGCAGTGGAAAGGAGCCAAATGAAATGCTCACATTCTAATGGGGGAAAGAAATAAATTTTCCTTCAGAGTCCTACTATTCTAAAAAGTTAGAGGAGGTAGTAAGACCAGTCTTTGCCTGTTTTGTTGATTGGTTAACTTCGTTGGTTTTGTGAGAGAAAATAAAACATAAGGAGGAACATGTTGTTTTCGTATACATGGGACATGTCAGAAGAATGGTAATTACTTCTCAACCATTATTCTCAGAAACCATATGCTGGAGTTGTTTAAATAAACACTCTTCATCTCCAGAATTTTCTCCATGGGACCCCTATTATCCTGGTGGATGATTTCCTGGCCCACTATTCCTTTTTTTTGGAGGGGGAAAGCAAGGCAATTGGGGTTAAGTGACTTGCCCAAGGTCACACAGTAAATCTGAAGTGTCTGAGGTCTGGATTTGAACTCAGGTCCTCCTGACTCCAGGGCTGGTGCTACCTAACTGCTCCCTGGCCCTTTATTTCAGTCAAACTTAGTTTCGGTCATGCATTATATTATTCTCTCTTCATTTACCATCTTCTGAACAGCTTTACCAGGAGCCTTGCTGCTATATACTTACCCATTTCCCTGTTCTCTATTTCTGGAACCCTTATCAAGTTGAAAGTGCCATCGTTCCTAGAAAAAGTGTATCAATCTACTCCCATGTGGTCCCACTCACTATTCCTACAACATTTTGGACCTCCTGCCTCCCCCCTCTTCCCCCACAACACCCCCAGCTCCTTTCTGTTAGAAGGTTAACTCTTTAAAACCAAGCCTTAGTGTTTATCCCTAGCATTTAAAACAATGTCTATCACAAGTAAGTGCTTAATAAAAACTTGTTGATTGACTGACTAGCAGGGACCATCTTTGCTTTGTTTTATATCTACAGTGCTTGGCCCTTAGTATATGCTAAGTAAATGCTTTTTCTTTCTTTCATCCAAGAATATGCAAATAAATCTGCTTGCAACTATCAAGTTGAAACTAGTTGTGTTGTTATTTCCCTTTTTCCATTTGTAACTTTCTTCTGTCTTTCCTTTTATTGAATTTTAAAAGAGGTTGTCTTGTGAAATTTTTTGGAGCCAGTTAGGAAATGATGAAAAAAATGTGTTGGGAGAAGACATCAAAGCCATAGAATTTGAAAAGTTAAATACCAAACAAATTAAATTAAGTTATAATTGGAGGAGCTGAGATCTGACTGTGGGATTTATTAAAAGGGCCAGGCAGAAGCTGGGAAAGTTTGCTCGTTTAATTGATTCTAAGACAGCTAGTCAGTGCCCAAGAAGGAATCTTAACACTTTAGTACAAAAAATCAGCTTCATAAACACAGGATGAGGTAGGCATGGTTGGAGAGCCATTTGTTTGAAAAAAGATTTGGGGATTTTTGCATATTAAAAGTTTACGTTAGATCAACCTTGTGATACAATTAGTTAGCATTTATATCATGATAGCTAGCTAACGTCTATGTAATCCCTTAAGGTTTGCAGAGTGCCTTACATATGTCATCATTTAGGAGCCTCACAGCAACTGTACCAGGTAAGTGCTGTTATTCCCATTGTACAGAGGAGGACACCAAGGCCATGAGAGATAACGATGCCTAAAGTCATACAGCTATTAAGTGGCTGAGGTAAGATTTGAAGCCTTTTCCTCCTGACTTCCAAGCCCAGAAGTCTGTTCACTCTACCAACCAGCTGCCTGTGCAAACTCATGCAGCTGGGTAGTAGAGTCCCTCTGTGCTCTAGGCCCTGCAGTTTAAGGACATGGAGAAACTTTGGTGTATTCATAGTGGGGCAACCAGGCTGGATGGTGAAGGATGTGAATTTCATTGGAGGATCCTTGGAAGGAACTGGTGATGTTCAGTATGGAAAAATAGAAGATTCTGGGGGAGCATAAGAGCTTGTCAGGTATTTGAAGGCCTGTTATGTGAAGGAGCGAGTAGGTTTGTTTTGTTTGACTTTAGAGGTCAGAACCCTGGAGCAGAGAGGCCAGTTTGGGCTTGATATCCAGAAGAAAATTCCTAGCAATTAGAGCTGTCCAAAAGTGGAATAGGCTACTGAGAGAAAGGGAGGGAATGCTCCTCCTCTCTATAGGTCTCTGGGTGGAGGTTGGATGACCATTGGTGGAGTATGTGGCAGTGGGAAAATTTCTTTTGTGTATAGTTTGGACTAAGATGGCCACTGAGGTCCCTTAAACTATCAAATTCTGATTTTGTGAACCTCTCACCTTTGGAATGGTTAAGCATTTGTTAAGCACTTCTGTTCACAGCACTGCAGTAGGCACAGAGGGGAAGATCTGAAAATGGTGTCATTTTAGGTAAGACTCTCATCAGTTGAGTACTAAGGCCCAGAGAGAGATGATAAACTCTATCTGTAGGATTTAGAGCTGGATGAGATCTTGTCTCATAGGTAGAGAAACCTAAGCATCGAAAAGTTGAGATGATTTACACAAGGTCATTCATTTGCCCCACTAGGATTTGAACTTGGCTTCTTATGCTGCACAAATTCCAAAAGGAAAAACTTGTTACTGACTGAGGTGGGGTTGTGTTGGTCTGTATGTATTTGATGAGGAGAGGAACTGGGGAAGGTTTCATAGAAGAGATAGCATTTAATAGCTCTTTAAGTGATCAAAAGGAATTCTCCAGGAAAAGAGGAAGGATTCTAGGCACTGTAGAAAACATAGAATCATTTCATCTGGTGAACTGAATCCTTAGTTTTACTTCATATTTGTTACATATATAGAACCACAACAAAAGTATTTGTTAGATTATCTACTATGTGCTAGCAATTGCACCAGGTATTAGAGACTGAAAGGCGAAATGAAACTGGTTCTTCTCTCTCTCCTTCCCTGCCAAGAGCTTACATTCTGTTGGGTGGATTTGTTATTTATTGTTTGGTCCTTTTCCCCTTGTGTCTGACTCTTTGTGACCTAGTTTGAGGTTTTCTTGACAGAGATAGTAGAATGTTTTGTCATTTCCTTCTCCAGCTCATTTTACAGATGAGGAACTGAGACTGACAGAGTTAAGTGACTTGCTCAGAATTATACAGCTAGAAAGTGTCTGAAGTTGGATTTGAATTCATGAAGATGACTCTTTCTGACTTCAGGCATATCACTTTGTCCATTGTGAGATAACGTGCAATCAATAAGCATATACAAAATAAATAAAACATAATTTGGGAGAGGGAGGGCACCAACAGGTGGGGTAATCAGGAAAAGCTTCATGAAAAGGGTATCATTTGAGCAAAGTTTTAAAGGAAGTGAGGAATTCCAAGAATTAGAGACAAGGGAGGATATATTTATTCCAGGTGTGAGGGGATAACTAGTACAAAGGTTTATATGCAGCAGATGGGATGTCATGTGTGAGCATCAGTCAGTCAATAAAGGTTGATGAAGCACCAGCCTATTATGCACCAGGCACTATACAAAGGACCAGGGATATGAAAAGAGGCATAAGACAGTCCCTGTCCTCAAGGAACTTAAAATGTACAGGGGACAACATGTAAGCAAATATATGCAAAGCAAGTGTATTCTTTCTCTTCTCTCTCTAATATATGTGTGTACATATATGTATGTATGTGTGTGTATACATATATGTGTATGTATACACACATATACACATGTATATGTGTGTGTATATGTGTATATATATTTATGAAACAAGGATAAATCAAAATAATTAACAGAGAGAAGGTCCTAGAATTAAGAAGAATTGACTGGGGATGATTTCCTATAGAAGGTAAGATTTTAATTGGGACTTAAAGGAAGCCAGGGAGGTCAGTAATTGGATTAGAGCAAGGAGAGTGTCCCGGGCATGGGCAGAGGGTCAGATATGGCCAATGGAGTGTCATGTCCTATGTTAGCAGCCTAGCAAACAGAGAGGCCATTTTGGCTGGACTAAAACATGTACAAAAGGGAGTGATATCATATATGAGGATACTAGACGGAGGATGGAGAAGGAGGTCGAGGTAGGCTGGGATGGGCTTTAAAATCTAAACAAAGGCATTTCTGTTCGAAGGAGAGTCATTGGACTTCATTGAGGGCAGACCTGCACCTGAAGAAATCACATGTGACACGTGTGAATAGGGTGGAATGGATTGGGGAGAGTTTCTAGTACTACTAACGTTAATACTCTTTACAAACTGATGAGCTCTAGCTGCTTTGTGCTTCAGAGAGAATCTGAGAATCTCACAAGTGAGACAGTTTGTTAGCAGGATTGTCCAATCTGTAATTTTACACATAACAAAAATCACATTCATAGAGTACTTTGAGGTCTGCAAAGCACTTTCATAACAACCCTCTCAGGTCATAGTACAAATGTTATTCTTATTTAAAAGATGGGGAAACTGAGGCTTGCCTAGCCAATAAGTGTGTGAAGCATGGTTCCTGACAGTAAATGTAGAGCTCTATCCATTCTATAGTATTGCCTTTCAAGAGGAAAATAAAGCCCATTTCTGTATACCTCATTTCCAGAAGAGCATACTTTGTGTAAACTAGGCTAACAAGTCAGAATCGACTGCTATACTCTTATTTGCTTGTATGGTATCTGCCCAAATGAGGTGTGAGTTTACACACCTACATTAATAATGTGGCTAGTACTGAACCACTTTTGTCACTGTTTTCCAGGAATGTGAATCGAATGTTGTGTTATTTAGTATGTCAAGCATATTAAGGAAAGAGGTTCTTAATTATGAAGGCTCTAGCAGACGGCATCCCTTGGAGAGGAGAAGGTCCAAACTTTTATGGGATACATGAGCACCTTAGAGTTATTCCTGAGGAATGCTTTCAAAAAACACAAGCTTTTCTGATCAATCGCCATATAACTCACATATTTATGGGTCATATTTCAGAACATAATGTTACAGCCAGAAACTCAAGGAAGCCCTTGCCCACCTTTATCATCTGATATAGCTGAGAGTGCTTCTGAAATACAGTTTATTTTCTTAGCAGTCAGCTATGATACTTAGTGAACTGGTATTGTTAGCTCTTCTTGGTAGATGAGGAAAAAAACAAGCCCCAGAACACTTCTTAACTAAGGTTACATAGCAGATCACTTCAGAGACTGAATTAGGAAGAATTCCATTTTCCTGCTTTCTAGTCTGCAAACCTTCCCAGAAGGCTACAGTGTACTTTTAAATAATTAGGACCTGTCAACACTCTTCTGAAGTACCTTGCAATGTATTGAATACAAGAGCAAGGTATCAGTGGTGATTATGGTAATCTTGATGGACTGCCAGGGGAATCCCAAATACTTAACATTTTCTTCTCTTCCCACTCCTTTCCCCTCTACACACTCTCTTTAGATTTGAGGGTGGAAACAAGTTTATGGAAGTAGGATCCAAGTATATCTACCTTCGTCTTTGAAATAGGAAATTTAACGTTACAGTGGGGAAATTTTTGTGTTCTAGAACTAGAGTTTATTCACGTTTTCTGGTGAAGAAGCAATAGAATTGACTATAAATTCAGATTATGTGTGTGTGTGTGTGTGTGTGTGTGTGTACGTATGTATGTATGTATGTATGTGACTTTAGCTTCATTACTTGCTTTTGATTTTTTACTCTCCTTAGGGTTTCCTCTTGATCCCATAAACAAATGTGATTAGAGGGAAAGGAGAGGAAGTCTGGAGTATTATAGAGGGACTTCCTGCGACTGTGGTCCCCTGAACTGAAGGCAGGCTGAGTGGTTACCCACCTATATCTACTCTAGTAAAACCTTAAAGTTCTCATCAGACCAAACAACCAGCAAATGGTCTAATGAGGAACTTCAGCAAGTGACATTTTACACCCTAGCCCTACATAAAAAGTCAGTGACAAGTCCAAAGGTAATAATAGGAGAGGTCCTATTTCCTTGCCCCACCCCCCAGTCCCTTTCCTGAAGCACTTAGTAGTAGGACCAGCCAACATTTTGCAGAATAGCTGGGTGACACAGTACTGAGATCTGGACAGCCCTGATTCTAGGGTTTTGAGGTCCGTAATGTCCTGAGTACTCTGTCCTGAAATTCCAGAGAGAGCCCTGAAAGTGAGACCTAACCCTGGGAAGAGGAAATCAGCAACTTAAGGGACGGACGGCCACCCACCCCTTCTGAAAGTGCTGTTGTGGGTGGAGAATTACCTAGGCACCTAGCCCCGATTCAGAATCTAAAGATGAGTAAATTGAAGAAAACACCAACCGGTATTAAAATTTATTTAATATCTAATTCTGTAACATCTCTAAACTCAAATCACCCCTGTACCCTCCCCAAACCCCTATATTTCTACAAGGACTACATGAATACCTAGAATAAAAATAGTCAGATGTTTTAAAAAAATGAAATAAAAGCTTTTGAGAAAAGAATTGGAAGGAGAATAAGTACCTTAGAACAATTGTGGTAAACCTTACCCAGGAAATGAACTTCCTGAACCAAAATGAAATCATTGACTCCATGAGACAAACAAGAAATAGTAGAACAAAATTTAAAAAAAAAGTAAGCCGTTTGATATATATTTTTTAAAGTGACCAGTAAAATGAATCAAGGAGAGATCAGAGAGATCATTTAAGAATCCTTGGACTCTCTGAAAACGATCATTTAACATCCCCCCCCCCCAAAAAAAGAAGTGTGGATGTTGTATTTATTTCCAGTAATCATAAATGCCAACTACTCAGGAAAAGTAACAATAGGAAGAATCCAGAGCTACTATATTGAAGAAACAAAATACTGTATTTTTTTCTAGATATTAAAAGGATGGATAACACAGGGGAGTGAATATCACAAAGGAAATTAACTTCCTAATTCTGAAAGGTTGAGGAGGAAGAACTAAAATCTAAGATGTTGCCTTGGATAGCCTTTTAGACAGTTGGGGAATGGCTGAACAAATTGTGGTATATGAATATATGTGGAATATAAATAGAATATTATTAAAGTGTAAAAAAGGACACAAGATTTTAAGGAATCTTGGGTAAGGTGGAGAGAGTAGAACCAGGAGGACGATTTATATAGAAAACAACATTGTAAAGAAAACATCTTTGAAGGACTTAAGAACTCTGATTAAGGTAATGATGAACCATGTCTTTGGAAGATCTATGACGACACATGTTACCCATCTTCTGACAGACATGTGACAGGCACAGAGTGCAGAGACATACATTTTTGGAAATGACTATTTTCCTTTGACTATGGTAATTTGTTATAAAGGTTTTCTGCCTTCTTTTATTTTTCTTGGTCAATGAAAGGGTGGGAAGGTAGCTATAGAGATGACCTCCAGAAAAGGAGGGCCATAGAAACATTTTTATTAACACTAGAAGAACTGGAATTTAAGAACATCTCAAAGAACCAAACTATGTCTGTCAGTTGATAAAGAAAATAGAGATAGTACGATAAATGTTTTCATTTCAAAGTAAGAAATTTTGCATTGACTGATGCATTTGGTCTTTTTAATGTTTGTTTAAAGCACAGGGGAAAAAAACAAATTCAAGACAAGTAGGACAGTTTTGAAAGTAAAGGTGTAGACTATATCTGATTGATTGTTTACCATTTCAGGGAGTGAGAGAGGGAACGATATAATTTGGAACTCAAAACTTGAAAAAAAAAATTTTAAATGGTTTTAGCATGTAATTTGGGGAAAATTTTTTTAGAAAGTATAGGTGGAATTACGTACTTTTAAAAATTGTGTAGAATGAAATGAGTCAGTTTCTTGTAGAATCTCCCTTTTTTGGTATTCTGTGTGTATGGAAATGCCTTTTTTTGTGGGAGTTTGTATAAAAAAAAAGTCTGATATGGTCTTTCTTCATATACTTAAATATAAACATGCTAGACCTGGTACCAGTTCACAGGTTAAATTTAGCAGCACTAGAAAAGGAAATAAATTCAGTAAATTAACTCTCATCTGTGATTTTTTTTTCTTTTCAAAACAGTTTTAGTGTAATGGTTCCCAGAAGACAGACTTCACTTTTGTGTGTGGCATAACCATTGTATGACGAAACGAATGTTTGTTCCCAGGTGGGTTTGATGAATTCTCGCGTTGCTTCCCTGACCTCTGTGAAGGAAAATCTTCCTTAGTCCCTACCTGCATTTCCCAGCCCTGCCTACCTGTCACCAACACTGGGCCAACCCGAATTCTTCCAAATCTTTATCTTGGCTGCCAGCGAGATGTCCTCAACAAGGTGGGTCCTTTGAGATTATCCTTTGGTAGCTGTTAGAGACAGTTTTTGGTCATTGACTTATTATTCTAGGCAGCTAGGTGGTGCCACAGGGCACAGGGCACTGAGCCTGGAGTTCACATGCAGCCTCAGATACTTTACTGGTTGTGTGACCCTGGGTGAGTCACTTAACCTCTCTCTGTTTCAGTTTCCTCATCTGTAAAATGAGTATTATAGTAGCCCCAACCTCCCAGGGTTGCTGTAGGGATCAAGTGACAGAATAATTGTAAAGCAGTTAGCACAGCATCTGGCATGTAGTCAGCTCTGTAGAAATGGGAGTGGTTATTGTTATTGACTGAAATTTCATGGAGTTTCAAAATAGAAATGTAGTCACTCAGGATTACTTTTCATGATCTTTTTGGGATGTTGGATCTTTTGATGTCATGTCAAGGTATAGGATAATTCCACCCTCTCGAGTTTAGTCATGTTCTTTCAGTCCATTTTTTTCCCCTGGAAGTAAATTGTACACCCTTTATTGTCATTTAAGAGAAGGAGGAAGACAAAGGGAAAGCCAGGCATTTAGCTGTTTTGCTGGAGTAGTTTTGCTTAAAGAGTGACACTTTTTTCTGCACCCTGCTAAGGGAGTCATTGTGCTAAAAAGAACTTGACACTGCTTTATCCACCTGAAAGTAGTTGAAAAGCAGGGTAGTAGCGAGAACTGTGGGGACTGGAACAGGAGAAGCTAGAGCAGTTTGCCTAGTGATTAGTGTGTGAAACAAACTATTTTCTAAAAAGATCATGAATGTTAAAACTTGTAGTCCAGAGCAGCCAGTTGCTCTGGGGACATGGTTTTCCTGACTTATATGTCTGTCTGCTAGGGGGTGTGAGGGTTTGGGGGGGTATGTCTGGGGGGGTGTGTATGTATATATGTATGTATGTATAATATCACCTAGGTATTTTTTTTGCCTTCTCATTTAGTATTTTATGTCTAAGAGCCAGTGGTGGTATTACGACTGATTTGTGTAAATGAGAAGCACTTCACTGGGGGTAAAGGACCTATAGTGGTGAGGACTCACCACCCTCCTGGAACCTGAGAGTTGAGTAATAGCCACATGGTCCTTCCTGTGAGGATACCATCCCAGCCTATCAGAAATGAATACAGGTGGGCCAGGCAAGCCAACCCTAGCTTAGGGAGAGAGACCCTGGAGGGGAGCTGGTGCCATACTAGGGCTCCATATCTGTTGTCTCATTTGGTCATCTCTAGCTATCATGCCATTAGCATACATGTACCCCCATTCTGAAGCTTTTGGCTGATGCTATAAACAAGCCAGTTTTTCCCAACCAGAATTCAGAAAAGACTTGATTGATATCTTTCTCTTTTACTCTGTTAGTTTGCTTGGAAGACTCCTAATTCATAGAAATAAAGCACAACATATTTATTGCAGAGCATTAAAAAGAGACTCATAGATTGGTTTTAAAAAATGCTGCTAAAGTCGCCTATGTGGTCTGGGTCCACTACAGATTGAGATTTTCTTAACTTGAATTAGGTCCTCACTGCTCAAAGTCAGTCCTCATAACCACCTGCGATTGCCTCGCAGAATCTGAACTGGAAGAAACCACAGAAATTAACTTGTCCAATCTGTGCCTCCTTAAGATTTCTTCCCCTCTACTTTCTACCTGAAAAGTAACTATTTAGCCTTTTCTTGATGATCTCCAACTGAGGCAGAGTCCCTTCCGCTCTTGGATAGGGGTCATTTTTCCTTAATATCAAATCTGAACTTACTTCTTTGCAACTACTCACTGCTCTTGCTTCTTTCTGCTGGGATATCCCTTGTATTTCCACCCCCCCCCCCACCCGCGGGTGTCTCTTCTGAACTTTCTTAGTTTTATTCCAGTCTTCAAATTCAAGCTCCATCTTTTTCCCCATTAACAGATGACATCACCTCATATTTTCCTGAAATGGGTGAGGCCATCTATCATCCACTCTCCCCATATATCAAACTCCTGCCCTCCCTCTCCTTTTTTTGTTCCAGTCTCATGCTGTGACGAGGCCCTTCTCCTTGGTAAAGAAGAAACTTGACTCTGCCTTGGATCCTAACTCCTCCCACCATACAGCTTACCCTCTTATCTTCAGCCTCTCCCTGTTTACCACTGACTCCTTTTCTACCAATCCCCTTGGTCTTCCCTTATCTTCCCCTGACCCTCTCTATTTTACATTTCCAGCCTCCCACTCTTAGAGCCCTGATGGATGATTACCCTAAGACAGTGGCTGTTCTTTTGGTCCTTGGGCATATATTTGTTTGCATAAGGAGACGCTGATACAATATCAGATGCTCAATAATCATTAGATATATTTTTGAGTTAAATGTCCCCTATTAGGAAGAGCTTGTTAATATCCATCTCTGAGTAGGACCCAGGAAAAGCATTGTGGAGTAGTGAGTGGAGCCTTACCCTTGAAGTTAGGGAGACTCAGGTTGACATCTTGCTACTGATACATCTCACTTTGTGACCACAGGCCAATTCATTCATCAGTCCACGCACCAGTCAGTTTTTCTTAAAACTATAATGTATAGACACATTGTTGATGTCTGTGGAAGGAGTGGGAATTTCCTACGTGGATGAAATCTTGCCTAGCTCAAGACCAAAAAGTAATAAATGAAGAGGAAGAAGGAGAAGGGAGAAGAGACGTTTATATAGTACTTTATATGGTACTTTAATTTTTAAAAAATATTATCTCATTTTATCCTCATTATGACCCTGAGAGGTAGATGCTGCTATTAGTATCTACATTTACACATGAAGGAAAGTAAGGGACTTGCTCAGGGTGTACAGAGAGTAAGTGTCTGAAGTTGGATTTGAAGTCAGGTCTTCCTGACACCGGGTCCCACACTCTTTCCATCCCATCACCATCTGTCTTTCCATAGTCACATAAAGTAAATCACACTAAGTTCTTTCCTGGTTCTATCTCCGGCTCCCGAATCATAAAGCACTAACATACATACATACACACACCTCCGTATATGCATGCATACAAACACAGCTGCCTAGCTAGATGAACAGATTCACAGAGCTACAGCCAAAAGGGGGGATGGACAGACTTTGAAGGGGGAAGAGACTTGTCAGGCCTGTGATTTCATCAGCCCAAGGAAGGCATGGTATGGAAGCTGTCTGCCAATGCAGGTCAGCACCTTCTCTGTGACTCAGTCTTAGGGGATTTCCTAGGACTCTAAATGACTGCCTTGGAGACATAGTTACACAGATTTGACCTTAGAAACTGTGACTCCAAGGTCAGACCTCTGTCTGTTGTGCCACTTTTCCTGTCTTGGAGGAACGGAAGGAGGATAATAAGTACCCTTTTAAAGCTTGTGCCAAGCCTTATTTAGAAAAACCTCATGATGGAGGTACACACGTTGTTATCCCCACTTTACAGATGAGGAAACTGAGGCTCAGTACTTATTAGTTGTTAGTAGTTAGAGCCAGGATTCTGAGATCATCGTTCTTTTCCCTCCGCTCTGCTGCTCAGATCACAGCATGAGACCAAGACATATTTAATTGTAAGTAGTAATTTTTCAGTCATTTTAAATTGTGTGCATGTGTGTGTCTCTATGTATACACTCATACGTTTCTCATTTTATGTAACATACAAAATAAATCATTTTATAAATTAGATTCCATCTCCTAAATTACATTGTGATTTCAGAGATGCTTTATTATCTGCTAATCTTCAGAAAGTTAATTTTAGCCTCTCATTCTCCCTCTTCATCAGTCTAGCCCTGCTGCTGCCAAGTACTTAGTGATTCAAGGAACTAAACATTTAAATATAACTGAGGAGCTATGTTTGAAGGTGAATGTTCTTGTAAAGCAAAAAATTCTTTTGTGAAACAAATGACCTCTTTCTCATTGATTTGTTTTGTAAATTGAGAATTTTGTGTATTGGATTTTCTTGACTCTCAGGATGTACCTTCATACATTTAAGATTTCCTTCATATAAAGAAAGAATGGTGTTATCATGGAAAGGGAAATGGCAACAGTATTAAGAATGTGGGTCTAAGACTAAGCCTTTTTACATATGTACAGGCAGCATCAGGGATGCGTATTTTTTGTCTTTGGGTCCCCACTGCTTAGTGGTTTGCATTTGGTAGTTGAGTAATAAATTCTAGTTGATTGATAAACCTCTTTCATTACTTACATTTGTAGCACTTTTGGTATATGCCTAGGATGATAGGTCACCTAGACTATTTTTATAGGCTGATCATGCACAAAAGTAGGAACAAATAATTTGAATTTTGCCACAAATTTATTAAAGAAAAATTTTCTGTAAGAAAAAAATTGGCATCAAAATAAATGTCCCTCGATAATCTAAGCAGGCTATCAAAATTGTTTTATCTCCCCATCTTCTCAAAGATGTCTCTTAAAATATCCTCAGAGTGCTTGCGAAGTTTATCATCTAGATTAGAGTGAGGCTTTGCCTTTTGATTTATTGGAATAAAAATATGAAAGAATTACAATAAATTTGCAAAGAGATCTTCATTGTGCCGAGAAGAATAGAATTTTATAATATAAAAATATATTTATGAAAATTAATATTTAAAAGTTTTAGAATGGTGCTGTTTTAGTATTCACAGTTATTTGGTATTGCTGGGAGAACATTTGTGTTAAAAAATATCCAGGAAGAGAGGGTAGTCAACATTATTGAAGGTAGAAGAGGGTTCCAGAAGAATGAGATTGAAAAAAGATCCATCAGATTTCGCAATTAAGAGATCATTAGTTTAAACATGGTTAGTGAGGGAATTCATTTCACTTGTCTATACATCTTTGTTACAAGAGTCTTGTTTTTCTCTTTAGTCCAAGATCTGGGGAGGGAGAGAATAAGTATTTCATTAATTGAAAAATTTAATTTTTTTAAAAAGATCATTGGTAACTTTGGAAAAAACAGTTTCAGTTGAGTTATGAAGTCAAAAGTGAGAGTGCAAAGGATTCAACAATTAGAACAGAGAAAGTGGAGATAGTATATCCAGATAGGTTTTTCTAGGAGTTTGCTTGAGAAAGGGAAGTGAGACAGAATCACAGGGGAGAGGTTGAGTCTATTAAAAATTACTTTTTAAGGATGGAAGAGAGAGACTTGGGCACCTCTGAAGGCAGAGAAGAAACTAGTTGAAAAGAAATTGAAGTTTAGAGAGAGGAGGAGATGATAGTGGGAACAGTCTTTTGAAGTAAACAGGAGGGGATAGTGATCAAGGGCATATATAAGAGGGGCTGACCTTGGTAAGGAGAAGGAACACCTCATTATTAGCTAAGAGTGGGAGAGTATATCAAAGAATTTTGATCTCAGTTCTCTCAGAAAAGAGAATTTTAAAAGCTCATTCAGTTTTATACAACATTAAGAAAGGCATTATCACCAGGAGCTGTGATGTATCCCGTGTACATCCTGACTTTAGACCAGGTCTTGATTCAGCTCTGTTTTCGAAGGACATTGATCAATGGAAAGTGACCAGAGGAGGACAGCCTAGGCTGATTAAGAGCTGGGACTTGTGCTGTCTGGGTAACAGTTGAAAGCACGGGTGTGCTGGAACCAGCTCAAACTGCTGAGAGCTGATTGTTAAATTTTCAGTGTGCATATTAACATGTCACCAATCACGATTGGTACAAATCAGGGTTCATTAGCCGTTTTGTTCATAATGGTCTAAACTTAAGAAAATGATGGAGAAAAAGTTAAAATAATGTGAATTAAGCTTAAAAGCATGATGCATGAATTTTGGGGAAAGGGGGAAGGGATTTAGAGTGAGAGGGATGATAGCTGTCTTCAAGTATTGAAGGTGTATCATGGAAAAAAGCATGTAAGATTCATTCTACTTTGTCCTTGAAGACAGAACTAAGAGCATTGAGTCGATGTTGGAAAAATGTTTTTAGGCTTGATCTAAAGAACAATTTCCTATCACTTAGAGCTATGGTAAGGTGGATTGGGCTGCCTTGGATGAAGTGGGTTCTCTCTGCTCTGCTGATGTTCAAAGTGACTTGTTTGTTATGTTGTAGAGGGGATTCCTTTTCATATACTGGTTGACCAGATGGCTTTTGAGGCCTCTGCCAACAAGGGGATTTTGTGATTTTTAAGAATTTGGATAGGTTATGGTCGATGGACTGCCCATTCTAAAGTGTTTTTTAAAAATGGTCCTCACTGTTCCCTTCCACCACCCACCTTACATGATAAGTACCCTAAAGAGTTACCAACCTTCAGTACCAATACATACCACTCTGATCAGGTACATCAGTTACATAAGACCCTCTTGTAATGTTTCTATGGGAAAATCAGATTCAACTTTACATCATTTTAGTTCGTCTAGGAAAATATTAATAATAACAGACATTTCTGCATCAAAGCATTTTACATCCATGGCCTCGTTGTTCATTTGTTTTCAGTCATGTCCGACTATTTTTGTCCCCCTTTGGGATTTTCTTCACAAAGATACTGGAATGGTTTGCCATTTCCTTTTCCAGATCATTTTTACAGATGAGGAAACTGAGGCAAACAGGGTTAAGCGACTTGCCTGAGGTCACACAGCCAGTTGGTGGCTGAGGCCAAATTTGAACTGAGGTTCTCTTGACTCCAGGGTTGGTGCTCTATCCACTGTATCATCTAACTGTCCTTCTATTGCCTCATGATGTGTTTTAAATGCAAAGGATACCTAGGTCTATTGATTAGGTGATAATTATTTCCTACAGGGTGTATCATTGTACCTCCATAGAGAAAGTACTTAATAACTGCCGGAGATGACTTGACTTTCTTTTGTTCATAGGCTCTAAGTACCTTATTGGTCAGTTTACCGTTCTCAAGCATCTGTGCTAGTTTCTATTATGTGGGTGCTTATAGTACCATGAAAATGAGAGCAAAACGTTTAATTTATCCTGGGCAGGTACCTACTTCAGCTTAACCTGCATTAAATGTTTGGCACCTGTCTTCATTTTTTTTCTCTGTGCATATTTGCCCCTATAATTCTGCATTAGCATTGATTCCAGCCTAAGGATTTTTATACTTAATCCTAGAGAAAATAGGAAGCAAATGGAAGCTTTGAGTAAGATAGATGGCATGGTGAGATTTATACTTTGGGGAGGATCAGGTTGGCAGTTTTAGAGGAGCTGGACTGAGGTACTTAGAATATGTCTGAATAACCTATATCATGACTAGAAGAGCTTATTAAAAATCCAGGCCAGGGGACTTGGGAAGATCCCTCTGACCTGGAAGGTTACATGGAAACAGAGGATGGAAGATCCTACCTCGATACTTGGTTTGTATCTTTCCATCCCTGGGAGTGTCCACTCATCCCGCCACCGCTAGGGTCAGACTGGGAGCAGGAGAGAATGTCTGTTTCAAGGTCTATGGGTATATCTGTCTGCATATAATTGAATACTTTGAGGATTTTTTTAAGCACTTGTGGCGTGTTCAGTGAAAATAATACACATAATAGTAATGGTGTTTAATCTTGAAAAACATCGTTACCGCCTGTATTTAGGTCTTTTAAGGTCCATTTTTCAGGCTTGAGATTTCACTGATTGAATAAACTCTTTCAATTTTAGAATACAGATAAAATTCTAGAATTTTTCTAAGGATAGTTGTAATCATTGCTTTAAACAACCCTCCCTGGAACTGATCACGTCAGTGAATATCTTTAATTGACGTCCTTGTGTAGGAGCTGATGCAACAGAATGGGATTGGTTATGTGTTAAATGCCAGCAATACCTGCCCAAAGCCTGACTTCATCCCTGAATCTCACTTCCTTCGAGTGCCTGTGAATGACAGCTTTTGTGAGAAAATTTTGCCATGGTTAGACAAGTCGGTTGATTTCATTGGTAAGTAGCTCAGCTAATATCAACAGCCTTTTGGCATAGTTTTTAAATGTTGGTTGTCTTTCAAAAGGAAAACAAGAAGGAAAAGCAGCCTATTCTAGGGATTCACAAAGCCTAAAAACCACATGACGTTGCTTACCTCATTAGTGGTCAAAGGTTAAATGTGTGTATGCCACACAAATCCTAGGGGATTGGCCTTGTGATGTGATAGCTAGCTTCCCGCTCCCATCAGTGAGAACACTGTGATCTGACTTTTCCAAGTATTTTTGAAAGTAAGGCTTTGGGAACTGAATTTTTTTTTTTGATACTCTTAAAAATTATCTTGGGGAACTTAAAAAAGAAACTGGTGGTAGATAAAAAGAATATATATATATATATATATATATATATATATATATATATATATATATATATATAATTACCTTTTAAATTTCATTTACAAGTTTAATTAATTAAATTATAAATATTTAATTTAGCTGGTTTATTTTTCAGGACAGGTCAGATCCTGAGAAAGTACATTATGACAGAAATCACTGTGTAACAAGGTTTCTAGCCCCTACCTATTTCACGCAGTTTTAGAAACAATAAAATTCCAGTTCAGTCAAAGAATAAAATTGGTCCCTTTTAGAGATTTTTTTTTTTAAGGGATTTTTTTTCCCACCTGTACTGTATTCTTCCCCACTGAGACAAGTGCGGTTTCAGAGCTTTTATTGTCTGTGCAACTTTACTTGCTGACAGGACATTTCTAGAATTGTATTTAGCCTAGGGGGTCTAGTTGTTAATAGGCATGATGAGTCATGTCTAGAATATGGTCTAGGACTTCTTTAACCTTAAAGCCATCACAGATCAGTTAGAATTAGTTTCTGTAGATTGAGAATTATTTTCTTTTTTTTTAAAAAAAAATATTTTTTTCCCCAGTTACATGTTAAAACCTTTTTTTTCTTTTAACATTTTTTAAAAGTTTTGAGTTCCAAATTCTGTTCCCCTCTTTTCTCCTCCTCCCTCCCTGAGACAGTAAACAATCAGAAGTGAAATCATGTAAAACATTTCCAAAAACGCAGCAGTAAACTTTAAAAAGCGACAGACCTAACGATGTCCATTTTAAATGAGTTCAAAATAAGCTCAAAAACGTAAAATAAAATGAATTTAAAGATATCATGTTAAAAACATCTGATTTAGGTATAGTTCAGTTCCTTGAAACTCAACAATCAAATAATTTTCAGACAATTTAAAAGTAAAAACAAGCAAACTAAAACCTAACACACCACTAGTGTACTAAGTGTACTCATTGTGGCGTCAATGCTTTTTGTTAATTTTTAAAAGCCGCTCATTACCTAATGTGGTTCAGGATCCCATTTCCTAACACATGGCTTCAAGAGAATTTGACCTTAATTTCAATTTTAGCTCTGGTTTTAGGTCCCCCTTTGAGGTGGGATTAACTAAATCTGTGTAAGTCCTCGTAAATATTTAAGTTTTGAGTGGCTGGTGGAATGAAAACAGTGGATACTTTTGTCTTCCCCTCAAATTTTTATTCCTTTGTCCTTTATATTCTGACAAAGAAAAAATTGTGTTGTTATGAGGAAGTTTTTTTTTTCAGCTTTGAGCCAAAAACTTCCATCCATCAACCAAAAAGGATGTATTAAACACCTACTATGCATCACCCAGTGCTGTACCCTAAGTATTCAAATAACTAAGAAACAATCTACTTTCTCTTGGTAGATTTTCCTTGTTTTGTATGACACCTCCTACATGTAATTCATAACCAAAAAGAATCCAGCCTTTTAAAAATCCAGCTTGAATTCACTGAATAATTGCTCACTCTCCTCTAATTTATAGTGGTTAGTTATGTCCACAGAATGAGTATATGTAACTCCAGGGTGGGGCCATACATCCATGGCCTTAAAACCATAATAATAACAAACCCCATCGCTCTTCTCACTGTATGAAATTTAAGTGTTTGTTGAAGGAAGCTTAGAATCTGGGTCATGTTGGCTGAGGATCTCAAAGTAAAAGGGCCTTCACAATCTGATGGAAAGCAGTATTCAAATATAGGGTGTCATTACTTTTCATTATGCCCTCTTGGAAGGCCGTATAGACCACAGGTAGTGGAATTAGGTGACCCAGATTTCAGGCCTACTTCAGCCACTAACTAGCTATGTCGCCTCACCTCCCTGTGTGCGGCTTTCTCATCTATGAAATGATAGGGCTGAGCCTGCAGGGGCTCTGAGCTGACTGTAACTTGCAACTGGAATTCTGTTATTCCATTACGGGGTCATTAACGTATGTGTGTGTCTAAGTATGTCTTTGTATCTCTTTATATTCTCATAAATATATACTTAACATTTATCTATAGGTGTGTGTACATAGGAAAAGTGTGATTTTATTATTATGATCTATAACTTTATCATTAAGTTTATCATTTTATAATTGCATGATTGTGATAAAGGATAATTTTAAAGTTGTTTCACTGAGAAAGTGGAAATCTGGCCCATGCCCCCTCCGCTTTTCACTTAAGATGTCCTGATGCTACTCTTTCCTTCCAGCTACTTTATCCTTTTTATGCCTGAATTCTCCAATTCATTTTCCCTTCCTTCCACTTCCATTTTTTCTCCTTTGTTTTCATCAAGAAAGGAGAGAACTCAAGTATGTCACATGACTCCCTACCCCTAGCACATAGAATCTATAGTTCTCAGCTTAATGTTAAATTCAAGGCCTTTTGACAAGCTGCTCCACACCTTGGTTTCTTTCCAACACAGCCTTTTCGCATCAGCCAGACCTCTCCTTTTGAGTTCTGCCTGTTCCCCCTGTTACTGTGTATACCCTTTGCTCTGACCTCCCCCTTCTCTGCTAATCTGTGCTGACCACTTCCCTTTTAGAATGTTTCAGGAAGCCTTTCTCCAATAAACCCAGTTTTACTCTGAATTTTCAGTGACTTCCCATCAGTTAATCAGTAGGTATTGTACTGCACACCCTGAGGCCTGCGTCTTCAGTTAGGCTCGTTATCAATGTTAGAGAAGTTTAAGAGACAGCCTCTAATCTAGTCCACAAGGAGTTTATAATCAGAGACTTCAGAGCCAGAAAGGGTCCACAGAGGTTTGCTATTTAAAACTCCTTACTTCACAGATGGGGCAGCTGGGTGGCACAGTGGATAGAGTGTTGGACCTGAAGTCAGGATGACTCATCTTCCTGAGTTCAAAACTGGCCTCAGAGACTTACTAGCTGTGTAACTCACCCTATTTGTCTCAGTTTCCTCCTCTGTAAAATGAACCGGAGAAGGAAATGGCAAGCCATCCCATTAGCTTTGCCAAGAAAACCCCAAATGGGGTCATGAAGTGTTAGATGTAACCAAAACGACTAAAAAAAATTTCACAGATGAAGGCACTGAGGTCCTGAGAAATAAAGTGATTTGTCCAAGGTCATACAGATTGAGAAAATGAGAGTTAAACACAAGAAGCAAGGAAAAAACAGTTTTAAGAAAAGTGTAATATGAGTGATAAGTGTTGAGAAGGAAAAGAGGAACATTATCTGAAAGAGTATGAGAAGGTATCATGGCAGGGGGCTGGGTGTTGTGGAGGAGGGATGTTTCTAAATACCTGTGTTACATTGCACTTGCTTTATGTTGCTTTATCATCATTTTCTAATTGTTTTATACATGTAAGTTTGGTATCTACAATCAAACTGTAAACTTCTTAAGGATCTTCTATTTCTTCTCACTATGCAGATGTAATGCAATATTTTATACTCATGAAAGACTCAATGCTTTGTTGAGTAATGAATGGGCTACTTTTAAGACTGATTGTGGTGCTTTATCTGTTATCTATAGATAAACAGCCAAAGCGGCTTTTGTTTTTGTCTTTTAGCCTAGCTAAATTTACCATCTGCCAACTCTTTCTGTCATTCAGTGTCATGCAGATCTGGTCTATGAGACTTTTAAAACTCAAGATGATCACCCATTAGGTATAACATCAGTTAAAACCTAAGTAAAGGGGGAACAATTTTATTCCTTGGAAGCCAACACTGGAAATGAAACCTGCTTTTAATTTCATTGAATTGGGGTTGTTTCTAGTACTTTCCATAAAATGTAAATTGCTTTGTATCATTCATAATGTCCATAGATATGTCTTCCTCATGAAAACATGGTTTCATATTCATGATTTACCTGGAGAAAGGCTTTGAGCCATATATATTCTAGCAAAAACAAAATAGTTCAAGCCTGTTGGCCCCTGATACTTCAGTACAAAAAGAAGAGGGTTATGATGAAACAATAATTTTACTTTTACTTTTCTACTAAACTCACAAGGAGGGGCATTTCTTTAGTTTCCACTTATTGTGACATGTACTATATTTTTCTTATTAAAATTGTAAAACGGAGCAGAACTACTTTAAAATACTGTGGAAAAGTAGGTGAACTGACTTAATAAAAATGGATTGTTTTTAAATTTTCAAACATTTTACTACTTCATCTAATGAAGTGATTCTCAAACCAGTCTTTTTAGGATTGTGTCAACATATCCAAGTTGATGACCTTAATTTATGATATAAACATGGTATATGCTTCCTTGAAATTATAGGATATTTAAATGGATTTTGGGAGAAGTTCATCATGCTCATTTGAGATTATGGGGGTTGGGAGGATAGGATGGTATGGGGTCAAAAAGTAGGATTGAGAACCGTTGGGTAAAAGCACTGTGAAATAGGGAATTGGGTAAGTTGGATTGTAAAGCAAATCACTTAACTCTTCTAAGGTCTTCTGTTTTCTTATTAAAGTGATGCTTATCTATTGCCAAAAGCCTTTATGAGTGACATTTCTTGACATTTCTTGTTCAGAGAAAGCAAAAGCCTCTAATGGATGCGTGTTGGTGCACTGCTTAGCTGGAATTTCTCGCTCTGCCACAATTGCCATTGCATACATCATGAAGAGGATGGATATGTCCTTAGATGAAGCCTACAGGTAAGGATATAGAAGTGACTTCATCTGGGGCAGAGGGGAGGGAAAAGAAATAAACATTGGTTAAGTGCCCACCATGTGCTAGGGACGGTGCAAGGCACTTTTTACAAATGTCATCTCATTTGATCCTTACAACAACACTGGGATACAGATGCTGTTAACATCCCTTCTTTACAGTTGAGGAAACTGAGGCAAATAGAGGTTGAGTGATTCATCCAGGGTCATGCAGCTGGTAAGTGTCTTAGGCTGGATTTAAATGCAGGTCTTCCTGATTCCAGACCCAGTGCTTTATCCATAGTACTACCAGCTACCTCTCTTATGGATTCTTGTGGTGCCAGTCTATGAGAAATAGGAGAATGAAGTAGAAAGAGAAGAAAGTTTTGGAGCCAAAAGCCCAAGCTACCACTTAGTAACTGTGTAATCTTCATCACATCACAATCTATTATCTCAGGGGCTCATTGGAAACATAAAAGCACTGTACAAAGGGGAGTGATGATAACTTGTAGTGAAATAACAAATATTTATAGGTCCATAGTACTTAATTGGATCTGTAATCTCAGTGATACATGTTATTTCTCTATTAGTACAGAGCATCCACAACTTTTGAACATCTGGTACAACTCATGTCCATGACCTTCTATCGAGTCTCCCTGGGTGACTGTCCAACATGATGGGAGCCTTCCTTTCAGATCACTTTGTTATTTGAGTACCACTGCAACAAATATGAGCCTTGATCTTTTCTTTCAGTAATGCTCTTTACTAGTTGCTGTGGATTTAAATATGATCCTTCAAAAACTGGGGAAGATGTCATTTTTGTTACTTAGCATTTATTCAGTATTAACTCATTTCCAATTAAAATTAATAAATATCAGACGTATTAAACCATCCACTGTTACTCCAGTTTATTTCTTACTCAAATCAAGGGAATGTAATTGTGTTTTTTTCATCCATTAAAATCAACATCTGACTTGTACTTGATAGATGGTTTATAAAATGCCCTTTTCTTGACGTCTGATGTGACTCCCTTTCTACAAGGGATGAGAAAGCAACTTTTGGGCAGTGTTAGAGGTTAGAGATTGAATAATACACCTGAATGCTGAACCCTACAGTTATCACTGAGGGGCACAATTCCAGTTTTTGCCAGCAGCACTGTGGTTGTTCAAAGCTCGTTTACTGATAAATTATCTTCTTGGACCGCTGCCTACTACTTCATTCAAGATGTGGGCAAGGAAGTGAAGACATAGCCAGTCTCCATTTAGGGAGTGAGTAGTGGGCAGGGTTGGAAGGTATGATCCCAGAGAACCTTCATGGGGACCATGGTTAGTCTTTGGTATATAAGGGTTTTCCAGGAGAATAGCCAATGTGACAAATGGCAGGAACTGCTGGAATTACCTACCAGATAGGTGGGCATAGGCTGATGGCAGTTCAGTTCTTTCCTGTCATGCTGATAAACATGAAGGTGAAAAATTACATATTTAAATAGCCACTGATGGAGAAAAGCACAATGTGAATGTCCCCTATTTGTTTCTGCCTACTTTGAGGTCTCTTTATGAAAGAGAAGAAAATAAATTCTGTTATCTCACAAGAGCCACTAAATTTTTTGGATTTCTCTATTCATATTTAAGTTAATGTTCAACCAATTGCTTGGATCTCTTCTTTTGTTTTAAGCTATTTTATTTCCAAGGTATTGTTTTTCCTTAGTTTTCTCTGTTCAGTTGACAAGTTGTTTTTATATCTATGTTAACTTTTGAAAAAACTGCACCTCCTCTGACATAAAAAGGCCGCAGAAAGGTTTTGGTAACTTCTTGATTCTTGTACTGTTGTGAATCCTTCTCTTCCTTTCCTTCTCACTGGTTTTATCCTTTGACAAACTTGGTGTCAGTGAGGATTCCCGGTATAAAGGCTTAGACTGAGCAGTAACTCACAAGCTTTTTGATCAAGTCACTTTGAGTGCCAAGATGAGTTGGGAAATGTACCCTTTGATGCCTCAGACATTTAATGCTTTTTTTTTTTAATTTAATTTAATTTTTTTATTTTAAATAAATTTATTTAACTTTTTACATTCATTTTCACAAGATTTTGGGTTCCAAAATTTTCTCCCCATTTGTCCCCTCCACCCTCTCCAATACACTGGACATTCTAATTACCCATATCACCAATCTGCCCTCTCTTCTA
>CM053770.1:156966994-157003787 GCA_028658325.1 Potorous gilbertii
TAACCATCTATGGTCCTAGTGTTTTTCCCTTTTCTGGGCATTTTCCCAGCCAGTTACTTGATTTCTGAGAGTCCTCTCCACCACCTGGCCTAGATCCGCCCAGCTAGTGCTTGGGGTCTGGGATTCAAATGCTGCTCCCCAGCCTCAGGGCTTTTGGTGGCAGGCCTGACTGCTCTTCAGTGGGAGCTTATCTGCTGGTTCTCAGGTGGGGGCAGGGCCGCCTCTCAGGCTCAGTTCCCTCAGGGGGTTTATGCAGAGATCTCTAGCAATGGAGCCGTGGCGGAGCCCCTGCCCGCCCCGGGAGTCTCCGCCTCTGCCACGGCCGCCGCCTCCTGAGGGGGTCCGAGTCCCGGAGATCCCCCGCTCCCCTCTCAGCCCGTCTCTCTCACTGACCTGTGCTTCTGTGGGTGGAGGGACCTTTGCAGCCGCGGGAGAATCAGGTCCCTGAAGCCTGCTTGGGTCTGCTGGCTCCTTTCAGTGCTGCGTGGCTGGGGTGGGGGAGGGGAGCGCTCCGCAGGGCAGGGCTCCGCTCCCGTCCGGGGTACCTTTGCGGTCGGTTTTTCAGGGCTCTCTACAACGGAAATCTCCTTCACTGTGTTTCTGCGCAGCTTCCCCTGTTCCAGAATTTGTCAGGAGTTCTTTTTTAGAGGGAATCCATGGGCTGTGGGTTCAGAGCTAGCAAATGTGAGTCTTTCTACTCGGCCATCTTGGCTCCGTCCCCCTTTCTTTTTCTTTAATTAAAATTCTGAACATTGAAATGTCTTGAAGACATGATTACAAGCCCCCGTGATGAGTCACATGGGGAAACAGAAGGACCAGTGAGCCACTGCCCCAGCCAAATGTGTCAACAGTGTGCGTAGGCTCTCTGAACCTTTCTGGTGCTCCTAATCATGGCAGGAAGGCCTCGCTGGTGAGACTGATTCCTATATCTTTTTAACATCAGTTACAGTGTTAAACTATCATTTCTTAAAAATAATTCTTCTAGTACAGTAGTTTAAAGGGAGTGGGTATTCTTTTTCTGTTCATAGGAAGGCACCATGATGCCTGGTGTCACCCACTGGTGTTCATCCAAAGACCTTGCTACAGCTATTAATGTGTTGAAGATTTTCCCATGAAGAGGAATGTGCTTTATGCTAAGGTTTCTCAATTAATGTTTAATACATTTTAGCTCCCAAAGTTGTCATCCAGAGAGTATCATGTTGATGTGACTGAAGACTTTTGCAAGATTTCCATTCTTGCTTTTATGTTTACAAGAAAAAAAAAGCTTAAATCATGTGTAGTTTGAGTTTTTAACATTTTTCCTTCTATCCATCAGATTTGTGAAAGAAAAAAGACCAACTATTTCTCCAAACTTCAATTTTCTGGGCCAACTACTAGACTATGAGAAAAAGATTAAGAACCAAACTGGAGCATTGGGTACAAAAAGCAAGCTTAAACTTCTGCACCTAGAGAAAGCTAGTGAATTTGTTGCCACTGCTTCAGAAGGAACACAAAACAGTGAAACCTCCCTTAGTACCAACTCTGCTACCTCAGATACAGTGGGGCAGAGGTCCATGCACCCTGTGAGTCTTCCAGGAATGCAGCTAGCATCATTTGAGGACAGTCCACTGGTACAGGGAATCAATGGACTCCACATGTCTTCAGACACGCTAGAAGACAGCAACAAACTCAAGCGTTCATTCTCTCTAGACATCAAATCGATTTCATACTCCACGAGCATGGCAGCATCTTTACATAGCTTTCCTTCATCAGAGGATGCTCTGGAATACTACAAACCATCTACTGCTTTAGATGGAGGCAGTAAGCTGTGCCAGTTCTCTCCAGTTCAGGAAGTATCTGAACAGACTCCAGAGAGCAGTCCGGATAAAGAGGAAGCTACCATCCCTGAGAAGATCCAGTCTACTTGGCAGTCAGAAAGCCAGACCAAGAGGTTGCACCCTGGAAGAGGCAACAACAGCAGCACGGCCCAAAGGCCCCTCCTGTCCCCACTGCACCGAAGTGGGAGTGTGGAGGACAACTACCGCACCAATTTCCTGTTTGGCCTTTCTACAAGCCAGCAGCATCTGGCCAAGTCTGCTGCTGGGCTGGGCCTCAAGGGCTGGCACTCAGACATCTTGGCTCCCCAGGCTTCTGCCCCTTCCTTGACCAATAGTTGGTACTTTGCCACTGAGTCCTCTCACTTCTACTCTACTTCCGCCATCTATGGGGGCAGTTCCAGGTACTCCGCCTATAGCTGTAGCCAGCTGCCTACTTGCAGTGACCAGGCCTTTTCAGTACGCAGGCGGCAGAAGCCGAGTGACCGTGCCGACTCGAGGCGGAGTTGGCATGAGGAGAGCCCTTTTGAAAAGCAGCTGAAACGCAGAAGCTGCCAGATGGAATTTGGAGAGAGCATAATGTCAGAGAACAGGTCACGAGAAGAACTAGGAAAAGTAGGCAGCCAGTCAAGCTTTTCAGGTAGTATGGAAATTATTGAAGTATCCTGAGAAAACATGGACATGTGGACTTTTGGAGATTTTTTTTATCTTGTTTAATGAAAAAAGAAATTCCCTGTAAATCTGAAATATATGTATGGACATAGATATTTTTGGAAAGTGGGGCTTTGGTGTAAAAGCTGTTTTCTTTTACTCTGATGTCTACATGTGGGTGAGCAGCTAATTTATCTCCCGGTTAAAAGTGAAAGGGCAGATGTTTAAGATTTTTTTCCCCTGGACAGATGAAGCAGTTGTATGCGATAAATTGCACATCCTCTTATTCTTGTAAAAGAAAGCTTTATTGGTGATAGAGGACAGCACCATTTCCAAGTTGTGCTACTAATAATTCTCAAAAGTTAGTCCTTACCCAATTCTTTCATAGTGCACCTTAGCCCTGAATCTGAGCCAGCTTATGGGTCAGGCGGGTAGACCCTGTTAGGGAGGGAAATATAGTCATAAATCCAAAAGAAATAACTCACTGCAACAGAAGCCCATCTGAACATCAAAGCACATTCAGTAAAACCAGTAACATGAAATATCATTCTAATGGATAGACCATTAGGTGATTTCCAAGAGCTGCTTTATAAAGAGCAAAAACCAAGTACCTCAGATAATACAATTAGGGCTTTTACTGCTACCCATTTCTGGTAGCTGGTTTTGTAAGCATTGTGAATAGGTAGTTAGCTAGTCATACTTTTAAGGGCAATTTAAGCTGTCTATGCACAAATTTCCAGGTGGAGCCTAGATATAAGTGGGTTAAAAAAAGGTTTTATTCTCTGGCTTGGGAAGGAAAAGACTGAAAACCATTTTGTAGTTCATTTAAATAGCTAGCAATCAGGCAGTCTACTGATTTAAACAGCAATTGGGTGGTTAGGCAAATCAGCTTCCATCCAGCAGTTCAAAGTGGAATTTTAAAAAGTGAGATCACACTAACCATTGTGTTTTCTTTAAAACCAAATGTGTGTTTGGTGGTAACAGCAACAGCTCAGGTGTTCTTGGCCTAGCAGCATATTTTCCACTGCTCCTAATACGGGTTTAGTCAAAGTGCAACCCGAAGGCATTTTTTTTTAACAGGAAAACTTAAAGCTAAAGAGAGAGAAAAAAATTATGAGAGGATTTATGGGGAGGAAAAGAGCTGAAGGAAAAGAAGAATGTATCTGCTTCCGTGGCAGCATTTCATTTGGTATATGGTTGCTATGGTGGTGTCTAAACTTTTCTCAGTTAAATTCTCAGACTTACCAGTAACGTAGGGGCTGGAGAGAGCAGGGTGAAAACATCAAGTAAGTATGGGAACATCTGGGGAATGTTGTAGTCTTCTCCTGACGTTGACGCCATAGCTGACAGCACCCCAAGCCATTCTCAAAAGCGAATACCCTTGGTTTTTTTGGTAGCTGGGGCAAGAAGAAAGAGCCCTTGGTCCTGAGCTGTAATCACTGTATGGCCAATCACTCCAGGCAGCTGAAAATATAAAGTGACTGTGGCAAGTATGTGAGGGATATTACTTATTTACTTTTAAACTTTTTAAGCTTGAGTCTTGTCAACTACAATGTGGTCCTCATTGAAGCCTTAATTCATGTCAGCAACTTGGTAATTTGTTTGTTTGTCTGTTTTGTTTTGTTTGTACTTTTTATCCTCTTTAAGGGTAGCTAGTTGCTGACTCAAATCTCAGGTTTTTTGTATGGTGAGAAATGAACAGGTCTTTTTGACCAGGATGTGATTTATATTTCCTGTGGTGACTGCAGAAATCCAGCACAGAGCGGCATGATTCAACTTGATCTTAACGAGTGTGAAGTCTTCCTAAGTGGAAGGGTGACCCAGGTCTTGTACGGGATGAGATGCAGGCAGAGATAGGATAAATTGCTAGTGTACCACCAGTTGGTTTCCATATGTTCAGAGTTTGAATGTTTGACATAGACCCATTCTCAAGGTTTTACACAGACAGACGTTCTGAATGTGTAATAATACTATTCTCTTGATACATATCAACTAGTCAGTTGCTCATTATTCAAGTTAATGAATGGATGTGAATCATTCATTGATGTGAATAATATGTACGTGGACAATCAGGTGTCCAAATCCCAGACTCAACTGTCAGACTTATTAAATGTTAACGGTAGTTTCAACCTTATGGACCTTTCATGGCGGTTTGTAGGACTTTATATTTTAACAACAATGAAAATGTATCAGCAGAAACCCAAATCACACACCTCTCCTTGGGGTTTCTCTTCATGCAGCTCTGATCTGGTATCACACCATAACCTACAGGCCTAATAGCTAATGTCAGATCATCAGCCCTTCAGCGTTGAACGTATGGCCTTTTGGATCACTTGGACAACTCTAGGTGGCATGATTGGTACCCACACTCAAGAATCCATTCTTAGGGGAACCCTTAGGGCCTATTTAGTGCTATACAGGATGGTGATTCAAAACAAAACAAAATCAAAACAGCGGCAACAACAAAAACTAAAATTCTGTGAGAAATGCTGGAAATGGTTTTAGGACATTTGTAAAAAGTTAAGTGGACTGATGATGTACATGTTGAATATGAATATAATGTTCTTTGGGTGTAAGGCAAGCTACATGGTTAAAAATTGTGCATTTCTCACTTTGTGTCATGAACATTATTGTATGTTAATATGATGAATAAAATCAGAATTGTTACCTGTTTATATGTAAAGTCAGAGAAAGGCGTTCTTTTTCCAGTGATATTTTCTGTGTGTTGTACAACAAAGGCTTTAAGCCTTTCAACAGCCTCAAGGTCAGTGCCTTTGAGATTTGCCTTCAAACAGCTGCTATCTACTATTAATTTTCATGTGAATGAGAATAAGCTTTCTTCAAATGTAAAGGGACAGTGTTGTTTTTTTTTTTAAATGTTGGTGTCATTAAATATGTTTGATTCATTGATGTGCTATACTTCTCACAAGTAACAATGACTAGATTTCTGATCTAGTAATAGATGTAGTAATCTAGATCTTTAACATATTAAATTAAAAGCTTGGAGAGAGGGACCATGTTGGTTTTTCAGGATGCAGACCCATTGCCTTGTACAATAATGTATACCATGTAGACATTGAGTAAATATTTGCTGACAGTCCTCATTACAGACAGGAAGGATAGGAAGTTAAAAGATCCAATTAATCAATCAGCTAGCATTTATTAAACATCTGATATGGACCAGGCAACTGTGCTAAGTGCTGAAAATAAGGCAAAAGACAGTCCCTGCTCTCAAGGAGGACAGCGATAACATGCAAACAGCTACACACAAATAGGCTGTGCACAGTATAAGTTGTAAATAATCTTTGAGGGAAGGCACAGAGATAAAAGAAGAATGGGAAAGGCATTTTTTTTAGAAGGTAGAACTTCAGCTAAGATTTCAGGGAAGCTAGAAGGTACAGATGAGGAGGGAGAAATCAAGACAGCCAGTGGAGTCGGGAGATGGTGTGTCATGTGTGAGGGAGAACAAAAGAGGGCAGTGTCACTGGTAACACAAGGTACATGGGTGGTGTGAGGTAGGAGGCCCGCTAATGGAGTTGTCCCTTGCATCAACATCTGTTTCTCCATGTTTTTTAGGAAGTATTATGTGTTTTGGAAGAGGGAGGAGAAGGATGAATAAGTCTGAGATGCAGATTGGCTAAGGAAGCAGAAGCAGGTGTGGGATGAACAGATGAAGGAAGGCTCATCTAAGCTGAGAGCTGGGACATAGCCTTAGAGATCATCTGGTCCAGCAATCTGGGTTGATGGAGGAAGAAACTGAGGGTCAGGGAAATTAAGTGGATTTATCCAAGGTCATGCAACCAGTCGCTACCATTACTTGAACTAACAGTCAGATTTCCTGACTCCTTGATGTTCATTCCTAGCATCAGGTTGGATTTTAGTATTGTCATATCTCTTCCTCCCCTCCCCCAATAAATAATAATAGCTTGCATGTGTTTAGCACTTTTTAATACTTGCAAAGCACTTTACAAACTTTGAGGTGGTGGATGTTATCCCCGTTTTGTAGATGAGGAAACCAATGCTGGGAAAGGTTAAGTGACTTGCCTAGAGTCACCGTCTTGAGGCTGTATTTGAATTCTTGACCAGTTCTGGGTCCAGCACTCTGTTCACTGCTGCCAGTGATGAAAGTTTAAAGAATATTGAATAGAAGAGAAAGGCAAGGACAAGTATAGTAGGAAGAACAGAAGGGGAGGATAGAAGAGGCATCAGTGAAGGGACCTTGTGCTCAAAGCTTGTATAAAAAGACAAGAGAAGGCAGGTGTTGGATGTGGAGTCTGACACCTACTAACTGTAAGTCACCTAACATCTCAGACATAGTGACTTCCTCTGCAACACAGGGGGTAATAGAAGCTGAAGTCACTATCTCATAGGGCTTTTTTGAAGATCAAATACACTTTATAAGCCTTAAAAGATCTATAAAAGATGTTAGCTATTTACTGTCATGATAGAGGCAAAGGCAGAGATGGGAAAGGAAACACCCACTCACACTGGTTAGATAGGGCATTACAGAACATCAGTGTTGGAAGGAGCTTTAGAGCTCATTTAGATCAACCCCTTCGTATTCCGGATGAGTAAGGAAGGTTCAAACTAATGCAACACAGTGACAGAACTACAGTTTGAACCTGATTACAGAAACTAAGACCTTAGAGGTCATCTGCTACAAATTATACCTGAATAAGAATCATCCAGCCTTTGTTGGAAGATCTCTGGTGAAGGGCAGCCTCCCAGGCCAGCAGCCTGGTCCCCTATGGGGACGGTTCTCATTGTCAGGAAGGTTTTCCTTAACATGGAAGCTTAAGCTCACCTCTTTACAATTTTCACTCGTTGCTTCTAGGACCAGTTTCTGGGGACAAAGCAGAAAAAGCTGAAAACACCCTGTCTGACCACCACCCAGCTCCTCACTTCTAGAAAAATATCCCCAGTTCATTCAGCCAATTCTCATGTAGAATGAACTCAAGGTCCTTCACCATTCTAACACTGTCCTTCCTAAAATGTGATGCCCAAAATGGCCTGCCCTGCTCCAGATGAGGCCTGACCAGGGCAGAGGACAGTGAAATGTTGCCTCCCTTGTCCTGTGCGTTATGCCTGTCTTTAAGCTGCCTGAGATTGCATTAGCTCTCTTGTAGGCCAAATTACTGATTTGCATTATAATAACAGCATTTATATAATTCCTACTATGTGTCAGGTATTGTACCAAGCAATTTACAAATTTTTTATTTGATCTTGACAACTTTGTGAGGTAGATCCTATTATCCCCACTTTACAGTTGAGGAAACTGAGGCAAAGTTTAAGTGGTCAAATACATAGCTAGTGTCTGAGGCTAGATTTGAACTTAGGTCTCCTTGAGGATAGGCCTAGCACTTTATCCACTCCATTCTACCACCTAGCCTAGGAGAGTCTGAGCTTGCATTGCTCTAAAACGTATGGATCTTTTTCAGATGAACTGATATCTAGACACAGTTTTTGCCATCTTGTACTTGTGAGATTTTAATTAGAAATTTTAATTTAATTTAACTGGACATTAATACCTAAGTTGACTTGACGTTTATGCCCATAATATTTCATCTTGAAAGGCAGAGAGCTGAGCTTAAATTCAGAAAGGCCTGGGTTGATGAAGTCCTTCCTGACATATGTTGACCATGTGACCCAGACAGTTCTGGAAGACCAAATTGTAGAGCAAGTACTGATCTGTATGGGGAAAGTTCCTCCCCCACACCAGTGAAATCACAGGTCTAGTAAAAACAAAAGAATTTGTTAATTTGGTCCAGTAATCTATTCTGTTAGACTCTTTCTCCACCCTTACCCTTCGTCTAATAGTAAAGAGATCCCTGGGGCACACCACTAGAGGCCTTTTACCAGACCAATAATATTCTTTCCTGTACCAAATTACTTCTGGGGTAGAGTCATGAAAGACATATTAGCCGATGGCTTAAGCTAAAGCTAGATTGTTAGGAATGGTTAGTTTCAGATATAGGAAACAAACCCTGCACTGTGCTTTTGCTTTCAGCTGTTAGGACTTTTCTAGGGATATACTGTGCTGATACTGAGAATAGTCATGTTTTAATCCACCCAGTTCTGGGGACCGATTGTCTTGATTGGTTGGTGCTAATGGTAGTGGCCAACTCAAGAAACCCATTGTATCTGGTTGACCCCAGACCAAGCTTCATATTTCAATCCATTGTTAACCCTGGCCATCTTGCCATTCTCTTCTTTCTTCTCCTCAGCCCTTCTGACTTGGTGCTTTTGGCACAGTCATCAAAACAATACTTCTGTTTTTGTAGTGTTGTTCGAGTCATGTCGGACTCTTTGTGACCCTATTTGGGGTTTTTTGAGCAAAGATATTGGAGTGGTTTGTCATTTTCTTCTTCACCTCATTTCACAGATGAGGAAACTGAGGCAAACAGGGTTAAAGTGACTTACCAAGGGTCACACAGCTAGTATCTAAGGCCAGATTTGAATTCAGGAAGATGAGACTTTCTGACTATCCACAGCACAACCCCCAAATTAACACTACCATGCCATCATTGTTCTGGAAAAGGCACTCCCTATTCCTGTGATATCCTGCCTCCCCTTCCCTTCCTTTGCCCATTCTCCTATGTATCATCTTCCCCTAGAATATAAGCTCTTTGAGAGCTAGGATTGTTTCGTTTGTGTATTTATAATCCCCAGTGGTTAGCGCTGCCTGGTACAGAGTAAATGCTTTCTCAACGCTTTTTCATTTGTTAGCAGAAGAAAAACATTTTCTGGGTACCTTTGAATGTTAAACTCATTGCTGCTTCTGCCATTTAAAGAATTCTATGAATCCCACCTGTCTCCCTTTACCTTAAATGTGCGTGCAGAATAATTATACGTGTTTACATATTTAAAGTGATACAAAAAGACAGATTAACAGCTGGTCTGGAAGAATACAATGTTAGGTCAGTTGTGACTCACCCAGGATTATACAGCTGTTGAGTGTCTGAGGCAGAACCTGAACTCAGATCTTTTGGACTCCAGGCCCAGTGCTCTATCCACCGTACCATCTGGCTGGTTGGGTTTGCAGAAACTGAAATTTCCTTACCTCTAGTTCTAAGAAGAAGAATCTCCAAAAAAAAAAAAAAATGTTAAAGACAATGCATGGCATCATAGATTTTGAGCTAGAAGGATCCTGGGAGTTGAATGAGTTGGCCGTGGTCACACCCGGCCAGTAGATGTTAGAAGTGGAATTTGAACCAAAGTTGTCATATCCTCTACACCACACTAACATTTGTATTGTGTTCAGAACTTCTAAGATCAAAAAAGTATCTTCCTCCCAGCAACCCAATGAAGCATTTAGGGCAGGCAGATTTCATTACAAAGCCCCAAAGTGGAGAAAAATAACTGGGTAATAAATATTTTCCTTTGAAATCTCTGGCATTGAAGATTGTAGAGAATTTGCTGACCAAAGGTAACACCCACATACCAGCTTAAAAGGCTGACCAGGTATGAGGGGAAAAAGAGATGATGAATATATTATTGGAAAAGTAAATTTACAAAACAAATTTTGCATTTCTATCATGTGACTAATTGAGAGATTGAGTTACGAGTTCTCCTTTGTGACCATTAAATGTGAATGGGAAGTACCATATATGTCAGAAACTATGAGACATTCAACCCTATCATAAAATGGAAATGAACCTTTTTTACCCTGTCTGAACAAGGCTGAGGGACCTGGCTCAGCCAGCCATTGACCTAATTTCTCTTTGCACTACCTTGGGAGAATGTCACAAAGGGAGACTTAATTGTCTGAATGGGGCAGTAAAATAGGCAAAGGAGCAGATAGAAAATGGGTGGGAAGTTCCATCGAGAAAGGAGCAGCAAGCCAGCTCAGAAAGCTGATTGCTTTTTTTAGTTGAATGTGTCTGAAGAATAGGAGGAAGAGAAACCGGCTAAATGCAAATGAACTCCAGGGCATTGTTTCTCCTGTCCTCTGTTAGAGGCAGCCAACCAGCCATTCACGCCTTATTGCAAGCTCTTGGTGCATAGGTGGTGTGTGGTAAGCCTGAACCTCCACTGACCCAGGTTCAAATCCTGCTTCACAATAGCTGTGTGATCCTGAGAAGTCACTTAACTACTGATATGTGATATCCTCTCCCTCTCCCAGCTTCTAAGGAGCCACTGAGGTAATATCTGTTCTGTGCTGTGCAAACCTTAAAGTGAAGTAGTGCAGTGGACTGAGAGTGCAGAGGCTAGCATTAGGAACACCTGAATCAGATACTTATTGGCTGGGTGACCCTGAGCAAATCGTAGCAAATTACTCTGAGCACAGTGCCTGGCACAAAAATGCTATATAAATGTTTATTATCATTGCTGTTACGACCATCAGGTTCTTTCAGCTTTCAGAAGGGTGCAAGTGCTGTAGCACTTAAAAAGGGAAGCAAGCATTTATTAAAATACCTACGTGGCACAAGGCACTTTATAAATATCTCATCTGATCCTCTCAGCAATCCTGGAAGATGGTTTTCCCAATTTTACAGATGAGGAAACTGAGGCAGAGGTTAAGTGACTTGCCCAGGATCACACAGTTTGTAAAGTGTCTGAGGCTGGATTTGAACTTGGGTCTTTCCGACCTAAGTAGGCCCTGCTGCTCTATATCCTTTCTTCACTCTATTGAACTGAAGCCCTTACTAAGACAAAGAATGAAAGGAAATGTAGAATGTCTGAAGCCCAGCGTATACCAAAATCTGTTCCAGCTCTGCTGTGTGTACTCTCTGCTTTATACCCTCTCTCTGCCACGAGTGTAGGGTGGCAGGGACAGGGCTGGCTGAGGAAAGAGGATATTATCCAGCATTCCTGTGTGCCTATAGCTGGTGCAGCTCTGCCTTTGTTCCCCTTTGGTAACCAACAGATCCATTATGCTTGAGCAGTTAGGAGGCACCGTGACCTAATGGATAGAATTTGCCTGTGAGTTATGAAGATACCCATCTCTCTCCCAGCACTACCTATGTGACCCTGGGCATGTCTTAGTGTCCCAGATAAGTGTACGTTGTATGGCAGGTGCCAAATTGCATTGAAGGTGATCCCTGCCCCGGTGAAATCCCAGGTCCAGGCTAAAACAAAACTCAAAAGCAGAAATGCAGTCTGTTGGCAGCCCTCAAGTACCTTCTAGACAAGGGTTCTTGGGGTAGACTTTTGTCAGTTTTTATTTTTAAAGAATGACAGGTTGTCTAAATACCTTTCTATAAAAACACAACTCTTCGGTTGTCCTCCAAACAAAAGAGGGTAGAATTAAGGCTAGGGACTGAGTCCTGGCTCTGCCAACTACTAGTTGTGTCACTTCAGGCAGATTACTTGATGTCTGGGCCCTTTTAATTTTTTTTTGAATGATTTGTAATTTATTGGATCCTAGACTTAGAGCTAGATGGAATAATTTATTTAGTCTTATTCCTCCATCCCATTTTACAAATGAAAGCCCAGAGAGAAAGAAATGACTTGTCAATAGTCACATATCAAGTACCAGAATTCAGAGTTGAACACTGCTCTTCTGACTCAAAAGTTTGAGCTTCTTTCCAGTAAGACAAGGGCAGCTAGGTGGTGCAGTAGATAGAGTGCTGAGCCCAGGGTCTGGTGTGAATTCCAATCTGACCTCAAACACCAGTTATATGACCCTGGGCAATTTAACCCTCTCTGCCTCAGTTTCCTTATCTGTAAAATTAGCTAGAGAAGGAAATGGAAAATCACTCTAGTGTCTTTGCCAAGAAAACCCAAAATGGGGCCATTAAGAGTCAGACACAAATAACCATGACTAATGACAGTCTACCTCCTATATTTCATGTATAAAATGATAACCTTTGATTATCTCTAAAACCCTTTCTTGCTGATATTTTGTGCTTGATCACAGGATCATCTGTCTACAACTCCCTCATTTTACAGATGAGGAAGCAGACCCAGAAAGGGTCTTGACTTGCCTGGTCATAGAGCTCAAAAAATGGCAGCTTGCATAAGAAACCAGGGTCTCTGATAGCAAATCCAGCACTTTCCAATGCACCATCATGCTTCCTCCATATGAACCTTAACTCTTTCAAGCTAAAACATTAAGCTCTAGGTCTGTAATGTGTATTTTTATAATGTATATATATTTACAAAATGTTATTTTTGTTTTATAAGTAATATATATTTTATAATATATATCACATAATGTGTATTTTTATAATGTGTATTTATATATTTATATAATAATATTATATTTTATAAGGTAGGGCATGCTTGCAGTTTGCCTGGAACACATCTTTTCAAAATTAGACCTTAATTTTGAATTTTTCTTAGACTTTGATAAAAAATGTTCCAAATCTCCAGCTTTACCACCAGTAAAATTACTAAATTTAGACTGGTAGACAATTAGCTCCCTTATATCCTTAAAAATCCTTTCTTCACTGGGAATCCACTTATTTTTAAACTAATTGAAGAAGACTCTCCCTATTGGGTATCTACCACGATTGTCAGACTTACTGTCTATAGATTTCCTAAAACAGCTAGGGAAAGACTGTCCTTGTTACTGGGCAACAAGGCAGGTGTGTTATTTCCTAAAATAACTAAACCTATAACTAGCCAGGGACAAGGAGACCTAACAAAATTGGCATACGAGATCATCCAGTTTCTACAGACAGATTTAAAAAAACACCCTAGATATCTATAGGAGTCGGGAGGAGGGAAAGGAAAGATTTAAGGCTCACAGTCTCCATGAAGATTAACATCCCAGCATTTGGCAAGAAGGAATTATTTCTGGCTGTGTGGCCTTGGGTCATAACTTTTCTAAACGTCTTTTTGTTTTGTTTGCTTTATCAGTACTGTGAAATGAAAGAATTAGATTAGCCAGGCTCCAAGGTCCTTTCCAACACAGTACTCTGAATTCTCTAGGAAATGAAAGGGTCAAATTCATTCTCCCCCAAAGAGGCACCAAGTAGAATTTGTTTGTCCAGCCTTTTTTGCTATTTGAGCTTCCCTTTCTCCAGGAGTACTAGAAAAGGCTGTTGGTTCATAAGATCCCAGATTCTGAGCTCTTAGAAGAGACCTTAAGAGTGTCTAGTTACTTTGTTTAATTGTATTTTTTCATATACACTTCTGGGAATAAACTCCATTAGAGAAATTTCTGGCCAAGAATTTTTTAGGTATTTGGCTAGACACAGCTATATTGGGTAGATTTAACCTTCCTCATGCCCCAGATCATTAAAGCTGTTGAAATTAAGTGAGAAAATCCAGCTCTTATTGCCTTGCTAACAGTGGTAGGCTTTGTTATAATATACATCCTACTTTTTATATTTGTAAAATACCTCTCTTGGCCTTAGTTTCCTTATTTGTATGATTTGATTAGATGACATATATTCCTAAGAATGTCAGAATCTCTGACATGGAGCATTCCTTGGGTCCATGCTACTGGGGAGACTGAATATCTCTTGAGTTTGGAAGTTACAAGTTGCAGTAGGTGTAGTAGGGCTCCACACCACATCAGCACCAATATAGTGGTTGTTTGTCCATCATTTCTGAAGAGGATCAGTGACATCACAGGTGATGTCTCCACTTGTGGGTGAATTGGATTTAAGTTAGGCGGGGTTGCATAAAGTCATCAGTCTCACTGTCTCTTCCAGAAGCATCCAAGCCCACTGGCAAGACAAAAGCCAATATGGTGAACTTCTGGGAGGAGAGAAGGGGGAAACTGGCCCAGGTTAGAAACAGCAAGTCAAAGCTTCATGCCCATCATCAGTGGGATTGAGTTCATGAGTGGCTGCCGCACTTCCAGTCTGAGTGAGATGGAGAAATCTAATCCCCCTCTTCCTCCTCAAAAAAGACAACCAAATCTATACCAAAGTTAGAACAAGGAAACCAATCACCAGAGGACTATATTTGTAAAATACCTATAGTGAGGATATTGATACCTGACCCATGCAACCATTTTCAAGCATTGGTTCTTGGTAGAGGGTGGAATACGAAGGTTTGATTTCATAGGTAAACAAAAAGTAAATGATGATTAAGTTTCAAAAAAATATAATTCCTCAGCCTACACTAGCTATTAACTTCTCTCTGAATCAGAGAAGTTCTTGAGAACTTGCTTCAAGAAGGAATATGCTCTAGAGATCTTGCTTTAGATTCCAGCTCTGCCTCCCCTCCCCCCCGCCAGGTGTGGGAAGACACTTCATTTCTTCAGATCTCCATTTCTTATAAATGGATGAGGAAGTTGGACTAGGAATTTCTTTCATCTATTTAGAGGTAGCTCCTTCCACCTCTAAAATTTTTTGGTTTTTATGATAGTCTTTCTCCATGCTTTTCTTGAGAAATTACATTTTAAAAGTCCTTGTGAAACCTCCCACGCACCCTTGAAAATTGCTTTTTCCCTTTTGCCAGAGTGGCCTCTTGAAAATCTATGGTTCTAGCCAGGCTAGTGGGCAGCAAGGTGGCACGGTAGATAGAGTGCCAGGCCTAAAGTTACTCTTCCTGAGTTCAAATCTAGCCTCAGGTACTTCCTAGCTTAGTGACCCTGGGCAAGTCACTTAGCCTTGTTTGCCTTAGTTCCTCATCTGTAAAAGGAGCTGGGAAAAGAAATGGCAAACCACTCCAGTAACTTTACCAAGAAAACCCCAAATGGGGTCACAAAGAGTTTCATGTGATGGAAAAGCCACTGAACAATAAGAACAAGTCAGGCTAATAGGATTGAGGGGCCTCTCAGGGCTCCTAGTTCCAACCTGGTTGGCTTCTGATATCATCCACTTTGGCTGGCTACCTGCTTCTCTTCCACTGATCAGGTGATCTTGAATTCCGTTACAATATGGGGAATGAGAACTAGTTGCCCTTAATTCAGATAGCAACAGCTGCCTAAATGAACTTTTCTTCCTCTGTTCCCTTTGGCTGGCACTGACTTACTAGGTGCCTTTTCTCAGTGGGAGTGACAGAATCAGTATCCCAGCTTCTCATTGGTCTTAGCAAGCCTATATATGCAGCTGCTATTTAACTCAGTTTTGGAAACCACATTTTAAAACTGGAACTGAAACATCTATGTCCTCTTCTCCATTTGGTTATTTTATGCATTTAACTGAAATCCAAGTTCCATGAATTTCACAATAGGGATCTGGTTAAAATCTTTCTAGAGATGTTAATTCACCCAAGAGATCACATTTTAAAAGATACCACTTGAAATTTTAAATTCTTGAAAACTGTTCTTTTCCATCTTAAAACACATTTTGCTACCTTTAGACCCCATGCCTGAAATGTCCTCTTTTCTCAAGTCTGCCTCTTGACTTCCTTTTATCCACTCATTCAGTCAGCCAGAACTCACTGAATGTTTAGGAGGTACACAGCACTGTCTGAGACACTGAGCAGACCTTTTGTTTCAAGTAAAATTATTACATTTACAGAATACTCCATAATTAGTCACCAGCATTGAAAGCAGCTTTTCTTTATGAAAGAAAAATGTCCTGTGTGTGGTGGTGCACATCTATAATCCTGGCTATGAGGAATGGCAGACCTCTTGAGCTCAGGAATTCTGAGTTGTACTGGGCTAAGCCAACTGAGTTTGCACTAAATTCAGCTTTAACATGGTGAAGTCCACGTGCTTTTATCAAAGTGGAATTGGACCCATAAGTAACCCCTACGTTTCCAGCCTGGGGAGAGAAAAGGACAGGAGAGAAAGAGACGGAAAGAGGAAGGGAAAGGGCAGAAAGGAAGGAAAGAAGACTACTGGACACACACACAACACACATATACATATATATGCATATGTATATTTTTGATTCATCAGGGTGTTGTAACATCCATTTCTGGGTCAAGTACGGTACCAAAACAACTAAGAATGTTTTACTTCTAACTCCGCTACTCCCATCTGTGTGATTCCAAATAGATCATTTCTCTCTCCACCTTAATCATCTATGAAACGAAGGGAAAGACTGCTGGATTTGAAGTCACAGGACTGTTCACTACCTGTATGACCTTGAGCAGGTCACAACCTCTTTGGGCCTCGATTTTCTTTTGTAAAAGCAGCTGGTTGGACTAAATGCCCTCTGAGGTGCCTTCTAGCTCTCAGTCTATAACCCTATGACTCCAATAATGACAGAACCAAACCTATACTATAGCTAGGTCAAGGATACCAATCATTTAAAGTGATATGCACCAGCTAGATGGTGCCTAAAGAAACTGTTCTGTGCATATGGATCCTCACAAAGATGGGTACAACATAACTAAACCAAAATGTACCCAGGTTTAGTCAAAGAAGGCGCCCCAGCCCAAGGACTTGACATGACTAATGTAGGAACAGTAAGAACACAGACACATATGGATTCAAGTTTTTCATTTATAACCGTACAAATCAGTGGGCCTCTTAACAGCTATTTACTGACAAACACCTAACGTCATGAAAGGATCCTCTGCAGTCCTCTTCCTGCTTTAACTGGACCAGCTTATCTGCAAACAGGCTGTACACGAGTAACTCAAATGGTGACAATAACAAAAGAATTTCTAGGGCAGTTCTCGGCAGAATTGACAAGGACTGAATGGCTTATGTCTCAGCAGCATTGTTGAGGCTGGTCTTCAAGACTTCCAGACTGGTGAGATGAAAGAATTTGGTTCACATCAAGCAGCAACAATCCCTATGACTCGGGATTGGGGAGTCATATCCTGAGCTGGACTGCTCTTCCCATCACGGAGAACGGGAAACCAAACAAAAAGCCAATTCTTGCCTGCTAGTGGTATAACTGCTCCAAATATTCTTTGGGCATGATTGGTTTCTATCACTCCATGGAGAAAAGTCTCACTGGCCAGTCCTGGGAAAGGGTTTGGAAACAACTATGACTTGAGCTCACGTTCTGGCTTCATGCTAAAGGGCTCCAGTCTCTCGTTCTCAGGAAGTAGGCTGTTCAGTCTCTCCATCAGAGGTACAGTCTGGTCAATGCCCATCTGGATGCGGCGGAGAATGGAGGATATCTCATTGACTTTCTGGATCTGTTCAGCGTACTTTGAGTACCTCTTCTGTCTCTCCTGCATGAAGCCAAAGAGGGTCTCCACAGTGAGGTCCATCTAATGGAAGGGAAAAACAATGAGCTCATTAGGCATCCAAATCCTCTTAACAAGTCACTCAATATAAGATGGAGAAACCCATCTGCTGCATGGTTGGAGAAAAAACATCAACTATAAAGCAAGGATGGGAGGAAAATTCCACAATCAGCCTTCGAAGCAGTCTAATTTAGTAGAAAGAGTCCTGATTTGGTGTCAAAGGACCTGGATTTTAATCCAGGTTCTGTGACTTAGACTTGCTACTTGTACCTATGGGCAGACTTTGTTACCCTAGGCAAGATACAACTTTTTGTGGGCATTTACTTCCTTAACAAAAATGGCAGGATTAGACCAGAAGCTCTCTAAGGTCCCCCTTTTAGGAACCTATGATCTCAGTAAGTAAGCAAGCTTCATGCATAATAGTACTTACAGATAGACAGTAACTCAAAAAAAATAGGCAATGGGCCTTTTCTGACTCATATTTAAAAAAAAAAAGATCTGCACTTCCTAGTCACAACTGGTCTATCATCAATAAAGCAAAATGAATAGAACTGCCCTTTCTATTCTGCCCACACATCTGCATGCCGTTCACTATAGGAGAGAGATGGGTACTGGATCCTGACTTCACTGGTAGAAGGAATTCCCAGATGAGAGCACTCCCAACTAAGAGTGCCAGCAGGCACCTTCTCTGCAACTTGCAGACATGGAGAGTCCCTGAAACGCTGAGAAGTCAAGTATCAGAAAAGATCCAAGGCAGTGTCTGCCACAGGCAGCTTTCCACCCATTACACCAGAATTCCTTTTCTCCTTCCAGTCTGCCCTTGAGGTTAATTCTTAACAAAATGTATAGGAATCTCAGAGTATGAATTTGCCTCATATCTTCCTTGGGCCTTATTATATTATTTTAATACTGGAAATAATATTTTTCTTCCCTGGCACTTAGGAATATATTCTGCAGTGAGGAGGTACTTAATAAATATTTACTGAATTGAATAAAAAACACAACACTCCAATGCTATGAGAAACACAAAGATTATATAAAACATATCTCATGCCCTTATGGAGCATGTGGTCTAGCAGGAGAATGAAATGTAACCACATAATTGTAATCCAAAATGTTAACAGGATGTTTGTACCCTTAGGTGGTACTTTTTAAGGCCTATGGAAGGTCTGTTGCTTTCCACATGTGTGACCATGGTCAGATCATTTAATCTCTCTGATCAGGTGCTGGCAAAGTAGAGTTCAGTTTTTGAATTGCTCTTGGGCTAAGAATGATTTGCAAAGAAAGGGTTTGGGGTTTGTTTTTGTTTTTTTTGTATTTTAAAATGTGAAAACCACTCAGCCCAAGGGACTGTACAAAAACAGTCAGCAGGCCAGATTTGACTTCTGGGCTATACTTTGGTAACTTCTGAACAAGATAATTTCCTAAGGTCCCTTCCTACGGTCCTTACAAAAGGAAGACTGATCAGAGGTTAGGAGGTGGTAGAACTAGGATTGCATGTAAAATGAGTTATTCTTCCTAAAGTAAAAACTAGACCCAATATAGAAACAACTTCATCCGAGTACTCCTGACTTTGTCATGCTGCTTGCCCACTTTCCATGTGCTCCATTCAATATGGTTAACATTCAATATGCAAACTGTTGGAGTTCAGTCCATTACTAGTAAATGCCAACATTAACAATGCTTCTGATGAAGACACACACAGAGCTGTCCCTCAGAAAATAATGCCAATTTCTATTTCTGTATGCTGAGGCAAGAAGAGGGAAGGAATAAAGGTAGCTGTTTTTCTTACTACAATGTTTTTCCTATAGTATTTCCTCCCTCACTTGTTTGGACACTGTGGGAATAAGAGCTGGTGTAAATGAAGAGAGGGTAAAATGAAAATTCAATCTAGATAAGAAACTCCAATAAGGCAAAAAATGCTGTACACTTTCACAGAATATTTCAATTCTAACTTCATAATGCACTTCTGTGGTAAACGACAGTATTCATGAAATAGGAAACCACCAAGTCTAGAAAGGACAGAAAGATATTCAACCCATCCAATCTAATGGGAGTCAGTGACACATCATGCAAACTGGTTTGGAATCCTCATAACAAGCTTAATAAACAGAATATTAAGAAATCATATCTATATGTACAATCAAGCATATGGACAAAGAGAGAATATAATTTCAGGTGATTCTGGCTGGCATTCTATTCAATCAGTGAGCCTAATGTGAATATGAGATGTATAAATTAGAGCTATTTGCTGTGGCAATTTAAATTCAAGGAGTTTAAAAAGTAAGAATTTTTTTATGCCCAGTTCCTCCTTCCTGATTCAGTTTCTTCCTTTGGTACCAAATATCTTTCCAGATGACTGATTAGGTGGACCAGACTGGGGAGGAGGGAGAAAGAAAAGCCTATGACCAAAGCAGATTTATTCAAAGATAATCTTAATAGTTGGGTGGAATGGAAGTGGGATGTTGAGAATCTCCAAATCTGCATTAAGAATGGGGCATTGGTGCATAGTGGGATCAAATTCAAATGGAAATAGATCCCTCCAGGCCACATACTGCCTTTGAAAAGCACAAATGAACATAACCTAGGTTGGACTGTATCATTTATTAAAAATTTCCCATTTTCATTTTAATCTGGTTTGGGCTGCATTTAAGAGTTTTTTGACCACAAGTCTTTCACCTATGATGTAGCAGATTAGGGAAGTGTGGCTGCTCTACAAGTGGCTTCCCAGTTTTCTTTTATTTATAGGAAAATTCCCACCACTGTGTGTTAGACATGCTCCTTCCTTTTGGAAGGTACAGAATAGTCGTTGTTGGGGAGCAAAGTGTTGCCTATTACCTCTGACTCAAGATTTTTGCATTGAGATCTCTGAGGCTAGCAACTGGCTAAGAGGTAGGAGAACATGGAATTAGAATGTTTCTCAATTTACTCCAAGTTAGATAACAAAGGGAGCACATTCAGGGTCTTATCTATGCTGACAATGCTATAGAACTGTCTCCCCAGAAAGGATATTTTATCTGTGTTGTCAAAAGAGGAAGAGACCTTAGCTTCTTAGCTGATTTTAGGGGCAAAATTAAAAAGTAAGGGACCTAAATCACTTTTGATTAGAGAGATGCAAATCAAAACAACTCTGAGGTACCACATCACACCTATCAGATTGGCTAACATGACAGAACAGGAAGACGATAAATATTGGAAAGGAGGTGGGAGCGTTGGAACACTAATATGTTGTTGGTGGAGCTGTGAGCTGATCCAACCATTCTGGAGAGCAATCTGGAACTATGCCCAAAGGGCTTCAAAATATGCATACCCTTTGACCCAACAACATCACTTCTAGTTCTGTATCCTCAAGAGATCATAAAAATGGGAAAGGGTCCCACATGTACAGAAATATTTATAGCAGCTCTCTTTGTGGTGGCCAAAAACTGAAAATCAAGGGGATGCCCATCAATTGGGGAATAGCTGAATAAATTATGGTATATGAATGTAATGGAACAACTATGGGCTATAAGAAATGATGAACAGGAAGACTTCAGAGAGGCCTGACAAGATTTATATGATCTGATGCTGAGTGAAAGGAGCAGAACCAGGAGACAGCAATGACCATAGTGTATGAGAGTTTTTTCTGGTAGACTTGGAACTTCATTGCAATGCAAGGACTTAAAAATTCCCAATGGTCTTCTAAGGCAAAATGCCTTCCACATCCAGGGAAAGATCTATGGAATTCAATTGCAGAATGTAGCAGATCATTTTTTTGTGTGTGTATTGCGTTTTGGTTTGTTAGATGATTTCTCCCATTCATTTTAAATCTACACAGCATGACTATAGTAAAAATGTATTTAATAGGAATGTATGTGTAGAACCTATATAAAATTGTATGCCATCTTGCGGAGGGAGCGGGGAGGCAGGAGGGAGGGAGGGAAAAATAATAATCTAAGTTATATGGTAGTCATTGTAGAATAATAAAAATAATAAAATTAATTTAAAAAAAGCAAGGGACACAAACACTTATAGGATACAGACCAATTATCTGCCAAGTGCTGCCACTGGTCTTGTGTTGTTCTTTAGTATGAGGAATCAAAGGCCTAAAAGAGGTGCTTCTCTTTCCCTAGCCCCTCACTCTTGGGATTCCTCATGTGAAATGCTAACTCAGATTCCACAGAGAGGGAGAATCAATTTCCAATAAAAGATCTTAACAAGGCTTTACTGTCATTAAGAGTAGGTAGCAAACAATGTTGATTCCTTCCCATTCTTCAGTAACAGAGGACTGCATTTGGCATTACCAGATTCAAGGAATAAAAATTGTATCATTATATACATAAGAACCAGGTTACAGATACCAGACATCAAGGAAAGCATTAAAGCAGAAAATGCTGACCCTGACACAATGGAAAACATGAATTTGCCATTCCCTAGGTTGGTCTCAGTTCCCAAACGATTCTAGAATTTCCTTTATTCCTAATGACAGTCTACTCCTTCTGCTTAGGCTGGCAGAGTTAATGAGAGGGTTGACCTTCCTAGAAGTTTTGGTCACCTAGAAGGTTAAGTCAAAGTAAGTTAACAAGCATTTATTAAGTGCCTACTATATACAGACACCATGCTAGGCACTGGGGATACAAGGAAAGGCAAAACCAATCCCTACCCTCAAAGAATTTAAGCTCTTGGGAAGAGACAACATGCAAACAACTGTGTCCAAACAAGATATATTCAGAAATAAACTAGAGATAATCACAGAAAGCAATAGCATTAAAGGTATCAGGAAAGACTCCTTGCAGAAGGGGAAATTTTAATTGAGTCAGATATAAGGAGGGAGAGAATTCGAAGCACAAGGAACAGTCAATAAAAAGGCATATGGAACATATATATGCCAGGAACAGCTAGGAGGTGAGTATTATTGAACTGTATATAGAAGAAAGTAAAGTTGAAAAGTTAGCAAGACACCAGGTTATGAAGAGTTTCAAAAGCTAAACAAAGGATTTTATAGTTGATCCTTTAAGTAATGGAGAGTCATTGGGATTAGGGTTGGTTGAATAAGGAGTGAGAAGGTCAGACTGTTTTTTTAGGAAGATCACTTTGACAGCTGAGTGGAGAATGGATTAGAGTGGGGAGAGACTTGAGGCAGAGAGCCCAAACAGAAGGCAAATTCAATAGTCCAGGCAAGAAGTGACAAGGGCCTATATCACTGCGGTGGCTATGGTGTTCCCTTTGAGTTCTTCATGTACCTTCTTGCCTCATAGTGAAACAGGAAGAAGAAACATTTACAATGGATCGACTAGTTTCTTAATCCACAGAAAGATAGAATTTGAAAGGGACCCCAGCAACTATCCAGTCCGACCCACATACTAAAGGAATTCCCATTATAACAAACCCAAGACATGGGCACTTAACCTCTGCCTGAAGATCTACATTTCTGGAAGAATCCCACCACTCCTTCAGGCAGCCTTGTCTTCTTTTTGGATAACGCTAATTGTTAGGAAGTATTTCCTGTTATTTAGCCAAATTCTGTCTCTTTGCAACTTCTACCCACTGTTCCTGGTCTTGCCCTTTGAGGCCAAACACAACACATCTGATCCGTCCACATGTCAGCCCTTCAAATACTTAGAGACACTTCTCATAACAACCTCTCCCTGCAATTTTTCCCATCCAGGTCCCAAATGCCCAGTTCTTTCACCTGAGTCCCATGAACTCAAAGTCTTTCAACACTCTATTCACCATCTATGGACCATCCTAAGCTTCTCAGTGTCCTTCTTAAACTGTTGTCACCAGAGCTGCAGATGAGATCTAGGTCAGAGTACAGTGAGACTGTCTCTTCTCCATTCCTCACAGCCATTGTTCTCTGCAGGCAGCCTGAAATTGCTTTAGACTTTTTACCTGTCATATCATATCCCTGATTCACATTGAGTCTGCAGTTCACTAAAATCTCAGATCTTTTTCAGAACTGCCTTCCTCATCTTGTTCTTACGCAATTCAATTCTTGTACCCAAGTGTAAGACATTACATTATCCTTCTGGAATTTCATCTTATTTAGATTCAGACCAGATTTGGCTCTTGGGCTACAGTTTGCTGACCCTTGGAGGAGAGGATTTCCTAAGGTCCCTTCCTATGCACTGAATGGGTTAAAGGAAAAAATGGCTGAAGAAAGCTTAACCATCAAGGATACAAATACCAGCAAGAAAAATGTGCCTCCCTCCAGGAAAAATGTTTCATGCTGGCTGAAGATGCACTCAGAGTTACCCAGAGGCTACAGACTGAATCAGGGATCGAAGAAAGAAAAACCCAAGAGGAGGGGAGCCTCGGGTGGGCCGAGCCAGCATGCCCTGCAGTACAATCATGTCAGAAGGCATGTATGTGACGGTGCAGCAGCTACATAATACACATATTATTCTGCTGTTTTCATAAAAGGTCTAATACAAGTAAAATGCACGTTTTCCTCTTTTCTTGGTCTTTTAGCTTATTTCAGCACCAGTTACCACCTTTGTCTGATGGGTCAGTTATATTTTGAATTGTGTGACTTGTGAAAATTACCTTGTCCAATTGCGCAAAACAGAAAGTAAAAGTGATAAGCTACAATTCACCATAGGGGTGAATTACATTAAGCAAATCTACACCTACACCTGTGTTGGTTTGGAGGCAAGTATTACAGATCACCTTGGTATAAATTTTGATGGAACCAATTATTGTTCATAAAACAGATCTGCATATGTAACATAATAAAATGCACACAAGAACTCATCTCATAAAGAATGAAAGGAAGAAATTAAGAAAGAAGGAAGGAAAAAAAGAAAGGAAGAAAATCAGCAGAGCAGTAGTTCCAAGAAAGGATATGAGGGAGGGAGATGAATTAGGAGACTATAACCATAGTCTGGGCAAGAGGTGGTAAGAGCTTGAATCAGGATGGGGACTGTGGGAGTGGAAAGAAGGGCACATATACATGAAAGATATCGTGGATATAGAAATAAGAACTGGCAATTGACTGGACATGTAGATGAGACTGACAAAAGTTTTCATACCCACGTGACAGCTAAAATACAATTTAGAGGAAATCTAGTCTAAGCTCTTCATTTTAACATGATGAAACTTGAGTCCCAGAAAGATTACTGACTCACCTAAGATGGCACCTAGCAGAATCAGGTTTTGATCCCAAGTCTTCTGAATGCAAATGCAATATTCTTTCCAATACACCAGAGGTGTCCAACACTCGGCCCACAAACTCCAGTGTGACCTGAACCATACTGAAATGTAATTCTTGATTAGCTTAAATATGTTGATGTATTAATAAGAAAAAATACATAAATATATGTGGCTCTCTAAGTCAACATGCATGCTGTAGGGAACCTCATGTATGGTTTAGTGGCCCTATTTGAGTTTTACACCACTAGGGTTGTCTTGTATCCCTCCTGAAAAGGAATATAGCTTTCTCCCTTTCCATGGACCTGCCCAGCAGCCCTAATACTAGGTAGGAAAAAGGCCATGGCCTTAGCTATGGGTAGCATGCACAGTTATGGACTGGCCCATTTCATTACTAACCAGAGGTCAGGATGCCTTGATCCATTTCCATATTACACCCCATATGAAAAACACAGGACCCTCAAGACTTGATAATAGCATTGTCCTCTCATAAAAAGGGAAGGATCATGCTAATTATACTAAATCATACTAACGGAAAAATGATACCTTAATATCCAGAGATGCAATTTAAAAAAAAAAGGCAAAAATTTTAAAAGTCAAATGACTTTATTGTAAGTGAAAGTTCAGACAAAATAACAAAATGTAATGAAAAATTGAGTCAGGCTGAGAGAAGACAGTTGGTCCCACCTGGGAGTCTGTTTCCAAGGCCAGCTCCCCTCACAGCTGCTTCTCTTACTCCACTTTTGAACTGAAAGATTCTCTAAAAACTTACAAACTTTTTCATAACAGTTTCTATCCTTGGCAGCCGTAGCAGGAGCTCCAGCTGCAGATGTATGTGTGGTAAGGGAAGAAGATCAGCTGTTTCCAAGCAAGGGTCAAGTGTCTATAGATCAGGGGCCAACTTTTAGGAGAATTTAAGGTTTTTTTGGTAAGCCTCGTGTCAGCTGCACTCACAGACCATGAGGAACTGGATACACTTTGGTGGGTCTCTCATTTTCTCTGGATCACCAGATAATCTGAAAATTTCCACCACTCAGTGGGCACTCTCCTTACAAACACATGGTCCATGGTTCACAATATTCAAAGGATAAAGAGAAAACACAAATTGGGTTTGTATTACAGTCAACAGAAAACAAAACAAGACTGCAATACTAGCTAGTTACCATCACCATCAATACCAGGTGTATTTTATGTGTATTGTCAATTCTATACAGTGTTGTTCCAGCAGGGGGTGCTCTCACTTGCTCAGACACACTGCTACTCTTTCTGTCACACTCTCCTGAGCTGCCAAAAGATATTACCAGTTGCTGTTCTTTCCCTGCTTTCCATCATTGTCCTCCCCAATGAACTGCAAAGCCTGCATGCCTTTCTGCTGCTTCCCCAGTAACTCCCTGCTCCTCAGCTCAGCATCTTGCACTGCACATCACTCCACCTGCAGCTTTCATCTCCCAACATACAGCAGATTTCCCTTTCCCAGGAAACCAACTATTTACCATGGCCTCACAGGGAAAGAGAAAAGAACACACTTGGCCATGGCGGGGAATGTTAACAACTCAAAACAGCACCAGAACAGAGGGTCTCCAGTTCTGAAACCTTCCCGTATACTACATTCCAGCAACCTTGACCTGCTCAAAAGTATGCCCTATGGTTAGGAACATCTCATCTCTCACACCTCCTTCTAGCTGTATGACATGAATATCATGCTGAATTTGTTCCCTCCCACTTGCATCAGCCCTTCCCACAGATTAAGTAGCTCAGGAGAACACACCTCTGTATCCCAAATTGTCTCTTGGTCCTCCACAATTAGCTGTAGGGTTGTTTAAATTACTTAATGTTGATTCCCAAAATATGGAGGGAACGTTGGGAAAAGTAGGCATTGTTGAATGTCCCCGAGAGTGAAAAAATTTTCAGTCCTTCAAATCACACTAGATAGATATTTATATACATAAACAGAGAAAATGATGATCATGTTACAAAGCATATAGTGAGCATGCATTAATAACAGATGTTACAAACACTACTGTTTGTGCGTAATGCTCCCTAGAAGGTATTATGTGGTCCTGTACCTATTATATGGGTAGTGTCTTTACTCATTATCTCCATGGCAGCTTATTCACTGGCTGGAGAATCCAGGAACCTCTGCTGTGAATTGTTGCCACCATGGCATGCTCTGGTTATCTATCCTCTGGAGTCAAACAATGAGTGTCACGTGCCTACAGGTATCAAAAATCTTCAGTGCCTTCAAATTATATCAGCCATACATTTACGTATGTTGACAGATTCAGTATAGTATATGGTCTTTGGGCAGACTGGCTTTTGGTCTAAGTTCTGCGTCTATGGACAAGTGAGGAAGGTTGGGCACTGACCACTATCCCTAGGTGGTTAGCCATAAATAGTCATATAATTATAACACTTGGAGGTTTGAAACATTCTTTACATATACTATCTCATTTGCTTCTCAAAACAATCCTGAGAGGTAGATGCTGTTATTCGCCCCATTTTACAAATAAGGAAATGGAGGCTGAGAGAAGTTGTGATTTGCCATGGATCAAATATCTAGTAATGTCTGAGGCAGGATCTGAACCAGGTCTTTTGATTCCAAAGCCAGTGCCCTACTCACTAGATGCCTACCCCAAGATCTCCAATGACTGGAGCAGGCTGTAAAGAAGCTGCCGTCACATTTAATAGCTCGTTTCCTCTGCCCAGTCAGTGATTGCCCAGGGGCTGACACAACTTTGACAGTCCTCTACAGTGTTCCAAATTCAAGATTCCTCTTATTCAAGATCTTGGTTCAATTCATCTCCATATGAACCCTTCTTGGGAGGCAACTGTCCTGTAGCAAGTGAATAGGTTCTAGTAACGTGTAATGCACAGAAAAGGCTGCCAGGAAGTATCACAGACAAGTAGGATAGCTTTGACAGTAACCTGCTGAATGTCACTGTAAGTACTACTTATTATTGTTTTTATGATGACAAAGAAAAGCAAGCAATACATAATAGATGTGCAGTTTCATGAACATCCTTGTGTTTTTCTATGTAGATGGAAATGCCTATTTTGCTTACTGTTTATTATGTTCAGAATTTTAAAAAAATGTATAAACAAGTTTTCCTTATATATGCACATAAGCTTGTGCACCTCGTGCAGCCCAAATCCTCAAGTCTCTCCTTCATGTGGCATTCCTACTAGCATCATCTTCAAAGGACCTTGACCACTGTCTGTTCTATAGAACACCTACTCAATTAACTGTAGTGGGATAGTTATCTACTGGCCCTTTGTCTGAAATGTCCCAGAGGCACCAAGATTTTGTAGGAAGACAATCTATTCTGTGGACAGAGGTCCTGAAAGCAATCTCAAGTGTCATCACTTCTTGTTCCTCCATGTTTTCTAGGCTAAAGAGATACCTAGATAGGAGGTCCCTCAACTGCTTTCTCAGGTGGGTAACACTGGTCACTATGTCCTCTATAGAACTCGGCAGGCTATTCTCCCCCCAAATGATCAGAATCACCAAAGTTTAGAATTGCTAGGGGCTCCTGAGTCTCCGGCTGAGCTATTAGGTTCATTGGCTTTTGTTAAGTTTTGTACCTAATCTCTCCCACTGGTCAATCTATTTTCTAACTAGTACCGAGTCATTTTGACGATTACTGCTTTATCATATGTTAATCTGAAGTCTTTCCACTTTTTTTTTCATCATTTCCCTTGAGATTCCTCCAAATGACTTTATCATTTTTTCTAGCTCTTTTAAGTAATCCTTTGGCAGTTTGATACAGCAATGAATATATAATTTAAGTAATATTGCCTTTTTTTAATATTGATTCATCCCACCCAGGAGAGACTTGTATTTCTTTAATTATTTAGGTCTGTATTTCCTTAGTGTTTTATAGTTATATTCATGTAGTTCATGTGTGTGCCTTGATATCTCCACAGTCTTTCGATAATTACTCAGGGATCACACACTAGTTTTTTCACTGCCCTGGGAAATAATCTGTCTGGGTCTAGTGACTTGTTTAACTTGTCATGGGTTTCATAGATCATAAATTTAAGGCTGGATAGGATCTCAAAGATCATCAAATCCAATGTCTTCATTTTACCAATAAGGAAACTCAGAACTAGAGAAGTTAAATGACCTGCCCAAGGTTACACAAATGTTAAATGTCTAAGGTGGGATTTGAACATAAGTGTTCCTAACTTAGCAAAAGTTAAATGGTTTTTCCTTCCCATCATTCATTATCATCTAGCCTAAATGATGGTTCTATCCCTTTCTTAATTCTCCTTTTTCCCCCGAATTTAAAAAATGAAAACCAAAATCTGCCATTCATCAATATATATTAAGCAAATCCCATGGTGTCACGCTCACTTATAAAACGGGAATATTAAGTCCTGTACAAAGTATAGGAGCAGGTAGGTGGAGCAGTAGAAAGAGCATAGGCCCTATAGTCAGGAGGACCTGAGTTCAAATCTGACCTCAGACACTTCTTAGCTGTGTGACACTGGGCAAGTCACTTACTGAACCCCAACTGCCTCCAGAAAGAAAAACAATGTACTATACAGATATGAGTTGTTATTATTAATAAAATAATATACTATTAAGCTAGGCATTTCAAGTACATCACATATTTCAATGAATCCTTTCTATAATTATTTTATCTATAAATTTTTAAAATGAGTTAAACCCCCCTTCTGATGGTTACTATGAACAAAAATTTGTCAGTATAAATCATTCTGCCTCAACTGATTAGTTAAGGAAACTAAGGCAAACAGGTTAAGTGACCAGCCCAGGTTCACACAGCTGGTAAATTTCTAAGACCTAATCTGAAGTCAGGTTCTTCCTGACCCAAGGTCCAGCATTCCATCCATTGTACCACCTAGTTCTCAAAGAAGAGACAAGGGCTGGATGTAGAGATCTGGGAGTCATCAACACAGAGATGATAATTAACTCATTAGAGTCAATGAGATAACCAAGAGAAAAGAATATATACAGAGAAAAAAAGGAAGCCTGTCAGAAAGGCTTAGGAAACATCCTTATTAAGGGAGCATGATGTAGATGATGGAATTTATGTAGGAATGGTAAGATAAATAGGGAGAGAATCATGAGATGCAGAGAAAAAAAAAAGACTATCCCAGAAAAAGAATCAGTAGTATTGAGAGGGATAAGAACTGAGAAAAGACCAGCAGACTTGGCCATTAAGAGGTCACTGATAAGTCTGGAGAGTAGTTTCAGTCACACAATGAGGTAAGAAGTGAGATTACAAACTGAGAAGAAAAAGAGAGAAGTGGGGACAAAGATAACATTTTCAGTAGTTTGAATGAAAAAGAAAGGAGATACGGGGCAATAGCTTGGGCGGGGGTAGTTTGTAAGGATGAGGAGATGAATGAAGGCAGGAAGGAAAAATCAAAGGTCATAGATTATTGAGGTTCCCATATGCTGGAGAAGAGGAGAGGAGATGGATTCAAAGGCACACCTTTAGGGGTTGGTGACAGCAAGAAGAGTTATCTCACTGCCAAGCAGAAGAGGAAAATAAAATAAATCATGTAATTAATATAATTAAAATAAATTTTAAAAGGCAAATAAAAATAATAGAAGAAAATAAAAAGAGGGGGAGGGATGTCATGTCAAGGTGTTTTGACAGGAAAAGAAAGGGAGAAAAAGGAGTTAATATCAAATGACCTTCATTTTCTCAGCAGAGTAAGAAGAATTCCTCACCTTGGGGGAAGGGGAGCAGAAGTGTGGGAGACTTGAAGAGAGAAGGCTTAGAAAAGCTTTTGTAGGGGGACAGGGAACCTTTTCTGCAATTAGGGCTCAAATGAAGTTACATAGCATCAAGTTTATTTCCTGTTCTTTTATTTTTAGCATTCTTTTAAAAAAATTTAAAACATTTTATTTCATTAAATATTTCCCAATTACACTTAAAATTTTTTTTTAACATTTATTTTTTTTTAATTTTAAGTTTCAAATTCCCTTCCTCTCTCCTGCCCTTTCCCAACCCCTTAAGAAGGAAAGCAATATAATGTCAATTATATGTGTGAAGCCACGTGAAACATATCATATTAGCCATGCTGCAAAAAGACCCCAAAACACACAGACACAAAAATAAGACAAATAAACAAAGTAAAAAAGTGTACTTCAATCTGCCCTCAGAGTTAATCAGTTCTCTATCCGGAGGTAGACAGCATTTTTCCTCATGGATCCTTTGGAATTGTCTTGATCAAGTTGATTGTTGATAAATATTGCTGTGACCATGTACAGTGTTCTCCTGGTTCTGCTCACTTCACTTTGAATTGGTTCGTCTAAGTCTTTCCTCCTGCTCATCATTTCTCACAGCACAATGACATTCCCTGACAATCACATACCACAACTTGTTCAGTCATTCTCTAATTGATGTGTATCCACTCGATTTTCAAGTCTTTGCCACCACACAAAGAGCGGTACAGCATGAAGTTATAATGTGCCCTCCTCTAACTTCGTTCAGCAGCACATAAACAAGGGAGTGGAGAAGACACACATTGAGAGTAATCTAATACTAAAGCCTGGCAAGGGATGGATGGCAATAGGACGAGGAGGCCACGGGATTGGAGAGGAGAGGACCAGTGTAGAGGTGATGGGAATGGAAGGTAAGTCAGGGCAGGAGGGAACAGCCCAAAAAATGCTGCGAGAGAACAATGTTCTCCCTCCGAACTTTTGACAACTCCCACTTGAGGTGTTTCCTGATCTCCACACCTGCCAGTGCTCCCTCCCTCACCAATGATTTTGTGTATATTTTGCATTTGTTTTTCTGTTTCCCCCAGCAGAAAGTAAACTCCTGGAGAACACAGACTATTTACATTGTTGAATTTATGTCCTCAATGCCTACCGAAGAACTGGGGAATAGGCAACAAATGCTTCTTACACTAAACTGAATGAGGGCTGTAATGATAGAAAAAGGAAGCATGGGACAGGAGGAGAGAGGAAATTCTAACACATGAAGTGTACAAATTGTGACAGTACATCTTTAACAAAAAAAAAAGACAGGAAATTTAGGGTTATGCCATGTTAAATTTGCTTACTAACCAAAAATTTTCCAGTATTGCACAACTGCTCAAGTAACAATTTATCATGTTTTTTTTGCTGACCATATTTCATTTTTGTGCTTAACTTTGGCTACTTAAAAACTTACAGAAGAGTTATATTACTCATTCCAAAATTCCCCAGCTGGGGTACTCTATCCATATATCTTATATCTTTATTTACGTACATGCCATTCCTATTTCCTCCTGACTTTTTTTTTTTTTTTTTAGCATATATGATGATGATTTGCCTCTGGAAGCAAGCATCATTCCTATCACTTGGAATCAATTAAACTTTTAACCTGATGAAACTCACAAGTAACTTAAGTAGTAAATTTGTATTTCTGACTCATCAGATGGTTCATTTTGTCTGCAAAAGTTCAATTTTTAAATCTTACTTCACTATTTGGACAGCCCAGACACACAGGAAGTAGAACTGAAGAGCCCAGGGCATGAGGACTACGTGTATGAAAGGAAAGAGAATTCAAAGTCCACAGTCTCAATAGGTTGGATGAATCAGGAGGCAGCATGGTAGACATGTCCAATAAAGCATGTGCCCCCATGACCACATGGCCATGCTAATAAACCAAAGTAACCAGGGAGCTGCCATAATAGGACAAAATGTCTGGGAGACAGATTTCTGACAGCCATTTCGTTAGTACTCTGAGAAGAAAGTTTGCTCATCCCAAGGAAATCTCCTTGATTTACAATCTCTGCTCTGGCCTCTGGCCTTTCCATCTTTATCTCAGCCCCTTGGATTGTTAGAATATTAAATATGGTTTCTGTCTAGTCTCCAGATTACATGAATTAATTCATTATGATTTAAACCTCATGTTTTTTTTTTTTTCCAGAAGGAAAGTTTTCCCTTCACCCCAGTAATTGCACTAATCCTTAAGTGCAGACTGACTTTCCTGTCCAAGATAGAACAACATCCTCTAATGGGAATCAAACTTCTTCCCCCAGGGCTCAGTTCAGATAGTAATGTAACTGCTTCTGCCAGTAGACTTTAAGCTCTTCAAGGGCAGGCAGGTATCCCCAGTGTACCTTCCTATAACCAAGTATGGTACCTGGCAACTAACAGGTTCTTAAATAAATGCTTATGAATTGATTGATTACCCTACTAGCCCCCCAGCAGGGGGCTCCAAAGACCTAGTGACAACTGAAACAAATCTTGGGAAATTACACTTCAAAGGAGATTTTGCAATTATGCGAGAAGTGAACTCTTGACTCTATCCAAAGCCCTGCTTACTGTAAGTCATTGTCTCCACCCCCCTCCCTTTCTTTCAGGAGGTGAGATAATTAATTTCTACAGTTCCCAGCATAATAAATGTTGTTCATGGACTTCTAATCCCAGAGATTGCCTGGGCTAAAATGGTCTTCATTTGGTCCTACAAGGGTTAACTGCCCACTGGTTATCATGGGGAAAAGTTTCCTAATGAATGATTTCCCTTAGGAAGTGATAATCCCTCTCCCTGCTAACATCAGACATTGGCAACCAATAGAATCTCCACAGGGACAAGGTTACTTAATAGAATATACCACCTATTCCTGAACCTAACTCAAAATTTTGGCCTAGAATATTCCAGTTCTGATGAGAAAGTTTTTGGAAGGATGGGCTGTGTTCATATGCAATAAATGAATAAGCTTGGGTGGACCTGGCTACCAAACTTTGAGCACTCATTTAGCAGTATATGGGTATCAAAAATTGTAACAACAAAAATTGTAGCAGACACTTCTGTGGTCTAGCAGCCCACCTACTGAGGGATCACTGGAAGAGAATGAAGCAGAAGAGGAAGAGTAATTCAAAGTTCAGAAAACAATAAAGGAAGTTGGCTGTAGGGTGAGGGCAGAGAACAGTTCCAGACATGAAGATCAGCAAGACAGATGAACAGGCCTGTTCAATAGAAAGTCTGGCACAAAAGTTCATCATGAAAGTTAGCCAGATGAGGTACAAAGTGAAGATATTGCTTCCAGCAGATAAGGAAAGCAAGAATTTTCTAATGATCTACACACTGTGTGGTTTGCCTTTCTCTACCACAGCCAAGTAATTACTCAAAGTACAAGCTGGTCTTCCTTTGAAAAAGAGAGGACAAAAGGGCAGATGCCTCAGTTCTCTTTCTACTCCAATCCATCCTCCACACAGATGCCAAAGTCCTTTTCCTAAAGCACAGGTCTATATTACCTGCTACTCAATAAACTCTAGCAGCTCCCTGTCATCTCATGGATCCAACTTTGTAACTTGGTCCTCACATACCTTTCCAACCAAATGATTCATTGCTCCCTTCCACACATTCTACAGTGTAGCTAAACAGGATTTTTTTCTGTTTTCTGCTATTCCTCCATCTCTGGTTCAACAATTTGCCTCATCTTCCAATCAATTAACCTGCTTAATTGTTCCACTTTATTTTTTTTTACTTACCTTGGCAACTACCTTCTTTTCTTTCTTGAGGCTTCCTCCTCAGGTTCCACCCCCTAATCTTCCTTGATCACAACTTGATGCTTTTTATACCCTGCCTCCCGCTTCTTTTTCAATCAGGAAGTAAAATCTGGACCAGTACCTGGACCTGGAGACTGTTCTTCAAATTTCTTCAAAAAACTGCCAAATTTCTCCCAAAATGCAACTCCTGACCCAGTTTAGTATGCCAAACCATGCCAAGGCACCTACAGGAATGGTTTCCTTCACATTATTTGTCTCAAGTCCTTTTTTCTCCTACTCTAAGTTTTGGGCCTTCAAATCCTGGTGCATCTCTGAACTATGGAACTGGAGACAATAGGCATCTACATCTATGCTGTTTCTCACTGGCATCTGTTCAAATGTAACTGGCATCCTTATAGGGCAATATCACTATTCAAGAGCAACTCTCTCCTCCTCTGAAGTGCAATTATACTGAGACAAATATTTATCACCTTCAAGTCCAGTAGTTCTTTTGGTACCCCAAAAGCTTTATTATACTTTTAAGCTTTAATAGCTTAAACTATCAGACTTTTGGAACAGTCTGTGAATACAATGGAAGGTAATCAGTAAAGCTCCTTTGACTTGTGGAACCCTGGGCCAGTATGAAGGGAGAGACAACCAGATATATCAATAAGGGAAAAATTTAGAACCAAACAAGAGATAGAGAGCATTACAAAATGTAAGATGGATAATTTTGATTGTGTTAAATTTAAAAGGTTTTTGCACAAACAAAACCAATGCAACCAAGGTTAGAAGGAAAGGAGAAACCTGGGGAAAATTTTTTAAGAGCAAGTTTCTCTAGTAAAGGCTTCATTTCTCAAATATATAAAGGACAGAGTCAAATTTATAAGAATATATGTCACTCTCCAATTGATAAATATCAAAAGATATGAACAGGTAGTTTTCATACGAAGATATCAAAAGTATCTACGAGTCACATAAAAATGCTCTAAATCACTGTTGATTAGGGAAATGCAAATTAAAACAACTCTGAGGCACCATCTCACACTTATCAGACTAGATAATATAACAGAAAAGGAAAATAAATGTTGGAAGGGATGTGGGAAAATTGAGACACTAATGCACTGTTCGTGGAATTGCGAACTGATTCAATCATTCTGGAGAGCAATTTGGAACTATGCCCAAAAGGCAATCAAACTGTACATACTCTTTTATCCAGTAATACCATAACTAGTTATGTATTCCCAAAAGATCAATAAAAAATTTTTTTTAAAGGAATAGGACCTATTTGTAAAAAAATATTTCTAGCAGTTCTTTTGGTGGTGACAGAATTGAAAATTAAAGGGAGGCCCATTAATAAAATACTACTGTGGCAGAAGAAATGATGAACAGAATGATTTCAGAAAAATCCAGAAAGACTTATATGAACTGATGCAAAGTGAAGTGAACAGAACCAGGAGAACACTGTACACAGCAACAGCAATATTGTTCAGTGAACATTTTTTTTCAGTAAATAACTTAGCTATTCTCAGCAATACAATGATCCAAAAAAACCCCAAAGGCCTCGTGATGAAAAATGCTGCCTGCTTACAGAGAAAGAAACAGTGGAGTCTGAATGCAGACCAAAGCAAACTATTTTTCACTGTATTTTTTTTTTGAGTTTTCTCCTACAAAATGACTAATATGGAAATGTTTGACATGATTGTACATATATAACCCATATCAGATTGCTTACCATCTTAGGGAGAATTTGGAACTCTACATTTTAAAAAGGAATGTTAAAAATTGTTTTCATATGTAATTGAAGAAAAAAATAAAATATTTTTTAAAAGCTGCATAAGCGATGGCGGAGTAGAAAGATTCACATATGCTAGCTCCGAACCCACAGCCCATGGATCTCCTGTAAAAAGAACTCCCAACAAATTCTGGAGAAGTGGAAGTCTCACAGAAACAGAGTGAAGGAGATTTCTGTTCCAGAGAGCCCTGAAAAACCAACCACAAAGGTTCATCGCACACCAGATGGGAGTGGAGCCCAGCCCTGCCCTGGCTGCACGGCAAAGAGAGGAGCAGATCGGGGCAGGTTTCAGGGATGGAATCTCCAGCAGCCGCGAAGGTCCCTCTACCCACAGATGCACAGGTCAGTGAGAGAGACTTCTGGGCTGGCTGAGAGGGGAGCGTGATGTCTCCATAACTCAGGCCCCCTCGGGAGGCAGCAGCAGAGGCAGGGTGGCCAGAGGCTCCTGGAGCAGGCAGGAGCTCAGCAGGAGCTCCATTACAGAAGGTCTCTGCATAAACACCCTGAGGGAACTGGGCCTGGGAGGCAACCCTGCCCCCACCTGAGAACCTGATTTAATCTTACCCTGAATAGCAGCCAGACCCTGAGCTGAAAGCCCTGAGGCTGGGGAGCACCATTTGAATCTCAGACCCCAAGCACTACCTGGGTGGATCTGGAGGCAAGGTGGGGTGGAGAGGAATCTCAGAAGTCAAGTAACTGTCTGGGAAAATGCCCAGAAAAGGGGAAAAAAAATAAGACCATAGAAGGTTACTTTCTCGGTGACCAGATGTTTCCTCCCTTCCTTTCTGATGAGGAAGAACAATGCTTACCATCAGGGAAAGAAATAGGGGTCAAGGCCTCTGTATCCCAAACATCTGAAATAGATATCCAATGGGCTCAGGCCATGGAAGAGCTCAAAAAGGATTTTGAAAATCAAGTTAGACAGGTGGAGGAAAAACCGGGAAGAGAAATGAG
>CM053770.1:157004287-157029602 GCA_028658325.1 Potorous gilbertii
CAAAAGCTCACTGGAGAAAATAGTTCTCTCAAAATTAGAATGGAACAGATGGAGGCTAATGACTTTATGAGAAACCAAGAGATCACAAAACAAAACCAAAAGAATGAAAAAATGGAAGAGAATGTGAAATATCTTATTGGAAAAAGCAAGGCAGTTGAGGGTAAGTGACTTGCCCAGGACCACACAGTAAGTGTCAAGCGTCTGAGGCAGGGTTTGAACTGAGGGCCTCTTGAGTCCAGGGCCAGTGCTCTACCCCTGTGCCACCTAGCTGCCTCAAATTCCTGGCTTCCTTCAAAATTTAGCTTAAGCACCATCAAAGCCTCTCTTGATTCCCCACCCCTGAAATTACCTTGTAGTTACATCAATTTAATGTTTATTATAGGCATGTGTCATTTCTTCAATAGAATATGAGTTTGAGGGTAGGGATTGTTGGCATTTTTGTGTTTTTATTCCCAGGTGGTGTACTTTCTTTCCAGTGCCTTTCCTCTCTACCTTTTCTCCACTTTTATGATATCTTACAGTATTCTATTCAGTACCAAGAATTTATTGGGAAACTTGTAGCTAAAGGTATCAGGTACATTTGAGAAGTATTAAAATTATCTAGAGAAATCTAGTTAATTTTAGCAACTAGATAGACAGTCATATTTACAACATCTTTGTTCTGAAGATCTTGAAACTTTTAGAAAAAGTAGTACTGGTAATAAACATTCTGATCAAGATGGAGTGTCACAATGACCTACTGAGATATTTGGGAAGATAGAAATGACAGGAGGAGGACAAAGTAGAGGTGAAAGATGTCTTTATTATCGAGTTTGGGGTCTTATCGTGACATCTTTTAGCACCTCCAGCTCTGCAGTTGTTATTTTTAAGGCAGATAACCTGAGTTGGAATATGAGTGGAAAGAAAGGAAGATGGAGATGGGAACAGGAAAAAACAAAGAAAAAATGAAAAGACAGCCTTAAAGATGGAGTCATGAGAAAGGGAAAAGGAGGAAGGGAATAGGGAGGACGAAGGAAAGTTTTATGAGGCATAACAGTTCACAGAAAGCTCACAGATCCCAGAGCTTCCATATAAAATTGCTCTTGATGGAAGAACTATGGTGACCACAATACTGTAAAGCATGATGTTTGGAACTCTTCTTAATTAGTGACTAATCATGACTCAAGAGGACTGAGTTTAAAAGAATGCTTCCTGCCTCAGAGAGGTGCAGACTTCTATGAACATTGTTAGGTATGATCGATATTAATGACAGACGTTGTTAGATGCGGCCATTGTACGAATTTATACTAATTTAACTGTACTTCTTTCTTATAAGGGAGAGTTCTATACAGGGATATAGTTCACAGTCATCAGGAAGTGACATCAATGTAAAAAAAAAAGAAGAAAGACATGTTTTAAAAATCCTGTCCTTCTTAAATGTGAATCAGCTGAAGAGTTAAAGTTAAAATCAGTTAAACTTAAATTTAATTTTGCATTGTAACATTTGCCTGTAGAGCCAGGTCTCAGGACTCAGACATCAACCTGTTCTCATAAATTAGTGTCACTGGAATTGGAGGTGGTGAGACTTGTGACTAGGATATGATTCTTTTACAGAAAAAAATGGGATAGATAAAAGGTAAGAGGATGAGGGGCAGAGCAGAGTAGCTTTGCTAACTAAGAATCAGTGAGTATTAAGCACTTACTAAAGGTAAGGCATTCTGGTAGGCATAAGGGATACAAGTACATGGAAGGGAACAATCACAGCTCATGAGGAGCTAACATCTTAATAGGGGTGATAACAAGTAAATAGAAAAGTGTATACAGTATAAAAGTCAAATACAGATACATATAAAATCATTAAATACTAGGTCAGGGGTGGGGAACCTTTTGGCCTCGAGGCCACATATGGCCTTCTAGGTCATTTGGTGTGGCCTTTGACAGAGTCCAAGTTTTACAGAACAAATTTCTTTAGTAAGAAAATTCATTCTGTGAAGTTTGGATTCAGTCAAAGGGCCACACTTGAGGACTACATGTGGCCTTGAGGCCACAGGTTCCCCATACCTGCACTAAGTAGTTTGGAGGGAAGGTCCTAGCAAATAAGGGAACAGGAAAGGCTTTATGTAGAAGGTGGTGCTTGAGTGCATGTTAAAAGAAGCATTATATGGTAGTCATGGGGGACTTCAGTTATTCAGGCATCATCTGGTACTCATTTTCTTCCAAAAGCAGGACAGCTAATAATCTTCTGGTTTCTGTTGATGGTCTTTTTATTCTTAAAATGTGGAGGAACCAATAATAAGTGCAACTATTTTGCCTCTTTTCACCAATAAATAATCTTATTTCTGGTGTAGAAATGATGGAAAGCTTGGGAGAAATTAACTATTCCATTTTAGAATTTGTGATAGAGATGGGGAGAAGAAAAGTCTGAGATAGCCAAACATATAACCTAGATTTTTGAAGGGCAGATTTTAAAGGGAGCAAAAAAAGAATAGATAGGAGCCCTTGGATTAACAAGTCTTCTGTTTAAATTAAACCAGAAGAGATGGGGAAGCCTTTAAGAATGAAATTCTGAAAATACAAAAAGAAGCAAGTCAGATGAAAAAAAAATCCATATTCTGTTATCTGTGTGTGAGTCAGTGGATGTCAGTGACAATTGATACACACAAAAAATGGTGAATGTATACAAAAATATGACCTGGTACTCTAGTTATGGTGTCAGGGTGGTCTGAGGTCAGAATGAGCTGAAACTGAAGGTGAAAGCTAAGGACAGCAAAACGGCATTGTTTTTTAAAGCTATATTGGGGAAAAGAGAAATGTGAACAAGAAGGGTTAATTAGGAATTTGATATTCAAGAAAATGAAGTTCTTATGTAACAGAGCACTTATCGAACTACATCCTAGAGTCCCGAAATAGCTGGCAGATAGGTCGCTGATCTTTAAAAGATCAAAGACAGAAGGGCATCCATACGATAGGGCAGAAGCAGAAGGACAGATATTCTCCTAAAATTATCCCCAAAAAGGAAGAAAATATAATTTACAAACTCCAAACCAGTGAACTTGACTTTAGTTCCTGACATAATTTTAGATTATATTAATAAGGAGATAGTGAACATCTTAGAATAAGATAACAGCCTTATTGCAGAAACCTCCGATTATCACTTCCTTTTAGAAATTATTTTGGTACTTTGACTAGGATGGCAACATGAAATTTATTCAAAAAACTGCCACTAGAACTCAAAAGAGCATAGTAGGAATAAAGAAGAATCTTTTTTTTTTTAAATAGGGCTTAGATCAGAGTCATCTGCCATGTTTCTAGAGAATTTTTTAAAAAGGAGGCGTAGAAATCATCTTATCTTAGGCAAGGTCCCAACAAAAAAATCAAAATGGTTAAGTCACTAATGCTGGCTTAGGTACATTATAAATTCATGTCATCTAACTTTGCTTTGGCCTTCACCACCATAAGGCAGTCCTTTTATTCTTCCCTAATTAATTCCTTATCACTCTCCACAGAAGCTATTCCAAACTTTCCCTTCCTTCTTCAAGCCTTCCATACCTTTCCCTCTTCTGTCTCTCTCAGCTGAGGATATTGCCTCTTACTTTACTGAAAAAATGGAGATCATTTAACATGAACTCCCTTTTTTTCTTCCTTTTTCTGCATTTCAAAATTCTTTGAAATCATCCCCTTAATCTTTCTTCCTTCCCTCTACAAGTTGATCTAGCCACATCATGTGCTAAAGGAAATGATAATCACAGAGTCCACATGAATTAAAAAAACAAAACAAAACAGGTTAGGCTGACTCCCCTAGTGGTATTTCTTTTTATGATAGACTTTCTAGATTGGTAATTTAGGGGTAAATGACATATAGTTTGCCTAGATTTTAGCAAAGCATTTTATACAAGTCCGTTATGTTATTCTTGTGGACAAGGTGTACCTATATGAGCATCTACAGTTACATGGATTTTTAAATGGTTGAATGACCAGACTCAAAGAAAAGTCATTAATGAATGAATAACAGCTTGGAATTAAGTGGTGGAGTGCCCCAGGGATATGTGATTGGACATTTACTTGGCTGATATTTTTGTCCATAAAGGTCTAGATGTCATGTTCATTAGATTTGCAGATGACATGAAGTTATAAGGGATAGCTCACATGTTTAGTGACAGAATAGGAATTTTAAAAATTGTTAAAATTGGGTCAAATAGAATAAAATGAAATTTAATAGGAAAAAATGTAAATAAATTTAAATAAAAGTTTCAACTTGAGTTGAAAAAAAAATAACCCCACAAGCACAATAGAGTTGTAGCATCTAATCTTTTAAAATGCAAAGGATTTTGATGGATTGCAAGGCCAGCATGAGTCAGGAGTGTGATATGACATTTTAAAAAGTTAATTTGATCTTAGACCATGTTAAAAGCAGCATATTATCTGGGATTATGGAAGTGAGGGTCTTGCTGTGCTCTACTCTGATGACATTACACTAGAGTATTGAATTGAGTTCTTGGTGTTGCATTTAGAAAGGCCATTGTTAAGCTAGAAATGATGCACAGGGGACAGTTAGGAAAGACCTTAAGGTCATGCCCTTTGAGCGTTGTTTGGAAGAACTGGGGATCCGTAGCCTAAAGAAGAGAAGCCTTTTCTGGGACATGATAATTTCAGATATTTTCAGGTTTGTCATGTGTTCTATTTGGACTCAGGGAGCAGATAGCACTACTTTGCTTCCAGTTCTTTTTTGCCTATCTGTGGCACTTTTTAAAATATTATGTAGTTTCACTTTTTATATCTCTTGACTTGACAAGTTTTTTTTTTTGCTATATCTAATAATGTGATTGTCACTCTTGCTGTTTTGAAACCACCTGATGAATGTTAAATTTTATTCCATCCTCTCATTTGAATTCTCCATGAAAGAATGCAAATTACTTTTTTAGATGTTTATTGGGTTAATTTTTTTTCTTTTAATCAGTTCTGCTACCCTTGGTTGGCTTGTTTAATCCTTTCACATTTGAGGTTATGATTTTCTGGCTTTTGTTTTCCTCTGTTTCTTTTGTAATGATTTTTATCACCTCTTAAGTCTCACTTCGTCCTTTCGATTCATCTTGATTGCAGTACTTTGATACTCATAGGTTCATACAGGCTCTCCTCACTTCTAATTTACTTGCTTTCACTTAAGTTCCTTGAATTACTTTAAGTGTTAGTCTTTCTCTTTATTTCTTTTTCTGTGAGAATGGGGGTTGATTGAATAAAATGATAAGATGCTATGCCTAGATACATTTATCAGATAAGAGTATATCTTGACTGTTCACCAAGTGTGAATAAAGCCTTAATGGCTCCTTAGGTATGTCAGGAGGTCCGTTTGGATTAGATGAAGGATTTGTTCTTGTTCTCTGGAGCCTTAACTTAGAACCCAGGACATTTCAGCAAGCAGCCAGCCAATAGAGAACATTCCAGCCAAACCTTTAAGAAGAGACACTTGGTAGAAAGGAGAGCAACTTGATTTTAGCCTTAGTCTCCTTTCTATCTTGGCACTCTGTCTGCCAGAAAAGGACCGTATGAACTTCAGAAAGTCCAAAGGATTTGAACTTTTCCTTTGGTGTCCTAGCAGTGTTCCCAGAACATTGGTGGCTAGTGGAAGTGTCTGCATCAGGAGCCAAGGACAGTCTGCACAATGAGGAAAAGCAGATTCAGGGACCTACAAAGAGCTCAGGAGAAATGGTATACTACACCTAAGGGAACATCTTGAGGATTCCAGAGAAGGGGCTTCTAGGAGTTGTGAGTTATTCCTTTGCAATATATGGTCTCTAAGTCTGAACCCACTTCACCCTGGATTCTGTGGGTACCAGTGGGAGAGTAGGTCATATTCTTTTGTGGGGGAATATTTTGTACCAATTATACCACCATAGTAAATACCCATTTCCAAAAACTAATTAAATCTGACTGATCAGTTGATATTAATGACAGTCATGGGGAGGAACACACTCGTGTTTATAGTTTATGATTAATAGTACTAGAAAGATGCCACCCAGTCTCTGAGAGCCACCCCTAGAGACCTAATAGCCAGTTTCCAGGGACTTGACTTCTTAGTTCAAGTGGCGGTTGGTATAGTATCCAAAACATATAATACATGTTTGAACTTGTCAAGAAATAAACAGTAGACCCCTCACATTTGTGGGGATCCATTGGAGAGATTTTTCACCCAGGACTCTTTGCTGGATTTTTTCCTGTTATTATTTTAGACTGCAGTTACACAATATTATTTTTCTGGTATGTTTCTTTTATAAGTCGTGGTCCCCAAATGAATTGGCAGTTGGATCCCCAAGACTGAATTGCCACTTGTCTTCTCAGGGCATATAGAATTAGCCCTAAATGGTTGGAGGTTGGGAAAGTAGGTCCCAAACTACGCTAAATTTCTATTTCTCGCCTCGATCCTCTGCTTTCCCCTTCCAGTTAAGTGATGGATTCAGAATCTTCCCCTCTCCTTTCTCCCTCTAACTTCTTATTTTGCGTGACATTCTTTTGTGGCTTCCTTTTCCAGTTTTTCCTAAACATTGTCACCTGTTTATTCATATTCCCTTCCATTCTCTTCTGAATATCTTCTTGAATTGATAGACTTGTTCATTATTTATTTTTTTCTGTTTTCCTCACGAGGGCAGTATCTTTAATGTGCCAGAATTGAATTCCCTTTTTCACTCCATTTCTGTATTATTTGTACCTGTAAATCTTATGCTTTACTTCCCGTTTTTCTGCTGTACTTCAGTCTTACACATATCAATTCATAAAGGAAAAGATATAAAATGGAAGCAATGTCATGGGGTGTGACTCATTCCATGTCCTTGATCATAAGGCAAGGTCTTCTGGTCTTGTCTCTATCATGATTATTCTTCATTCTTAAGGCTGGAGGTAGGGCTGAATTTCCACCTATTGATGGTTTCTTGCTCAAGAGGTTTCAGGCCTTATTTACTTCATCTTGTGCTGGCTTTTCAATTCCTTGGCACATCTGTTTTCCAAGAGCCCTAAAACTTCTGGCCATCTTCACGTTCAGTCCTGGAATGAATAGGAGAATATATTGGTATTTCTCTTTGACTTCTTCATCATTGTCCATCTGGTGTCCTTTTAAATCTTTACTGAGAAGTTTAAGAGGAGTGCTATTAGATCTTGCTTTCTACCATCTTAATAGGGACTCAACACTTAAAGGTGCCTTTTGGTGTGTCTTTTTTGTAAAGTGAAACATTCTTTGGTAATTACCTCCAGTTTATCTGATTTGAAAGACTGGGTTCATTAGGTTTTCTTAAAGTTGGGATCACTCTTACATTAATTTATTTCTTATCATAGTTCAATGAGAGGCAGAGTATTCCATCCCAGCACATTAACATTTCTTCTTAATGGCATTTATTAAGTCTACTTTCTGCCCCAGCTCAACAAAAATTTTCTCCAATGTAATCTCTAGCTGCCTTCTTCTTTCTTCTCCTTTTTGGAATGATAGTTGGGAGAAATGCTACTTGCCATCTGTATGGAATGGATTATAATTCATTATTAAACTTGTTTTAAATTTGACTGGATTTTGGTACCTGTTCACCTATTTTAGGCTGACTCTCACAGGATGTTGTATTATTAAGAAATATATCTGCTGATGAACTGTTTTTCCAGGTCTGCTGGAAGCCACAAAGTGGTTTCTCATAAGACAGAGTTTCATGTGGTTGTTAACATATCAGTCTGAGATTATGACTATGTTTTTATATCCATGGGAAAAGAAAAGAATGTGTGTGTGTGTTTGCATGGTGGCATTTTACACTTTTGAAAAGAACCATAATATTTTCAGGCATTTTACCTTACTATGGGGGTTCTTTTTATTCAGTAAATTTTAGGGGTGAGAAGTGTTATTGGTGTTAGAATTGTGTATAGTACTTACAATTCTGATATATGTAGAGGTCATGGACAGAGAAGGAAGGATTGTTATAGACATAGCCATCTATGCCCACAATAATTAAGTGCTATTAAGAGTGTATGTTGTTTGTCATATTAGGGATTGATTGGTATAGGATTTTTTCCCCTGTAATGTAATGTTTTTGTTTTTTTTTCCATAATATACTAATGCGGTACATGAGTAAGATTTGCTGAAGGTACTTAGACACCTCACTGAAGACACTTGGATCAATTCTGTAAAAGAAAGATGTATTTGCTGCTTACTTTCTCCTATCTTATCCTTTCCTGATTACCCCAGCTGCTGTTAAGACAAGGCAGTAGCAGTGGTATGGTGGCTTTCTAGATTTAGGGGTTAAAATCCTCCCAAGTTTCTCTCCCAGGTCCTCTGAGAGAGCGCATCTGCATTTTACTTAGTCACTCGTGGTTACCAGAACAGAGGAGTGACCTTGAAAGTTAGGGCTGCTTAACTGACATTTCTATAGCTGTTTTAGTGACTTCATCATCATGAGGACAGGAAGTAGTCCTTTACCCATGTTGAAGACAAGAAATTGGTTGTCACTCTGTGGACAGCTACTCTATTGGGGTCTGAATCCTGCATGTCCAGATGGGGAGAGTCAGAGAACAAATAAGACTGATGAAGCTGCAGGGGCACGATCTCTTTGAAGTATTTCCTGATGTTGTGGCTGATAACAATGACCTTGGAGATTTAGGATTGGAGGATAGACACAGGCGCTCAGACTTTCATTCTTCCAGTTTAAAAAACAGTAAGTAGAAGAGGCAGGATGGTGTAGTGGGTGAGTAACTGGGTTCAAGTCCTGCCTCTGACTTAGAGTGCCTTTATGACCCCGGTCAAGTCATTTGACTTACTGCCCTGGCCACTGTCAAGACTCCTTAAGGTCCAGTACAGTTGTTGATCTGCCTTAGTAGAGGAAGTTTTCTTACATTAATGAAATCACAATTCCAGAACTCCCCTCCCCAATGCTTCCCCAAGGCATCAGGATATAGAATGTTCCTGTCCCTGTGTGTATGTGTGTGTGTGTGTGTGTGTGTGTGTGTGTGTGTTTCTCTTTGAAGTAAAATTGACAATGGAATAGCACATTGGACACTCGGTAAGTATGTTTTTTACAATTTTTTTGTCTGTTTCTTTATAATAGCTTTTTTTCCAACATGAGATTGGTTCTATTTTGGAAAGAAGTGATGCTTATTATACTGCAAAATATAAGACCTACCACTTTTAAAATACAGTCCCAGCCCAGAAATTGGATAGGCCTCCTAGAGTCAAGGAACTGTGCTCAGTAAGAGCCAGGCTTAGCACATATATGGCTCTGTACTTCGTATTAGAATAACTATAGAGTTTTTTCTACCTGACATTTCAGAGGGGAATAACTGGTCAGCAAAATATTTTCCAGAATCTGACCAACCCTGATGATTTTTCCATCCAACACTTTACACAAAGAGGTAGGTACAAATTGTGGCTTACTGAATTTGTAGAATATTTATCTTTAGCTCCCTACCCTCTCTCTGCCCCCCTACTTCTCTGTTTCTCTATAAACACAGTGGTTTCGAGAGGTTTTTATTAAGAAATAGTTCCAACATATAGACTATATAAATTCTTGTCCTAAACATTCAGGATCTATTAGAACAGACTTTAAATTCAACATTGTACAAACATTTGAACGCTGACATTTTCCATAGTCCTATATTATTCTAAGGGGACAAAAGAGCTAGAAGTCAAAGACATTGTCAGGAGCTTACAGCGTATTTAGGGGGAGATAATTCTTTTTTGCAGAAATAGGAATCATTACAAAAGTAACACGCTCTGTAACAGCATTTTTAGCATACATACATGATTTAATTTCATTCTACACCATAACCCTGTCCCTGGTGCTAGTAGCATCTCTGCTTTACAGATGGTAAATCAAGGTCCCCAAAATAAGTTTACACAAATCAGTGGGTGGCAGAGAGACCAAATGACTTCCTTGGTATCCTTATTCCCTCCCAGTCCAGGACTCTTTCCACAGTACTTCACTGCCTTCTCCTACAATACTCTGTTAAATATTGAAGGGCATTGGTGGTACTAAACATAACATTCCAGATGTGGGCTGAGGATGGCAAGCTGCAGAGGGACTATCACCTTCTCACTCCTGGAAGCTGGGTCTCTTAATGCTATCTGAGATCATGTTAGTTTTTTTGGCAACCATCCTTCTGCTGTTGCATCGAGCTTGCAGACCACTTAAACCCCCAGATCCTTTTATAACAAACTGTTGCCTATCTGTGCCTCTTCCATCTTGTACTTGTAAAATTTGATTTTTTTTGGACCAAAATGTGAATCTTTACACTTATTCCTATTCTATTGAATCTTATCAGATTCAATTCAGTACTCTCAAACTGTCTTTTCATCCCAACTCTGTCATTGAATGTACTAACTATTCCTCTCAAATTTTGATAAGTATATGTCTTTACCTGTGCCTCTTAATAAATATTTACTAATGGACTCATTGACTAGAGAAGCATATTTAATAAGGATGTGCACAGGAATATTTCAGCTGATTAAAGTTCCCTTGCCTTTGTTTCCCTTTGTGGTTCTCCAGCCAACCATCAGCATGTACCTAGAGGCAACTAGGTAGTACAGATGAAAAAATGCTGAACCAAAAGTCAGGAAGATCTGAGTTCAGATCCAGCCTCAGACACTAGCTGTGTGATCCTGGACAATTCACTTAGCTGCTTTCTGCCTCAGTTTCCTTATTTGTAAAATGGGCATAATTATAGCACTGATTTCCCAGAGTTGTTTCGAGGAGAAAATGAGACAATATTTGTAAAAGAGGAGGATACTAAGTCTTTTCCCATTTGAGGGGCTTTTTCCCCTCTGTAGGATTTTTAGATAGCTCTCCTTTGTGCCTGAAAACAAACCACTTCCTGATGATGCTGCCTCTTGGTACTCCAAACTCTCCTTGGAGGTGTTATACTAGCAGCAATGGGAAGGGGCCAGTCAGCCATAGATTATAGCGATAGACTACAGTGGACTTGATTCTGTCATTACCCAGCTAATAATGAGTGTGTCTGTAGCTGTGCCTCTGCCCACTTGGATCTGGTAGCCAATGCTTCTGAGGCATGTTTCTCTGCATGCTGGCTACCATTGCCATGGGTCTCATCACATTGTCCACTCTGCCAGAGATAATTGCTATCACCTGTGCCATTTTCAGGCCCAGTGCTGGACAGAACCTTTTCTCATACTGTAGTCCAACTTTGTTCCCTTATTCTGAGCCCTGCGATGGAGCCTCCTACATAGAATGTTCCTGCAGGCCTGTATTGCCACTGTCTTTCTGTGGCTGTCAGGAGTTCTGGGGGTGCTGCTGCTGCTGCATATCTGACTGCTCTCCTGTATTGGGGCCAGGTGCTACAGTCTATATAGTATCACTGGCCAAGTCTGGTCCACCATAGTATAAGGTCAGGGATTCCCTTTCCTGCCAGTGGTCAACCTCCGCAGTGCAGGAGATTCCTTTGAAGGACCTAGCAGTTCCTGATAGCTGCATCTCCCACAATTGCCATCAGGCTGAGAATATCCAGCTCAGGGTCATCTGCCTTCCTAGGCAAGAGAAAGACACAAATCAAAATGAAAAGATACAAAGCCAGAGATTCCACTGTGCTAGTACATGCGCACTATCCACTGTGTACAAGCAGTAGTTATTTCTGAAAGGATAAGAGAGTAGGTGTAGGCCCTAAGATCTGTAGGCATCCCTCACTGGAAGTTCCAGAGAGGGAGACAGAAGTAGTTGAGTTCTTAGTTCACAGTTTGAAAGTGAGAATGGAAATTCTCTTTTAAAAAATGTTTAAACTGATGGAGCTCAGATTCTAGATTGACAATTTCAGAAAGGTCTCTGGGCTCCTGGAGAGAATTAAGCATTGCCTTTTTAAGTGCTTCCTCCAGGGGCTTATGTCAAAGAATCATAACAAAATACCCTAGCACAATTCTGTTTGGCCTCTCAAATGCCAAATTAAAAACAAAGAAAGAACAACCAAAAACTCAAATAGTTTCTTTAGCGAAGTTATTAGACAATCCTAAAGTTCCAGAAATCTTGCTTGTTTTGCATTGTCTTACTACTGGAGTCTGTCATGTCACCCCTCAAACTAGTTTGCTATGTTTAGATACAATTATAGGACTGAAGACTGCTTGTTCAGAAAAACAAAGCATTCACACTCCAGGATAACATCTTTATATTGACCTCCTGTGAGGCAATTTAGTGGTGATCATTAGCAATATGGATGCATCTGTTCCTTGCTAGAGCAGGGCACATCTCATTCATTTTTCCTTTTCTACTAGAGAGAAAGTTGCTTTCAATCCCAAAAAATTTAGCCCCTTCTGGTTGCTTTGAAAGTAAACTAAGTTTTGAGAAAATCCCATAATATAACTTTGAAGGCGGTGTAAATTATCAGGTTGGAAAGCCCTGGACAAAACAGGATCTAAAAGAGAATTTACTGAAATTATCTTTGAGGTACAATTCATAAGGACAAAAAATATATTTCTGTTGCTCCCTCTTTGCTGCATTGCCACATACACTTTACTTTTCTGATCTTCCAGGGGTGGAGGAGACCTCATGGTAAGTAACCACCTTCTGTATAGGCATAGCCAAAAGCCAGAAGCCCCAGAAACCTCAAAGACAATCTGAGGTTATGTTTCTCTACATCGCCCATCCCCCACTTCTTGCGCAACTAAACCAATTGTTCTGAGCTGAACCTGACCTAGGTCTATGACCTTGTAGTTCACGTTCGATATTAGAATGAAATGAGACACTTCTAGGTAACAGTTAACAAAGGGATATTTACTTAGCATGAGAAGGCTATTTAACAAGGATTTGTAAGTAGGACATCATAGGTTGATTTAGCTGAGTAAAGTCCTAAGTTGCTGTTTGGGACCCCTGGCCAAACAAAGCATGGCCCTGGAGCTTCTTTTGGCTATCTGTTACTGATGGGGGGAATCTGAGTCTTTAGTCCCCTGAGCTAATCAGGTCTCTAGGATGGTTAAAACTAGCCTAACTTGCAAAGGGGTTCAGGTTAGGATAGCGTATCAATCCTACCACAGGCTGCCTTGAGAAGCATAACTTCCAGGAATAGGGAAGTGATTGATGGTCCTCTTGTACTCTCTCTGCTTTTGTCAGCCCTAACTTGAAATGTCATGGTCAATTCTAGGCACCAATTTTTAAGAACATAGATAAGCTTGAAAATATTCCAAGGACAAACCAGGATGGTGAAGGACCTTGAACACGTATGGTTAGAAAACTGGGGATGTTTAGCCTGGCAAAGAGAAGGGGTGGATGTGGTCTCTGTGTTGCAAATATCTGAAAGGTTTTCACCTAGAAGAGGGATTAGGCTTGTTCTTTTTGTCCCCAGAGTACAGAATCAGGACAGGAACAGTAGGTGGAAGCTGAAAGAGGCAGATTTAGGAACTTCCCAACAACGAGAGCTGTTTGAGAGTGAAATGGGCCACTTGAGAGATGGTAGGTTCTCTCTCCTTGGAAGTCTTTAAGTGGAGGCTGGACCAACCCTTGGTGATTATGTTACAGTAGGGATGCTGAGGTCTCTTCCCTCACCCAGAAATTCTGTGATGGAACTTCAGGATAGTTTATTACTTTACTAATTTGTTTTTAATATCATCTTACAACTTCTTGTATAATTTATTCCTTTGTATTAGTTAAGGTAATCATTTTATCATTAAAAATCAAATTAAAAGCAAGAAAACCAACAAATCCCCAACTGCCAAAACTTTTGGTTTTGAATCCAGAGGTAACTGAAGTATCTGATTCTAGAAGGAATAATAAATGAAACCTTTTCTCCCTTTACAGACATTCAACAACTGCCTGATCCATGAACCTGTTGTTGGTACAATTCATTCTTTCCCCTGTTTTTTAGGGCTTTTGAGTGGCCAGACATCTCCCACAAATACCAAATTGGAAAAACTAGACTCTCAGCAAGTTCTCCAGCTCTGCCTCCGATATCAAGATCATCTTCATCAATGTGCAGAAGCTGTTTCCTTTGATCAGAACGCTTTAGTCAAGCGAATCAAAGAGGTAAATTGTCATTCCCTTTTTTTTTGTCCCTTAAAATAAAATTGCTGACTTGTGCACTTTGAATTCTTAGTCTTTTCTTTAGTACCTATACTTAATCAGAGATCTTGGAGTGCCATGACTGATGTTTGTTTTTTCTTCATGAGAATTTATGTGTTCCTATTGAATTTCACTAGGTTTTTGATAGACCATTTCCCTATCATTTATCATGTATTATTTGTATGCAATCTGTGTATATATAGCAGAGTGACATAGTAGAACAGAACACTGACCTGGGTGTCAAGGGACCTATGAGACGGGGGCAAGTTATTTCACCCCTCTGGGTGTCAATTTCTTCATTTGTAAAATGAGGTAGTTTGACTTGGTGATATCTGTATTGTACTTGCTTCTGCATTCAGTCTGTTATTTATGTTCTCTTATTTTGTTTGAAGTAAAACTGGCCTAATGTAGATATGAAGTTGGAAAAGAAAGGCGCATTTTAATATTTGTTTTATTTTAGGATTATTAGGAAATTTAGGATTAGGAGTTAAGAATATAAAAATTATGAAATAGTATTAATTTAGTATTATTTGGAATGGACAGCTAGGTGGTGTAACACCAAGCAACACAGCATACCTGAGGGCTGCTGCTGTGAATATATATGCATATATACGTGTGTGTGTGTGTGTATGTATATGTGTGTGTGTGTGTGTGTGTGTGTGTGTGTTTATATATATATATATGTATGTATATTTAGGATTGAATCACACAGTATAAGCCCTCTATTCGAAACTAAATCTTATTCAAGAAACTAAAGCATTCACAATTCATAACAACACAACATCTTATTACAAAGGTGACCACTTGGCTTTAAACAGACACAAAAGTATATATATAACAGACTATGTTTTTCCAAAATACTTCTTTATACAATCAGAAGACTCCAGGCCAGGGTCTTTACTTACATAGTACATCCCCAGGGGTGCAGAAAACACAACACCCTCCATCCCTAGGTCACAGTAGGTTATAATCCCCTTATTTCAAAACAAAGTGTCCACGTAAAGTCCTTTTGGAGGTATGTCTCCCCATGCTGCTGTTGTAGGCTGCTACCTGCACTCTCAAGTGCATGCATGCCCTATTGAATCAGAGTCCAAGTTGTAATGCTTCTCCAGCCCTCGATTCCAAATCCTCAGGGGTGGCTAGTCCACAAAGCCAACAGGGTGGGTCCCCAGGGGTTATGGCACTTCCCCGATCCTACCGTAGACAACTTCACCCCTGGGTCCCAACTCATGCCAGGAGGATGCAGCAGGAAAGCACACTCACTGCTCCTGCCCTGCTGCAAAGCCTCCATATTGACTTGGAGCTGATTCCCAAGCTCCAGATTTCCTTCTCCTGCAGGTCCAGGGACTAACTGCTACATCTTTTGCCTGGGTTCACATGCAGGCAGCTCTCTGCTACTGCTCCATGTCCCACTTTATAGGGGAGGTACTACTCTATTCCAAGCTTTCCCTGCTCCTGCCCAAGCTGAGGCACAGCAGGCTCCTGCCCACAGCCACTTCATCTCAGGGTGGACCACCCCAACTCTGGGGCAGCTTATCTTCCCCTAGCCTTACATGGGGAGGGGCCACTCCAGTCTGGCCTCTGAATACAGCAAAATAATATAGTAACTGGGATAAGTAGAAGGTAAAGGTAAAGAAGTGAGTAAAGATCCAATAGATAGAGTTCCAACTGTTTAAACAGAGTAATGGAAACATCATCAGAGTGAGAGACCACCAACATCTGGGTTCCAACTGCTGTCCAGTCTCATCTGCGAAATAATTTTTTAAAAAGTCTCAGGCAAAGCTCTCTTCCCATGAATGAGCCCCAACGCAATGTCTTACCTCAGAATACAGATATATCATCTCAGAATACAGATATATATCTATATGTATCTATATCTATATCTATAAAATCTCTCTCTCTCTCTCTCTCTATATATATATATATATGTATATATATATATATGTATATATATATATATATATATATATACATATATATATATATACTTTCAACTAATAAACTCAGAGCCAGAAGGCATGAAACCTGTGTGACTCTGCACAACTGTGAGTTAGCAGGGTTCAAAGAAGATTAATCCTTCAGATGTTTACAATTTAGCATGAGCCTGGGAAACTGAACTCCAGAAAAAACAACAACAACAAAATTCCTCCTTGCCTGCACTTACAGGTGACATTGTGGATAGAGCACTAGGCCTAGAGTCAGCAAGACCTGAATTCAAATTGACCTCAGATACTTACTAGATGTGTGACCTTGGTCAAGTCACTTTACCACATTTATGTTACTTTTCTCATCTGCAAAATGACCTGGAGAAGGATATGACAAATCACTTCAGTTTCCTTGCCAAGAAAATCCCAAATGGGGTCACAAAGAGTCAGACAAAACTGAAACAATAGAACAACAATTATTAGGAAAATTATTTTGATTTCCAGGATCCCCTGAAAGAGTCTCATGGAAGTCCCACAGATGTGCAGAAGAACTACACTTTGAAAACTGCTGGTGTAACTGTTATTAGCTATTTTGTCTATGCACAACTAGGTAGGAACTTCCTTTAAAGCAGATACTTCCCTTTATCCTTCTCTTATTTTCTCTGCCACAGGCTAGCATTGTTCTTGGTTCATTATAATCACTCAATTTATGGTTGTTGGTGGGTAGATTTGTAGGAGTTTTCACCAGTATGGGTCACAAGTAAAATTCACTGCTAATTGAAGATCATTTAGAAATCAACATAAAGTGTCTTCATGGTTTTAAACATTTTAACCAATGAGATATTACAAAATTAGGTTTATTCTTGATTTACCTCTTCACCTTACCCTATTTTTTTAGAAGCTTCCTTAATTATGTAAAATGAAGTATGCCTTTATACTTGTATGCTTTTTAATCTAACTCATAGATTAATATACCCAACAATATTTAAACAGACACAAAAGTATATATATAACAGACTGTGTTTTATATATGTGTGTATATATATATATATATATATATATGTATGTGTGTGTGTGTGTGTACACACACACACACACACACACACACACACACACACATATATATATAACAGACTGTTCCAAACTACTTCTTTATACAATCAGAAGACTCCAGGCCCTAAGGACCTAAGGACCATTCATAATATCTTCCTTAGTTAATAAGACTGACATTGACAATCATTTTTGGGTGTGGTTATCCAGCCATCAAGGATTCACTTAATCCCTAAGATAGTCTAGACAAGTGGTTTTTAACCTATGGTCCATGAACTTTTTTAAAAAGTGTTTTGATAACTATTTCAACATGATTGGTTTCTTTTGTAAGCTTATATATTTTTCCTAAAAAGGTCCACATTTAGATATTTAGAAAGCTTGAAGAGGTAAGGTCTAGGTAAATGTTTAAATGTGTTTTAGGAAACCTGATGTATTCTGCATGTTTTATATATTATAAGTGTATTTGATGTATGCATATTTCATATTTTGAAAGAAAACATTGAAATGTTTTCCTTGTTCACCAATACAGATTTAGTAGTAAATATCTCCCTATCTCCTCCCAGTATCAACAAACTAATTAACTTTTACAAAGAGGTATTTACTAAGGAAGAATAGCAAGGACTGAAGTACAGTATCCTCCCCAGATTTCTGGGACACTCTCTCTTAAGTGGGAGTGTTTTTTCTTCCAAAAAAGGGAAATTGGTATAGGATGCTACCATATATCTTGTATTTACTAACATATAAACATGTTATCCTCTTAGAAGTTCCCTGTGGGCAGGAACTGTTTTATTTTTTGTTTTTGATCCCTGGAGAATAGCACAGTGCCTTGCTTATAATAGACTGTTAATGTTTGTGGATTGATTGATTTCTTCTACAAAGCGCCACATTTAGATACTTAGTTTGAAGTGTCCTTGTCTAGTAAAGTGCTTCCTTACCATACTTCAGGAAGCCTGATGTGCTCTGCATAAATTTCAATGATAGCTTTTTGGTTTTTTCTAAAATATTAAATATGATATATGTAGGTATCAAATATACATCTTTTTTTTAATATGAAAATAGGCTAGCCTTCCTTTGTTTTGCTCCAAAATTTGTCCTATAAAGTTGTTACCTTAAGTCAACAAACCATTATTAAGTGCCTACTGTGTGTTAAACATCATGAAGCAGGGATCTAGAGGGCACAGCGCTGAGCCTGGAGTGAGGAAAATGTGAATTTAAATCCAACTTCATACTCTGTGTGACCCTAAGGCAAGGCTATTAACTGTTTGCTTCTGTTTCTTCATCTGTAAAATGAGGATAATGATAGCATCTACCTTCTAGAATTGTGAGAACAAAATGAAATAATATTTCTAAAGTGCTTTACAAACCTTAAAGAATTCTAGAAATGCTGACTACTATTTATTATGGTGATTATTACTGCTGCTACTATAATGAAGCCAGAATGCCTTCATGCAACTTAATAGTTGGTAAACTGTAGCTAAAATAGAACATACTAACTATATGAAAGAGGTACAAGCAGAGTCCAGGGGAAAATCTGAGGAAAGGTCTTGCCAGTGTCACAAGGTATTTAAAGAGTTTATTGCTGGATGTACCTAATAAGTATATTCACTTTATTATTCAGTCTTATGGCATTGATACCTCCTTGGACAGTATTGTATTTGTTACAGGGCATGAGCAGAGTCATCCTGCCTATTTCTGGCCATCTGTGTGTGCTAACTCAGGGCTTGGCCACTTTGGGAATGCTGAAGCTCCTGTTTGCTTCTGGACAACCATGTGTGATTCAGTCCTGAAAGACTAAGGCACTATGGGTAGGATGAAGTCATTCTCTTATTGGCTGCCAAGCAGAAAGAGCCACTGACTTAGTGGACCCTGATGTAAGAAACTAGAGTCTTACTAAGAACTTCACATGACCATTAGTGAATTCAGGAAGGACTTTTATTTTACATTCTAAAAACAAGTGACCCCCAAGTCACACCTATTTAAGACAAATATAGGACTTTTTATCTCTATCCCCAATTTAAATTTCCTTCTCGTGTTCCCCATTGATTGAGTACTGTAGGGTTCACAGCCTATTTGGAATGCCTAAATAAGCTGTATGATTCTCTGGCCCTGCTTACATCTGCTATTCCCCCACATTTCAGGGGCCCCCTCCCCTTATTTTCTTTATGCTTTATTTGGCAAAAGAATGACAAACCTTAAATACTTTTTAGGCATTCTCTGGGTTTACTCAGAGAATAAAGGGCATATCTGCTCTTAAATGTTTATCATTCTCAAGTGTGCTGATAGGTAGACATCCACATCCTGATGAGTGATGTGCAGAAGCAGCATCCCCAACTACATTTTCTACACTGCTATCAACGTCTTCTCTTTCCCTGTGACCATCCATTAAGTCAGGACTGGCTGATTGGGGAAGGAGGCTTAGCCTTTCCCAACCTTGTTTAAACAGTTACTATTCCCACGTGGCAGCTAGAGCATTGGGCCTCTGGCTGCCTCTTTTGTTTTGTCTTTCTTTGCCTGATCATAGGTGATTGGACAGTGATTCTGAGATGTATGTGTCCAGTCTCGGAAGCAACTTCATGAGTTGGAGGGGTTGGAGACTTTGGGTCCCTTAGTTGGATGGAACTAATTGGTATCAGGTGGGAGTTGCTGCATCAGAGAGCATAACAGCAAGAGGATGAGCTCATTTCTTGGCCTGGTTTACCAAAAGACATCTATCATGAGGAAGACAGTGCATTGTGAGATGCTTCTGCATCAGTCTCACAAACGCAGTTATTGTGGCATTTGATATTTTTATAATATTTGCAGCTTTATCTTTATGGCCAACTCCAATGATTAGTAATCCTCACCACCTAGTAAACAACTGTTTATTTTGCATGCAACATTCATCTTTTCATAATGTTGATTGATAATGATAGTATTTGACTAATCATAGTATGTAATTGAAGTCTTTTACCACAGTGAGACTTTAAAACGATATTCTAAACAATTGGTGTTTAGCTAGAAATTGTAGCGCATATGCACATTATTGACAACAGCATTCCATTTGCACATCCCCAGGTAGGAGAATAAGAGTGTTCCAGTTAGCACTGTCAAATAACCAGACCTTCACAGGCAAATGCAACAACGGGGTTTATTAGAACAGGTGAAATGAGACAGAGCGTAAAGAAAGGAAGAAGAAAAAAAAGCAGAAATAAAACAAATGAAATACAAAATTAGAAACAGTATTCAAAACAACATCAAACTGGAAAACCTCAGTGAGAAAGAAAAAGAAAACAAAACGGATAAAAAGTGTATTTCAAAGGAACAAATCTGCCTGTCAAAATATAAAATTCAGGAAGAAATAGGTAGCCAAATAATATCAAAACCAGTGAATTAAATTCAGCTCTAAACTCAAGAGAATTAAAGGAAAAATGAAGTAAAACAAAGTTAAAAAAAAAGGAAAATATAAGAAAAAATAAAGTCTTCAAAGTATACTTATTTCTAATCTTGTACCACTAATAAAGGAAAATTCTGCTTTGAAAAATATCAAGAAGAAGGAAATAAAGTAGAATTTAAACTACCGAGTAGAGGAAATATAAAAACTTCTAAAAAATAATTTGTTTTTCCTAAGGCAAGATTCTACTTGTAATTATGACTAGAGTTGGAGGTAGTTAGCTTAAATATGGGTGGAGTCATTTTCGTCTCCTTTCAGGTGATTTCTCTAGTAGACACCCTAACCTACATCCAAATTGGTGGGGGAAGGGAGGAGGTAGGTGACTTAAACCTGCTCTGAGAAATAGGACCTTAGAGAGGAAATGAGCCTCAGGCTACTAAAGGCTCTGCCCAAGTGAGGGAAACCCGTCAAGCTTCCTACTCACCATGATTGCTTGCTCTCTGGGGCTCCTCTCCACCCTTCTAACCTACTTGCCTTTTTCTCTCTGAAGTTATCTTCTAGCAAGCAAATCCTTCAGTGCTGAGTCGTAAGTGGCCAGCCTATCACTGCCTAGAGATTTCATCGTCCCCAAAGTACCCAGACTCTGAGCTAACACACTAAGTTGGCTAGAAAAGCTGCCAGGGCAGCTCTACACATGTCCTTTTAATATTTATTATTGAAATTTAACTGAGTCTAAAATTAGTTTTGTTTTTGAGAGTTTTGTAACACTCCTTGAAATAAGTCAGGTTCCCCTGGGTTGTTATAAAACCAGGATTGGAAGTCATTTCTGAAATAGCTCTGGGAGGGCTAAGAAAGCTTACATTATTGTAGGGGTTTTTTTTTCCCCAATGGTGATTTATTTTTCCTGTTTTCTTATGCTAAGCAAACTCCTGGAATGCATACATAAAACCATGTACCTGTTTCTTCTCATTCCAAAACGAAGTGTTGAAATTAGGCACTTCCAAAATGAGCAGAGCAGAAGGAATAGCTTTGATTGAACATGAGCTCACTCCATTTTTCCAGATGTTTCCTGGCAATTTGGCTAACGAGGTGCAAGTAAGTAACTTAATGCTCCATGTGTTGAAAAGGGGAGGAAATGAATTACTAAGGAGAGTATGTATTAATAGAAGTTCAATATGTGGACAAATAAAAACACATAAACTTATAGTACCTGCATTTAGATCTAAAGGAAATGCGACTAGAATAATTACTGTTGCAAATAAAAACTCAAGTATTAGATAAGCTTTTTTGCGATTAAATTAGTTTCATGCTTCTGAGGGAGAGTTCCGTTGTTAGTATTTTCAGATTTGTGAATTTTCATTTTTATTCCCTTCTTAATCAACTGACAGTTATAATTAGTGTTCATGGGTGCTTCGATATGGCCAGTCATCTAGCATGTGTTTATTAAATGCTTGCCCAGCACCAAACATTGTGGAGGAGAAAGGAAGAAAGAGACAAAAATCTCCACCCTCAGGAAGTTAATGGTTGATTTGGGGAGACAAGATTAACATATAAAGCAAATAAAAAAGATTTTGTAAGGGATTTATCGCATCTGTAGCTTGTCTATACTATTACCTAGATATTCCCCCTTAGATTGTGAGCCTCTTAAGGACAGGCATTGTCCTTTGCCTCTCTTTGTATCCTTACTAGCATAGTGCCTGGCACATAGTAGGCCCTTAATAAATGTTTATTGGCTGACTGGCTAATTTGTATGGTTCAAGGTACTATAGACATTAGATATCACTGGGGTGAAGAAGATGTGGCAGTTAAGTGAGGTCCTTAAAGAGTAGGAGAGAGGGCATTCTAGCCAAGAGACAGAAATGAGTAAAGGCCTGGAGGTGGGAACTAGCATGGGATAGTAGGAGACTGAAGAAATTAGTCTCATTATTTTGAGCATCTTGGAGGTTGGTTCACATAACTCTTTTCAGCCATATTAGTTCCACCATCATTTATAAAGGTTCCTTCCGTCCTACTGGTCATATACATACCCCTGTATTGTTCATGATAGTAGTCTAAAAGTACACATATAAAGTACACATATAAAGTACAAATTAATATGTATGGTGAATGGCTGAAGAATAAGTGTTTTGGTAACTATTAGATCTAACTATTTTCAGAAAGTTGGATTATGAGGAATTATCCTATTTTTCTGTCTGTAAATCTATAACTGTCTCAATTTAGTCTAATTTTGTTCTCACCCACTCTTACCTTAATAGATTTTTTGCTAAAAAAAACCCCAAAACCCAGCAACTTGAGAATAGAGTTTACCTTTTTTTTGTTCAGAAGATACTTCCAGATATTGTAGTGTCTAACTTTGTACATGTAAAGTATCATTATAGTAACATGACAAATTTTATGATTATGTGATTTAATCTGAATAATTAGGTTCTGGCTATCTACTTTAAACTCTGAATATATTGAAATTTCCATGTGTCTTGCCGCAGGAAGTATATATAGATCATTTATAAACAAAATTTCCTGTCAGTGTGATTTCATGTTTTCTTTAGGCAGGAAGACAATTTCCTGAAACAAAATATTCCTTGGTGAGTAACATGACATCCTTCATACGTGAAGGTGATACTCCTGACCCATAGCAGAGGAAGCTTTAAATTATTCCGTGGCAGTGAAATGAACTGGCCAGAATTGTAGTTACAGTCCATTGCTGTGACATAAAGTAATAAGCTAATTGATTCCAGTGCTATTGGTGTACAAATCATAAATTTGATCTTAACTTTAGAATCAGCTAGGGCCTTAGTGGATAGAGTACTGGACCTGAAATGAGGAAGACCTAAGTTCACATGCAGCCTCAGACATTTAGCTGTGTGATGACCCTGGGCAAGTCACTTAATCTCTGCCTCAGTTTTCTCAACCATAAAATGGGGATGATCATAGCACCTACCTCACAGGGTTGTTGTGAGGACCACATGAGATAATTTTTATAAAAGCACTTAGCAGTTTTCTGAGGACCAACCTGGTGAACTCTGTAAAAGTGCATCACTAGTTTAGGAGGCTGGCCACCTATGGAGTGATGATTGTTTTCCTATGGAAGTTCCTGAAACAAAGACAGGTGAAAGATGTCCCTGAATACTGCGTGGTCATCCCTGTCTAGGTTTATGGTGAGGGTGGTAGAGTAGGTAAGAAAGAGAGGGAAGAGAGTTCTAAGAAACACACAATTTGTGGACCATGTTTAAACTTTGTTGGTATTAGATCCTTGTCCAGTGACCAGCAAGTAGACATAGATAGCACTGGAGAAAGTGAATCATCAATATGGAAATTCTTGTTATAAAAACAAAAAGAAAGAATAAAATTTCTGTTACATAGATATATGGCTTCCAAAAGAGGCAAAAAAAAAAAAAAGGAAATCTGTGGAATGGATTTTATCATATACACAAAGAAAACAAGAAACATTCTTTCATGGACTATTGAGTCATCATGTACTAATGACAAGTATTTGCAAAAAAAATAAGCATGAAAGTAGTTGTATCTCATTTACCAAGATGGATTTCTGTGGATGATTACTTGATGACTTTAAATGCAAAGATTATAAAAAGTTGATGATTGGGAGAAATATATATATGTATATATATGAAAACTTGATTCAGGAAGAAGGAATAATCCAAAGACTACTTATGGGACTTAGTGTTAAGATGGCAGTAAAGTAGGTCTCCTACATAAGCTCCACAACTATCAGAAAAGGGTCCCAGGAAGCCTAATGATAAACCTGAGGAGAAACACAAGTAAACTTCCTTATCCAGCATATAACTTCACCAAAAGATAGAAGCTATCAGAAGCTGGTAGACAGAGGTTGCTCTAGGAACCAGTTGTGTTCATCTTTCGTTTTTGAAGAAGACCATGACATCAGAGAAATGATGACATGACTTGTACTTGACTTTGTTTTGAGGGAGGGAGAACTGTACAAGGTCAAGAGCCTCATTTTCTCCTCCTGAGCCATCTGGATCCAGTGCCAGATATTCATCAGGATGACTGGAGATGGCCCAGGATACAAGGGGAGACCTTGGCCTTTTAGGCTAAGGCTCTTTCAGGTACTCACTTAAAATGAGGTAATACCCATTCAGTGAATAGGCCTCTTTAAAAGGTAGTCAGGGAGGTGCCCCTTTGATAGAAAAGAAAAAATAAATAGATAAATCAGTTTGGGAGAGGTAGGAGATCAGGTAAATGGTTCACAAGATGGAGGTCTCTGCCAGGGAAGCTAGCACAAGCTCCATCAAGCAAACCTGAGCCCTTCTGGTTCATCTTCTGAATCACCTTCTGGTAATTCATATGGATGAGAGAGCAGGGACATAAGGCAGCAGAAACAAGAGTGGTTGATGGAGCAATCCCCATAACACTGCTTGGGGAGCAGAGTACAGCAGCAGGAAATGGGGCCAACTCAGTGCCTGAGGGAGCTCCAAAATCTCATCGGGACATGTCACACAGCAAGGATATAAGATCTAATTGGAGATTGTGGAAAGAGGAGACAGAAACGGAGGCGAAAATACACAGTGGACCACCAGAAGAATGAACTGAGGCAAAAGATAGTTCTACTTTACATATCTAGCATTGTAGTGATAGCCAGGTTACTGAAGGGAAAGAAGGGACAGGGCTAAGCATACCATGCAGTGATAGCCAGGTTACTGAAGGGAAAGAAGGGACAGGGCTAAGCGTACCATGCAGTGATATCCAGGTTACTGAAGGGAAAGAAGGGACAGGGCTAAGCGTACCATGCAGTGATAGCCAGGTTACTGAAGGGAAAGAAGGGACAGGGCTAAGCGTACCATGCAGTGATATCCAGGTTACTGAAGGGAAAGAAGGGACAGGGCTAAGTGTACCATGCAGTGATATCAGGTTACTGAAGGGAAAGAAGGGACAGGGCTAAGTGTACCATGCAGTGATATCCAGGTTACTGAAGGGAAAGAAGGGACAGGGCTAAGCGTACC
>CM053770.1:157030102-157073445 GCA_028658325.1 Potorous gilbertii
CTTGACTCTTATGTCTTTACCTGATGGTAAGCAGTTTTCTTCTTCGTCAGAGAGGAAGAGTGGAATCATTTGTTCCCCAAGAAAGTAACCTTCTATGGTCTTATTTTTTTTCCCTTTTCTGGGCATTTTCCCAGACAGTTACTTGACTTCTGAGAGTCCTCTCCACCCCACCTTGCCTCCAGATCCCCCCAGCTAGTGCTTGGGATCTGAGATTCAAATGGTGCTCCCCAGCCTCAGGGCTTTCAGCTGAGGGTCTGACTGCTATTCAGGGTAAGATTAAATCAGGTTCTCAGGTGGAGGCAGGGCTGCCTCTCAGGCTCAGTTCCCTCAGGGGGTTTATGCAGAGACCTTCTGTAATGGAGCTCCTGCTGAGCTCCTGCCTGCTCCAGGAGCCTCTGGCCACCTGCTGCCTCCCAAGGGGGCCCAAGCCACGAAGACACCCACTCCCCTCTCAGCCCATCCAGTCTCTCTCACTGACCTGTGCGTCTGTGGGTGGAGGTACCTTCACGGCCACTGGAGATTCCATCCCTGAAGCCTGCCCCGATCTGCTCCTCTCAGTGCCACGCGGCCAGGGCAGGGCTGGGCTCTGCTCCCGTCCGGTGTGCGACGGACTTTTGGGAACAGTTTTTCAGGGTTCTCTGGAATAGAAATCTCCTTCATTGTTTCTGCAAGACTTCCCCTTCTTCAGAATTTGTTGGGAGTTCTTTTTTACAGGAGATCCATGGGCTATGGGTTCGGAGCTAGCATATGTGAGTCTTTTTACTCCGCCGTCTTGGCTCTGCCCCCCCTCAATTGCCTTGCCAAAAAAAAAAACCCCAAACAAACCCCAAGACAAACAAAAAACCAACATCTACACATGTAAGTTCATATAAAATGCATACAAAGTAAATGCAGGATAATTTCAGGGAGATGAGGCAGTAGCTACAAGGAAAAGTCTCACAGAGGAGGTAATATCCAAGCTGCACAATGAAGGAAGTTAAAGATTCTAAAAGGGGGAGATGAGGAGGGAATGTACTCCAGGGAGTGGATGGCACATGCAAAGGCATAGAGACAGAATGTGTGAGTAACCATGAGGCAAATCTGGCTCGAATTCAGAGTTGATAATGGGAAGTCATGTGTAGTCAATCAGGAAAAGGAAGCTAGAGACAAGTTACGAAGGGATTACTTCCCATGTCAAACAGCGGAGTTTGAATCTGATCATTAGGGGAATAGGGAGCCTGTGAAGTTTCCTGAAGAGGAGTACAATCACACTTGTGCTTTACAAATATGAGTGGCATAAAGGGGAGAGAGACTGCAACAGTCCAGGAGAGAGGCACTGAGGCGGTGGCCACAGGATGTGAGATGTGTTCTACAAGTATAATCTATAAATTGCAGCAATTGAACAGATATTGGGAATGAGGGAGAGTGAGGAATCAGTGATAATGCTGAGGTCGTGAACCTGAGTGACTGGAGACATAGGTAACAGTGACAGAAAGAGAGAAGTTAGGAAGAGGGATGCGTCTAAGGAGAAGGTTGTTTTATTTTTGGGCATGTTTGGTTTGAGATGCCTAGGGGCCCATCTAGTTCAAAATATCCAATAGGCATTTGTTGGGTGATACAGGACAGAAGTACAGAAGAGATACTTGGGCTAGATATTATAAATCTGGAAGTCCCCTGAACAGGAAAGACCAATAAACCCACACACAGGTACTGATGAAATCATCAAGAAAGCGAGTAGCGAGAGAAGAGAGCCCAGGACCGTCAGGGAGTTTACCCACGGTAAAGGCATGGGGCACACACAATTATCCAGGAAAGGAGATTGAAAAGGAACTGGCAGACAGGTAAGAGGGGAACCTTCTGAGTTCTGATTCTCTGTAACTACCACATGAACTCAGGAGAATTTGTCCCTCCACCCTTCCAAAGCAACAGTAAAACAAAGCTGCTAAATCGGCCGTTGTTTCCTGAGACAGAATCCAAATCCAAGTTTATGCAGCTCCCCCACTGGGACAATCATAAACAGTCCTTCAATGCAAGACTGGTGTAATGTTGTAAACATCTTTTGTTCTTCATCACTTTTTGTCCTAAAATTAAAACTTCTTTTAACAAATGTGCCTTTTATATTTTGACTAAATCTATTTATAGGGAGCAACTTTTGTTCACATTCCTTCCTCTGCCCATTTTACTCCCCTTGATTTTCTGCCCTTTGCCTTTCACTATTACGCCAACACTCAGCCCAGTCCCCAGAGATATTGTACTGTTTATATGAGTGAAAAATGTAAGTTTCTTCTTGCCAACTATGACATCAACTCATTCTTATTTAGTGATATCCAGCAGGATCTTGCTCTCAGAAATGTTTGCTCAGTTCTGAAGCAACAATGTTACAGGCTGCATTCTGTTTTTTCTATCCCTTCTTTCCTGACATGTTAGTTTTTCTTTTGAAATATATAACGCTATGCAAGACTTCATTTCTGTGTCTCCACGCACCATAAAATATTACAGATTTTCTACAATAAGATTAGTAACAACGAAGAGATAATGTGGCAAGAGGACACTTAAAATTTCTAAAGAAAGATTGTTCAGGGTTCAAAAATTAGAAAAAAGCAAGAGTGGAAAAAAATTTTAAACCCAAAGGTTTTTTCTCTTTTTGTTTAATTATTTAAATTTAGGTTTTTTTAAATGAAGAAAAATATTTTTTCTCTCTCTCTTTAAAAAACCCTTGCGACAGCCAAACAAATTCCCATTTTGGCCATGTTGAAAAAGAATAAAGCTCATTTTATCAAGAGACGGGTAGTACTGTTAAAAGAAATCTTGGACCAGGCCTCGCCAAGGTCAAGGTAAACTCAAGAAAAGAAAGCTAAAATTTTTTATCAGTACACCAAAGCAGCAAGCAGTTGGGTGAGGTTGGCCCCTATTTCAGCCTATTTTTATGGAGGGAAGTAAACCAATTTCATATAAAGGCAAAAGTATCTTGATTACTACCAATCTACTGAGGAAATGGGATTGTCTAAGTGTGCATGAGCAAGGGTGTTTCCAGTCCATCAAATCCTGCAGGCTGGCTGTGCATTTACCCAAAGCTTAAACAAGATTTTAAATATGGGAACACTTCAGACAGACTGCACAAGTGGTTGACTCTGCCCAGCATTCTTCGGGGGTCCTCTGGAATCGTGGTTGATCCCTGTGTTGATCAGAGTTCTCAAATTTTATCTTTACAATGTTGTTAATGGTGTAAATCCTTATGGAACTGTTGTTTGCTCTACACCCATATACACACTCTTCACAGTACCTCTGAAACTCTTTCATCATTTCTGGGGATGTAGCAGTATTCCATTACATTCATTTGTTCAGCCATTCTCCAACCGATGGACATGCCCCTTGCTTCTCTCCCTCCCTTCCTAATTTCTAGTTCTTTGCCACTACCAAAAGAGCTGCTATAAATATTTTTGTACATGAGTTCTTTCCATCCTTCTCTGATCTTTGGGATATAACATAGTAATGATATTGCTGGATCAAAGAGTATGCAGAGCATAAGTAACTTTTGGAATATGGCTCTAAATTGACCCCCTGAATGGCTGTCCCAAGTCATAGCTCCACATTTTCTCAGTCTTCTAATATTAGTCACTGTTTTTTCTGGTCACCTTTGCTAGGCTGATGACTGTGAGGCAGAACCTTGGAGTTGCTTTAATTTGCATAATTATTAGTAATTTGGAGCATTTTTATATGGCTTTTGATAACCCAGTTATAAGCAGGCAAAGTCTATGAACAAATAGTTTGCAAAAAGAGAATCATGTTAGATACAACTTTTGATGAGCAAGACTCTTCAGAAACTCTTCAATTTAATTCATTAAAGGCTAAGAAGTTCATACTAGGCTCGAAGGAGCCTGATACAACTCTGTTTTAGCAGTTCCAAAAGATTCGGGAATAGGTAAGACTAAAGAAAAACTATGAAGAACTGATCTATTTGCTCATGAATTTTCAAAGACCACAGTTGGCCTGAAACTAACAATAATATTCAGGAGCAACCAAAGGCAAAAAAAGAATCCTCTAATTTTTGGGAAAGCTCAACAATTCTGAGTATAACATGAGCATGTCCCAAGCCTAAGTTGCCCTTACATTGCCCATAACAAACAATGGCTTCCATGAATAGGTATAAAAAATGCTACCAGTATAAGATGCATCGTACATTTTCTTCTCCAATGCCTATAAGACTTAAGAGGACTTAGGGAGTGAAAGGAAGAACAGGCTTTTAATCACTCACTTTATAGAGAGAGAACTCTTTGCTTAATACATTTCATAAATTCTTATCTTATCTCAAGAAGTACCTTTGTAGTGATAAGGTTTTATATTTTTAAGAGTTCTAAGAAGTCTTTAGATAGAAAGAATAAGAAGAGAGAAAGAAAGAAACATGAAGAATATGGCTTATGAAAAGCTGTTTCCAAACACTATGGAAATATTTTGTGATATCTGGACCATGAATCATCACTAGTTTAACATACCAGCACAAGAAGAGAGCAAAACGTTACTTATAATTATCTCCCCACTTAAAGGAAGAAGCAATTCTGAAAAGAACCATCACAGGCTTGTACCAATGGGAATCTGAAAAGTACAAAATGAGGAATGAATAAGGAAGGAGAAAACTCCTGAAAACTGTAATTACAGTAAATTACTCAGGTGACTTCATCCCATCCACACACCTGTAATTTCCCAGAGTACATGACAAGTGCTCCTCTGGTTAGGTGTTCAGGAATAGGCGGCAGCTGTGCAGCATGGTCTCTGCTTTCTTAAAAGAGTCCTTTTTTTTTTTTTTAAACTGGATTATAGAATGGAGAAGAATGAGTTTTTAAATGAGGAAAAACACTTTCATACATGCCAAATATTCATGTTACAGAGATTTCTTCTCATTTAAAGAGATTGTTAGTTCTGCAAAGATGACCTGATTTTTATCACTAACAGTTAAATATCATTGGCATCGAGTTCTCATTGCCTTTCCTATTTATTTCCATTCTGCCTACACAAAGTCCTGCTCCAGTAACAGGATGTGACAGTGCCCCTCAGTGGAACCTAATCTCTAACAAAGTGCACCATGCTCAAAAGTCCCAAAGACAGTTTGTGTCTGCTTTCCAAGGACTAGCCTATAAAAAAACTCACCACTAAAAAACTGATGAGTAAGAAATATCTTTGGCTATGGCACTGCAAGAAACAAAGAAAAATGCAAAACTGCCTTTCGGCTCCACAGTCAAAGAGAAGAGAGTAGCAGAAAAGGGGGGCACAAAGTGCTAAGGCCTATATAGCTCACAATCAAAAACCACAATTCAAAAACTGCGAAATCCTGATCTAATGTTAGAAAATGCAACAAATAAGACAAAAAGAAGTTGCAGAAAAATGGAAGGATGGCTCACAAGTTCTCAATGGGGAAGTAAATAAAGTGGGTGGGATTCATTTTGTCATGCAGTCAGAGGCAACAAGAATCACCATTTTAGAGGACACTAGGCTATCTCACCTCAAAACTAACATAAGAAAAACTATATGAAGATAATTCAAATATGTTCACCCTCATCTGCTATATAAAATAAGGAAACAGAGAAATTCTAGAAGAGTTTTTGATAGAATACTCTAAATTAATATATACTTTGAAACTTAAGTGCAAAGCTAGGCTGCACTGGCCAACAAAATGGTGGAAAATAGGGCTTAGAGTAATGACCTAAATAGCTTCTAAGGAGAGGAAATAATTAAAAACAATTACATCAGTTCAAACACGACCTATTTAAACAATTAATGTCAAAAAATGGGAAATGGATAAGAAATAAATACTGATAATCACCACTTCTGAAAGAAGTTTAACTGATATAAATCAATCAAATCAATAAACATCAAGGAAACCAAAAGAGCCTAGAAACTGGTTTAGCCAAACACTTCATACCGGGAAGTGAAATGTGGTAGTCAAGGGAAAAATTGGCAATACAAATTTATTTGTAAAAAATCATACAGAGAAGAATGGTGGAAAATCATGATCTCTTATCACTTCATAAAACAGAAAAGAAGTGGAGGGAAAAATGAATTTACAGAAAGCTTGGTGAGACATACAATTAGGCCAGATCACCCTAGGAACATGTAAGAACTGGAAGGATAATAAATTAGGTCCAAAAATGGAAAAGTCTATAAAGATTTGTTTTTCTCCATCAGTTACAGTGGAGCCACCACAGGTGGACTCTAACATCAGAGGCTTTGATGTGCTACATGAAGAACTACAATGGTGCTAAAGATAATGAAAATGAGAAGAGCCAGCTAGACTAGTTCAAGTACACAGAAGTCAGCCATCTTTTCTGGAGGTAAAAATAATGTTGAGGAGATTGTGGGATAAATTCTCAACATTTCAGTGAAGGGTATATATTAAGTCCTTAAGGAAGTAAAGGGGACTATCCAAATGTTACTAACACTGAAAAAGTGATCTAAAAATCAGTCACCACAGAATTTCAATGTTGTCTTCTCAAAGGCCATCTAGTCCAATAAAATATCTGAACAAGAATCCTTTCTAAAATATAACTGACACCAGTCTCTTTGCTGTTCCTTACAAAAGACAACTTAGCTAAAATCCTTCAGCATTCTACTAAAACCTCACCTTCCACCAGAGGCCCATCCCAGACTGTCCTACTAGTACCTTCCTTCCCAATTACCTCTCATTTGCATTGTATATATAGCATATGTACCTGACACGTGGACTCCTCATTAGAAGGGGAGCTCCTGAAAGGTAGTGACTTTTTTGTCTTTTGTTTTAAACACAGGTAAGTGGCACATTGGAGAGGGCTGGACCTGAAGTCAAGAAGACCCGAGTTCAAATCATTTCAGACAGACACTTGCTAACTAGTGATCCTAGGCAAGTCAATTAACCTCTGTTTGCCTCAGTTTTTTCAACTACATGATGGAGATAGTAATAGCTCCTCCCTCAAAGGGCTGTTGTAAGGATCAAATGAGATAGTATTTCTAAAGCATTAAACATAATGTATGGCACAGAATAGGCTCTTAATAAATGCTTATATCCTTCATTTCTTTTATAACCCTAACACTAGAGGGCCATCTCTAGTCATCCTGATCTTTATCTTGCCACTGGACCCAGATGGTTCTGACTTTGCCCTCCCTCACTTAAATCCAATTCACTTGCAAGTCATGACATCACCTTTCTGGTGTCATGGTTCTCTTCAAGAACAAAGGGCAAACAATGATCTATGAGGAATAGCAGGTGCCCTATTGGGGACCCAACTGGCCAGTTCCAGTTGGGCAACACAGCTTCCTTCCTTCTTTCCTTCCTTTCTTCCTCTTCCCTTCCTTCCTTCCTTCTTTCCTTCCCTCCCTCCCTTCCTTTCTTTCTTTCTTCCTTCCTTCCTTCCTCCCTCCTTCCCTCCTCTCCCTCTGCCCAAAACAATATAAATTTATATCACTGAAATTTCACAAGATATCTTGGCGTTTAAAGGCTAGACTTGTTTTTTAAGGACCATGCCTTAAACCCAAATCACTCAGGATTTCATTAATTGGCCAACAACGGATCCCAGCCCAAGCCTCTCTTGGTCACTGTTTGGGCTTCAATGGCTCAGAGTGAGCATAAATAACAATTATTTCTGTTTTGGCCAGAAATCTGAGGGTCTTCCCCTCCCAGACTGATTTTCCAGGGCTTTTGTTGTTCTTGTCTTGACTGGTAAAAGAGGCCACTCTTTGCCTCATTTCTTCCCTAGCCTTAATCACTGAATGGGCATTGCCTCAGTCAAACTGAGACCTGAGAAAGCCTTTACTTTAAGGTCAAGGTCTCCCACTGCATCCTGGGCCATCTCCAGTCATCCTGATCTATATCTTGCCACTGGACCCGGATGGCTCCAGAGAAGAGGGTATGGCTGGTGACTTCCAGAATGAAGGACAAATAATAAACAACAGAACCCTAGCACTAAGCACAGTGCTTGGCACACAGTAAGTATTCAATAAATGCTTGTTGACTGCCTGACTACGCATTATTCTATTACATTCATATAGCACGGGTTTTCAAATGTGCAATCTTTTAAAATATTGTAAGCTTTCTTCTTTCTTCCATAACTACTTTTTGTTTTTCTTTTCTAATACTTCTCAATATATTTGAATCTATTTGTCAATGAAGTTAAAATAAAATTTATATTTGAAAGACTAGCCTACCAACCTTTTTTAGTCTAATGACATCTAGTGGTACAAATTTATAAACACAATAGCAATACAAATTTAAAAAGATTAAAAGGAAGCCTTATTGAGAAAAAAATGACAAGAAGCATAATACAAAGGAAAGGTAACAGCTCTAAAGGTCTTTTAAAGTCAATTCCACTTGACTGCCAGACATTCACTGTTGAGATGATCTTTTTATTTATACTATCTGCAAGGCAAAAAAACAAACTAAGACAATATAATGTTGTGGATAAAGACATCTTTTTCTTGGCGAGAAAAGTGGTCAATTTAAGGGATGAGGACAAAAATAATCCAATGGTTGTGATGTATCTGACTTTTTCAAGACTTCAAGAAACAAAGTCATTCAAAACTAGCAGTTAACCTATTTTCATCACTGTTATCAGTTATCAGGTTAAAAAAAGCATTTTAACATATTTAATAAAAACACTTACACCATTCCTTTAAATATTTGTGGGGGGGATCTCGATCTATAATTTCACCAGTATGGAGAATTTGTAGTATATGGAAAGCCCCCACAATACAGATATGCACCTTTCCTGAACTTAGAGCCTGAGAATGTAAGTGACTTGCCAGTGGTTATACAGCCAGTATGTGGTGTCTCAATGTCTCCATCATAGCCTTCTTTATTTGTAGGTTGCCCCACTATCAACTATGCCTGTCACTGAATCACCCCAAAGCAAACAATCAATTAACCAATAAGCATATACTAAGCACTAAGTGCCAGGTAAGTTAGGGTGGGAGACAAATACAAACCTATTCTCAAGGACCTTAGAGATGAATTTGAGTCATCATCTCAATACTGTTGAAGAAACAACTTACCAAGGATGTATGTGTACGTATGTGTATAAATATATAAAAATAAAACTGTTTGGATTCAAAAAGCCAAAGATTTAATCACCCAGTGGCCAACCCACTAGTGGAGAGCCTCTCAGATCTTCCCTAAGGTTGGATCAGAGAGAAGCTCTGCGCAGACACTGTTTTAGAACGTATTCTTTAGTAAAGAATAAAGATAATATGTAGTAAGCATGCCTATCTGGTTGCTGGTGTGGCCAAGTGTTATGCCACGCTTTTGTGATTATCATACACTGAAATAATCAATCAATAAATATTTATTAAAGGCCTATTATATGCCAAGCTCTGTGCTAAGCACTGGGAATATAAACAGAGACAAAAGACAGTTCTGACACTCAGGAACTTACTATCTAGTGACCACATGCAAACAAATATATGCATAGTAAGCTACACACAAGATAAATAGGAAATAATTAAAAGAGAAAGGACTGGAATTAAGAAATATTAGGGAAAGCTTCCTGTAGAAGGTAAGATTTTTGTTGGGATTTAAAGGAAACTAGGGAAGTAGTTGAAGCAGAGGAGGGAGAGAGTTCTGGGCTTGGGGACTGTATTGATAATACATTTTTTGCCTATTGTTAATATAATTTTGCTTCTTAATGGAAAGATCTTTCACATCCATCAATAGGTCCATGTGACCTGTTTAAGTCACATGGAAGCCTAGATCATATGGAAGTCTGAGTCCCATGAAGCCTGTGGTGGGAGGAGCTTGCTGAACAGGTGGAAAAGGAAGAGGCAGAGTTGGAGCACAGCTGAGAGAAAAAACTGGTCAGAGTCTAGTCAGAGCTGGGAAGGATGCAGGCAAGAAGGCTTCTGGCTTGTGTGAGTGAAAGAGTTTATTTGTGATTTTGTTTAAGAGAACCTGCTTCTGATTTGTTTAATGGAGTAGGTTTGTGGAAGCCTAACAGCGGAAGGGCTGAGGTTTGGTATTGCCCTCTGCATTGTTATTGTGCAGAGATTTTTGTTACTATGATGGATGAGGCTTTCTGGTGTCTGAATAAATGTTTTGGTTCTGTCTTCCATGTGGAGACACTGCTGTTTTTCACAGTTTAGAATTGCGACAGGATATTCATGGGTGCCATAGGTGCTATGATTTATCGCACTGGCGCTATAAATGGTGATGAGGATGGGATCATGAAACATCAGACCTCTATTTGGAGACAGAAAGGCAGAGGTGACAGAGGAAGAAATGGATGTCCCAGGGTGGGAGGATTTGCCTTTATTTCTCCCTAGCAAGAGAATGGGCCAAAGGCACAGGGCTATGTGAAAACTGGGAACCAAGGAAGGGAGAACCGAGATACTTAAAAAGATGTTTGCAGGAAATACCAATAGAACCAGGGAAAGAAATAGCAAGGATGTGTAGAAGAGGATGGGCATTGTTAACAAACTATCAAATTATATATAAAAACAGAGACAAGCTGCTGGAGGAGATAGCTCATATAGAAAAGGAGTTATATGATTTGCAAGAGAAGCTTTCTATGCTGAACTCGCCCTCAGAAGAGCAAGCTAAAAGGTATCAGGTGGTAGGGGAAAAGCTGTTGTTAGTTTGGCTCACAGGAGGAGGTAAAAAGTTAACAATAGGAAAGTGAATGCAGCCCTTGCACAGGCTGGGCTTGATTGAGACCCAAACACATGCTAGGACCATGCATGGGAGGAGAATGAAACAAATGAGGAGACTAAGGTTCTGCCAGTACTAAGAAGGAAGCAGGAAAATCGGGGGCTCCCACAGTGTTTGGCGAAATAATTGAGGATTTTACTTAGCGGGACATCACAGATATTTTGAGTCAGTTCACCCAAAGGATGGGAGAATCCTTGGTACCTTGGATGGTGAGAATCAGTGAAAAACATAAATTTCCTTGAGAAAGAAGAGTAAATAGCCAGTGGATTCAAAGTGAGAAGAGATTAACATCCATCTATTTTACTGCTCTGTTGAGAGCAGGGGTACATTGTGGAAGAATAGATGTCATTCCAACTAATGAACTATATAAAATGTATCTAGGAAAAAAAGCTTGATTTTAGACTGAGCAGGGAAGTGGGAATTCAATACCCTCCACCTGCAGATGCCTGATCACTTAAGCTAGATGTCACTCCCTGTCCACGACTGTGATATGTCACCACTAGACTTGACATCGACCAAGTTCAGGATGCCAGCTAAAGAACTGACCCCTCAAAAGGGACCTCTTAGGGCAGGGACAGCTTTACATCCAATTTCAGAATGAAGTAGCTATGGAAATAGACCTCCCTTTACCTCAAGATTTTGAGCCCCATTCATTTAAGGGCAGAATGAAGGGGTGCTTGTGCTCAAGTATCACCCTAAGATATTATTTTATGTGCTCATTTTGTGTGATCCCTGCTATACTGTTGTAAAGTTCTGTTGATCTCAGTTGCCCTACTGACCTATGTAATGAATACATAAGATCTTGGGGCTGCATATCATGGTAATTTAAATGGGGAGATCTTTCCCATTCATTAATAGGTCCATGTAACCAGCTTAAATCATATGGAAGCCTAAGTCACAGGTGGTGGGAGAAGCTTGCTGAATGAGTAGAACAGGAAGAGGTGGAGCTGGAGCAGAGTTGAGAGGAAATTTGGTCAGAAAGCAGTCAGAGATAGGAAGGTTGCAGGCAAGCAGGCAGCTGGATAGTGTGAGTGAAAGAGCTTGTTTGTGATTTTAAGAGAGCCTGCTTGTGATATGTTTAGGGGAGTTGGTTTGTGGGAAGCTTAGCATGGGAAAGGCTGGAGATGGTGTTGTTCTCTGCATTGTTACTGCGTATAGATGTCTTTGTTATTATGATGGATTTGGCTTTCTAGTGTCTAAATAAATGTTTTGGTTCTGTCTTCCATGTGGAAAGTCTGTTATATTTAGCGATTCAGAATTGCATGGGATATTCATGGCCACCACAGGTGCTGTGAATATTGCATTGGCACTACAGAGACAGCCAAAGAAAATGTCCAAATCTGGGAGATGGAGTATCTTGTTTGTGGTACATCCATGAGGCCAATGTCACTAGATCAGAAAGTACCTGTTTGGGAGTAAGATGTAAAAAGACTGGAAAAGTAGAAGGGGGCTTAGGTCTTGGAACACCAAACAGCATTTTGTATATGCTCCTGGAGGCAACAGGAAGTCACTGGACCTTACCCAATAGGGAAGATGATGATTGGATTTGCATTTTAGGACAATCACTTTAATGGCTGAAAGGAAAATGAAGAATGGATTGAAATGGAGAGAGGACTGGGGTAGGTCGACCCACCAGCAGTAATTTTTTGCAATAATCAAGATGGGAGGTGAAGAGGACCTGGCAGTGTCAGGGGAGAGAAGGAGGCATATTAGAAAGAAATCTATAGGCTCTGACAACAGCTTGGATATGGGGAGTAAGATCCAGGGTGACTGCAAGGTTTCAAGGCTGAGGGACTGGGAGGATGGTGCTCCTCTTACAGTAACAGGAAAGGTGTGTGTGTGGGGGGAAGATTTAGGGGGAAAGATAGTGAGTTCTGTCTTGGACATATTGCACCTAGGATGTCTCCTGAACATCCAGTTCAAGATGTCTGAAGATCAGTTGGAGATGTGAGACTGGAAATCAGCAGAGAGAATGGGGCAGCAAAGGTAGCTTTGAGAATCATCAGCATGAGCGCAGAAAGCAACAGCATAGGAATTAAGTCCTTGGGAATTGATTAGACCACCAAATGAAATAGTATAGAGGGAAAAGAGAAGAGGGCCCAGACCAGAACTCTGAGTTAGAGGGTATGACCCAGAGGAGGATCCAGCAAATAAGACAGTGAAGAAGAGATCGGATAAGAAGGAGGGAAACCAAGAGAGAATGGCATCCTGAAACCCTGGAGAGAAGACAGAGTGATCAGCAGTGTTAAAGGCTGCAGAAACAAGGAGAAAAAGTTATGGAATCTGGCAGCTAAGAGATGATTACTATCTCTGGAGAAAGCAGTGTAAGGATGAGGTTGGAAGGCAGATTGTAAGGAATAAAGGAAAGAGTGAGAGGAGAAAAAGTATAGGCACTTACTGGAGATGGCCTTTTGAAGGAGGTTAGCTACCAAGGGCAGAGAAGATACAGAATAAGAGTTTAGCAAACATGGCAGGATCAAGAAAAGGTTTCTCAGGAGAGGGAAGACATGGGCAGGTTGGTAGGCGAGTAGAAAGGAAGAAACTGAAAACAAATGAAAGGACAGGGATCACAAAGGAGGTAATCTTTTGGAGCACAGTTATGAAGGGTTAGTGAAGGAGTTAGCCTTGGTAAGGAGTAAGGCCACTTCATCGTGTGAGGCAGGCGTGAAAGTGGAGAAAGTGGTAGAAGGCACCTGAGTGAAAGACAACAGGAATGAGGGAATAAGAAAGTTCACAGCAAATGGCCTCAAAGATGTCTGTAAAATATGAAGCAAGGTGCTGAGTGAAATGAGGAGAACCAGGAGAACATGATACACAGTAGCAGCCACAGTGTGGGAGGACTATTTCTGATAGACTTAGCCCTTAACAGCAATGCAAGAACCTAAAACATTTTCAAAGGACTTGAGGCAAAATGCCATCCACATCCAGAGAAAGAACTGTGGAACTGGAACGCAGAATGAAGCAGAATATTTTCTCGAGTTTTGTTTTGTTTTAGTTTTTCTCATGGTTTCTCCCATTCATTTTAATTTTTCTATGCAACAGGACTAATGTGAAAATGTGGTTAAGAAGAATGTATGTGTAGAACCCATACAAGATTACATGCCATCTTGGGGAGGGAAAGGAGGAGAAAACCAAAGATTTATGGAAGTGATTGTAGAAAACTGAAAACAAATAAATTAATTTTTAAAAAAATAAAATATGAAGCAAGGTTCTCAGCTAGGAAAGTGAAGGGAGGGAGAGCCACAAAAGGTTTGAGAAGAGATGAAAAAGTCTGGAAGAGCCACGGGGGAGAGTGGGATAATAAGTTGGTAAAAGAGGTATGGAAGGACTGCTTAGCAGCAGTGAGGGCCCAAGGTCGGTCATATATTTTTAGAGGGCCCAGTCAAAACGGTTGTGTGATTTTCTCCACTTTTATTCATCGGTCCATGTATGATTCAAAGGCAACAAATGGTGGAAATAATCTAAGGCTGAAGCCTGGCTGGTGTAACTGGCAATATAAAAAGGGGACTGGGGATTCAAGAGACAAGGACAGTGCACAGTTAAACTGGTTCAGCAGAGTCAAGATGTACAGAAGAGGAGGGAGTGGCTATACAGGGGAAATGCCCTGGGAGAGAATTGAGAGGCCAAGGGATTAGAGGTCATGGTGCAGATAATGACTGTGGTTATATAAGAGATGGCAGAGGAACATGTGAAAAGTCAGTGAATTATGGTCCAATAAGGGGATTTCAGAAATCTTGAATATGGAGATGGTATATTTGTGGGTGGTGGCAGGATCAGGAGTGTGACCATCTTTGGGTGGTTGGGTCCAAGAGTAGCTCATGGGAGGCGAGGAGGTTGATGAAGTGAATGGTTAGAATATTTGAGAGAGAATCAATATGTATGTTGCAGTCCTCTAGTGTGAGAGTAGGAGTTGGGAAGTAGAGAAAAACTGTAAGACAAAACTCATTAAAGAAGGAAAGGGAATGATCTGGGGAGTCTGCAGAAAACAGGATTTTAATTGGGTAGTAAATATGAATAACACAAACCACAAAGGAAGAGAGGCTGCTAAGTGATGGAGGAAGGGAGAGAACCTAGAAGTAGTAATGGGGAGCAAGTAGTCTAACTCCCTCACTATGGCGAGAGAGTTGAGGAGAATAAGTGAACATGCAGCCAGTACTGGAAAGGGTGTCCAGGGAGGCTGTGTCAACACAGGAAAGACAGGTATCAGTAATAGCTAGGGGAAGGAAGAGTGGGAGAAGAATAGATTTAAGATGAAGGGAAATTTGTTGCCTATGGAACAGGCATTCCAAAAGGAGTTAGGATGAAATTTTGGGATGGGAGGAATGAAGGAGATGAGAATGAGGAATTGGGTGATAGGGGCTGTGGAACTGTATTTGGATGATGACCTACAGGAGTTCAGAGTCACTGGGATGTGAAGGGGATGGCCAGGTAAAAACTTAGTCACTTTGCTAGGCAAGCCCTCAGATGGAAGGCACAGAATATCACTAGGTTTGTATTTCAAGTCTTTCCAACTTCAGAGAGTCTACTACTTCTTGAAACACAAAGATGTAAGACCCGAAGGCCACCACAACCCTACAATGAGACATCAATGTATTAGTTTAAACTTAGGTTTTTAAAAAAAACTTAATTTTAAAAAATAGCATAGTTACATCTATAGCTTTGAGACTTATTCTTCAGAAATATCAAATTTTCATTAAGAGACCAACTAGAATTCTTAATCCCCTGTGAAGGCAATTTTAACATATCAACAAGACAATTATAATATATTGCTTTTCAAATATTGTCTGTTCAAATTATAATGTGATAACGAAAGTGCATTTGAAAAGCCAGTTTCAGGAACCATCTGGTCCAATCCTTCACTTTACAGAAGAGGAAGTCCCAAAAGCTTTGCCCAAAGTCCCACAGTATACATAAGGAATATACATAAGGAAGCATATTTTTGGAAATGAAGGAATTTCTTTTGCCTGAAAATGCATATTTGGTTACAAAAGTTTTGTTTTTCTTTTTTTCTTTCTTAATGGTGGGTGGAGGATCAAGAGACGAAGAATAAATAAATACTTGCTATTTCCAGGGGGATGTGTGTGTGTGGGGGGGGGGGGAATTTTTAAAAACCTAATTTTTTGCATTTCTGTGTTCCAAAAGCCAGACTAAAAAATCCTGAAATCATTTTCTTAACTACATTTTCTTTCATTAACTTAACTCTGTTGTTGTGTTTGTTCTTCGTTCTCAAAGAGGACCATGACATCAAGATGATGACATGACTTGCAGTTGACTTTGATTTGAGTAAGGAAGGGCTGTGCAAGGTCACCAACCCCACTTTTTTCTCTTGAGCCAACTGGGCTCAGTGGACTGATATTCATCAGGATGACTAAAGATGGCCCAGGATGCAATGTGAGACCCTGGCCCTTTCAGGGTAAGGTCTTTCTGCATTCTCACTTTGAGTGAGATACACCCATTCAATGATGAAGTTTCTTTACAAAGTTATTCAAGTTACTTTAAAGTATTATTAAAGTAACTCAAAGTTACTTTAATAAAAAAAAAATCAAACTGGGAGGGGAGGACCTTCAGAATTCCTGGGTAAAAGAGAAATAATTAACTATTTGGTAAGTATGTGAACATAATGGAACATCTGAAACGCACAAGACGATTGAATACATAAACACAATTTGCTATAGAAATACATCACACTCAACAATGGAAAAAACAAGGATGGGAAAGGGAGCAAATGTCCTGATCTTGATGGGGAGATAATTAAAGGAAGGAAAAAAGATAACTAGTATCTAATCAGGTACTTCAGACTGTCTTACATTGTCTTCTTACACAAGTGGCTAATAGTCGAATAAACCGTAATATATAAAGTAGAATTTTGTTTATTACCTTATATATCACTAGTCAGTACATTAACTGGAAAACTCACACAGTGGGAATTTATTTGTATGGGTTGATTTTCCCCACCCCTCTCTTCCTCCCTCCCTCTCTCTCTCCTTCCTCTTCCTTTCTCTCCTTTCTCTTTCTCTCAACTGGTCTTAAGAGTCAGGAAGCCTTGGTTTCACATCTAACTTCTGACATATACCAGATACAACCACAGGTGAGTAATCTAACCTCTTAATACCTCTAAGCAACTCAAATACTATAAATTATAGAACAGGTGCCACTCTACATTTTGGGGGAAAGGGGTTTCCTCAGACGGAAGTTTCTTAGGCCACTGAAAAACCAAAGGTGTAGTCTAAAAACACACAAAACCAGACAGATTTTGGTCTGCGCCCATGATTTCACTGTTGTGAAATTCTGGTCAGAAAACTCCCTACAGCAAAGAAGATAAATAAGCACCTGATCTGTATGTATAGGCTTAAAGAGTGGATGGAGGCACTGAAGGAACAGAGACTTAATTGTCCAGGATCCCCTAGTCCCTCTCAAAGGCAAGGCTTAAGCCTAGATCATCCTGACTTTGAGGCTGGTTCTCTATCTACCACAGCACTTAGCCCCTTTCCACAGAACTTAAATATATAGAGATCTATTCATAGTGATTTGTAAGCTCAGTGATATGGACACTTTCTCCGACAATGCAGATCTCAAGGCATCCAGGCCTTACTATTCTTTGTGACTGAAGTCCATGTCTTCCCATATATTCATCACAAAAGGGATGCTCAACTTGCTGGGGGCAAGTTATCAGGATATATTTCAAAGATATTTTGAAATATTTCAAAGACACTAAAAGCATACGCAGGTTCTTCTTGTCTCTCCTCACCATATTATTCAGCCATCTTCCTTTTCCCTCTATTACCACTTTTCTGCAATGTATTATGTGTTATTGCTAACGTTTTTCTCCTTTCCTGCTTTTACAAATTATGTCACCATTTTCTCTCTTGAAATTCATAAGCATGAATTTTCTCATCTATAAGACTGGAATATTAACACTGGCTACATTACAGGATTACTGAAAGAGCTTTTAAAACCTCAAAATGCTAAATAAAGGTGAGCTATCAGTCCTTCCAATTATAATTTCTCATAATCCTTCACATCAACAAGGTTTAAAACTGTAGGGCTATTTACCAGGCTAATGCAGAGTCCCAGAGTCCCCATCATCTCTAATCTTCCCCTTTCCCCTTCAACATTATTGTTCTGCTAGAACAATGTCATTCTTCCCATCATTCTCTACATCACATTTTCTCCACTCTCAACTCCACATATGCTGCCAAAATCTAAGTAAGTATAAGAGTTCTTCTTATTCTTGAAGGGTTCCAATTATCAAATTTCACCAAGGACCTTCCCTTCCCATCTTTAACAGTCGCTAGAAATTCTATCCTTTCCTTGGAAGTTTTCCCACAGTTGAAATGGGATCTGAGAACAGGACATAAGACTGCAAGACAGTATAATATTCCTTTTAGTTCCATTCTTATTTTACGGATAAGGAAACTGAGGCACAGAGCAGTGAAGTCACTTGACTAAGATTGCAAAACCTGGGACTGAAAGGCTCCAAATCTGGTGCTCTTTCCACTCACCTTCAAATTCTTGTTTCAATTGAACCACCTGATATTTTTTTCTAAGCTTTCTCTAAGTTCTCTAAGCATTTTATTTTTTATATTTTCCCCATGTCAAGCAACTGGCATTGATTTTTACAAGATTTTGAGTTTCAAATTTTTCTCCCTCCTTCCATTCTTCTGAAAATGGTAGGCAGTTTGATATAGTTTACACATGTTCAATTATGTAAAAAATATTTCCAAATTAGTCACAGTTGTGAAAGAAGAAACAGATTAAAAGGGGGAAAAAGCCACAATAAAAAATAAAGTAAAAAAAAATATGCTTTGATCTGCATTCAGAGTTCATCAGTTCTTTATCTGGATACGGATAGTATTTTCCTTCATGAGTCCTTTGTACTTGTCTTGGATCACTGTGCTGCTGAGAAAAGCTGAGTCATTCATAGTTGATCATCACATAACATTCCTGATACTGTGTACAATGTTTTCCTGGTTGTGCTCATTTCACTTTGCATCGGTACATACATATCTTTCCATTTCTTACTGCACAATAATATTTCATTACATTCATATAACACAGCTTGTTCAGACATTCTCCAATTGATGGACATCCCCTCAATTCCTAATATTTTGCCACCATGAAAAGGGCTGCTATAAATATTTTTGTGCATGTTGGTCCTTTCCCCTTTTCTATGATCTAGTAGTGGTATTACTGGATTAAAGGGTATGCACATCCCATGTATTTTTCTATTTTAATATGTCTATTCTTACATTTGGCCCTTATTTTTCTATTCCCTCATTTCATTATATATTTTCCAGGGTTTTTTTTGGTACTTATTCATGTCAGTGTCAACTATTTAAAAACAATTCTATTTTACATAACTGGGTTTTAATACCATTTTACATTTATAGTTAATTAAATAACAAACATTTATATTAAGCACCTACTATGTACCAGGTACTGTGCTAGAGCCTGGGGATACAAAAACAAAAAGATCTTATAATCTATCAGGAGAAATGATACATAAACAGACATACAATATATACAAGACAATTTCAAGGTAAAGGCACTAGCAACTGAGGGGAACTCTGGAAAGTCTCTTGTTTATAGGTGGTGGCCACACTGAGTTTTCAAGATGTAATGATTCTAAGAGGCAGAGGTGAGACAGATGCATTCCAACTTTGGGAAGCAGGCCTGTGCAGAAGGAACAGCAGGCAGGCCGGTTTAGCTGGATTGTATATGAAGTGTGTAATATGGTATTCATATAACACATTTCAAAATACATTCACATATGCCTCCTGGCTTTGATCCTTATGACCACCCTGTAAGCCAAAGAGGGCAGATATTACTACCTCTGTTTTACAGATAAAGAAACTGAGTGACAAAGTGGTGACTTGATTTGCCCAGAATGACATAGACTGTCAGTGGTTAAGCAAAAGCTAAAACCCAGATCTCCTCATGCCAAATCCAGAGTTGTTTCCACTACACCACACTAACTATAAATTTTGTAGGTTCATTATTTTTCTTAAATCCTAGGCTGGTTGCCCTTTACCACAAAGCAAGTTTCTGGGTGGCCTTTCCTACCATTAGTCAATGTATTTTCAACAAATATAAATCACCCTAAATAACAGCTGAAGAAAAAAAATCACAAGAGAAGATCTGCTGGGAAAAAGCATAATAAATAGCAAAGTCATTTTTAAAAGTTCTTGGGTTATTTGATACTTGGGACCAACTATATCACCGCTCTCCACTATAAGTGTGGAAAATTGAGAGTTGATACATATTAAAATTTTCCATTGGAATTCTTGGCTTCCCTCAGGGCTCAGTTATGACAAGACCTCTTCAATGTTCTGTGTCTCTGTGCAAGTTGGATTGTCGACCCCTCCCACCCTCCTAAACAGGATATAAGCTCTCTGACCATAAAAACTGTTTTGCATTTTGACTTTTTGTCACCAATGCTTTGCCCAGAGAAGTGCTTGATAGATGTTAAATTGGAAAAAAAAACCAATATCTTAAGCTTCCATATCATGAGGTTTATTGTTGAAAGCTCTTCAGAATAACATTGAAATCTAGTATATTGCTATTAGAATATTAATATAAGACACAGAAGCACATTATAATCAAAATCAGTTCAATCCAATTAAACAGGCAGTTATGAAGAGCCTGCTAAGTGCAAGGCACTGAGAATAAAAAGACAGAAATTCAACAGTTCCCATCTCAAAGGAGCTCATATTCTGTTGGGAGGCAGGAAAGAGGGGTAAGGTACAATGCGTACAGAGGTGAGTACAGGTTATATACTGTTTAGGAGGGTGGGAGGGGTCGACAATCCAACTTGCACAGAGACACAGAAAATATAAAATAAATACAAGTGATTATGGCAAGCAGCACTAACAACTGGAAGACTCAGGAAAGGTCTCGTAAGAAGTAGCATTTGAGCCAAGTCTTGAAATAAACTGACAATCATAATGAGCTATGAACCCCATGCTACAGGTGAAAAGGGAGGATGATAAAGCCACGGGTGATGGAATTGCACTTATGGGGAATTGCAATTAGGTGGCACCATGGAGAATGAACAAATAGAATGACATCACTGAGGAAAGGCAGACTGAGAGAGACTGTAAAAGGGTTTCAATGTCAGAGTCAAGGCAGGTCAGCAGACCTCTCCTATTTGTTCCAGGAACTGTACTAAGGGCTGGGGATACAAAGAGAAGGGAAAAAACAGTGCCTGCTCTGAAAGAGCGCACAGTCTAACTGAGGGAGGCACCCCACAAACAACTATAGGCAAAGATGCTCTACACATGGGAAAAATGGAGATCATCCTCTGAGGGAAGGCACTAAGATTGGGGAGGATTGGGAAAGGCTTTTTATAGAAGATGGAAGTTAAGCTGGGACTTGAAGAAACTGTGGAAGTCAGGAGAGATGAGGAAGGAAAACACTGTAGGCATAGGGGTCAGATAGCGGAAAATGCCAGGGAGCTGGGAGACGGGGTCATATGTAAGGAGCGGCAAGGAGGCCAATGATCAAAGAAGACACGGAGGGGAGTAAAATATAAGAAGAAAGGCAACAAGAGGCCCAGTTATGAAGGACTTTAAAAAACAAAAGATTGTATATTTGATTCTGGAGGTAATAGGGAGCCACTGGAGTTGGATGAATTGAGAGGATGTGATATGGTCAGAGCAACTTTTATTTTATCCTAGAGGAAGTAAAGGCCACTGAAGCTTCTTGAATAACTAAATTACTTTTAAAATTAGCTTTAAAAAATAGGGGAAGAAAGGAAAATTCTGTTCAAATAAAAAAAAAACCCTCTTCTAATACATAATTGGTTGCTGTTGTTGAGTTGTTTCAGTTGTGTCCAGTTCTCCACGGCCCATTTTGGAGTCTTCTTGGCAAAGATACTAGAGTGATTGTCAGATTCTTCCCCAGTTCATTTTAGAGATAATGAATGGAGAGTACACAGTGTTAAGTGACCTGGCCAGGGTCACAGGACTACTAACTGTCTGAGGCCACATCTAAAGAAAACACTGAAGTAGAAAAGACGTCTAACAACTGGGGGTCACGAAGGTCTTCACAGAGGATGGAGCACCTCAAATTGACCCACAAAGGAAGTTAAGGATTCTAAGCAATGAGGAGGGAAGGCAGACATTCCAAGTGCAACATATCTGTGAGAAAGCATCACACCTACCAACTCTCTGGGCTCTGCCATTACTCCAGTCTGCTCTCACAGTTACAGGTCTAAAATGTACCACTGGGTTACACTCAAATTCTTTCAGACCCTTAGGGATTGTCTTTTGAATCCTTGCTAGTACACTTCCATTAACAGAAATTTTGGGCAAGGGAAGCATAACCAACTAGAACTTCACACCCACCAATCAGATAGATCTCAGTGGAAACTATCTTTTAATGGTGTTTCAATCTTTATTCAGCTGCTAGCAGCTGAAACCCTTGTAAGTTCATTGCTCCTCTAGCTGCTTTCTTCAAATGGCTAATGCAAAGTTTGGGGGACCCCAATAAGTCTTTGTCTCCTGCCACATTCTCCAATCTCTGTTGCCCTCAGCCTCTGCCAGCAGACTCTACCTATTTCAATGGCTGGAATCAGTCTTCAGGTATTCATCAACTCATCTTTCATTTATAAGGTAACAACCAACTAAATCCCTTATGAAATCAACAGTTCATATTGAATTAGCCCTCAGTTTTCAAACAGTGCCATGGGTTTTTAATTTTGTGAGTTTTGCCTTCTTAAAACAATTGAAGGAAAATGAAGCAAGGGGTCATAATCCATCCTGTAGCTCTGGCCATTAATCAGTTTTCACAACAGTGTTCATTCTCACTTTGTATTCTCGAAAATTATTTCTTCATGCTCTCATTTTATTAATTTAATAAAAAAAGTTTTGTCTCTTTAAGCCATCAAATTTTTACATACAAAAGAGGAATCACCCTATATCTCTTATAAGATGATTTATGTTTTTGTATTTATGCTCTCCAGGGTGTTTATTAGTTTTCCTTTTATTCAGAGCTCAACTTTCTTTAGAGCTTTCAACATTTTTTTCAACTTTCATATACAAACATAATACTGTCCTCTCATTTTGGCTTATTACAACCTGCATTAATTCATATAAATCTTCTCTTTTTTCTCTGAATTTCTTCACATTCCTAGTTTCTTACTCTACAATATAATGACAAAGCATAGATTTTTTGTTTTTCTGGAGAGGAAGCAAGGTTTAGGGGATAGAATGCAGATTTGAACACAGGAGGATCTGAGTTTAGATCTCACCAGGATCTTTAAGACTTCGGAGTTATGTGATCTGGGCAAGGCCCTTAGCCTCTCTCGGTCTCAGTTATCTCATTGCTGAAATGAGGGAATTAGAAGAGATGGCCTCTGGGGTCCCCACTACTTCCAGATCTATATGTGACCTTAGATTTTTCCTGGGAGAGCCACAGAATTTCAGGGTATAGTTTCCCTGAATTCTATTTACTATTTTGCTTGCAAAAAATGAATTTACTCACAAAAGTGGTAGAGGAGAATATAGGAAGTCAACTAGACAGATTTTATTCACTTCAAGGACCATAGATTCAATGGCCATTTCCCCCATACCAAGAAAGACAATGTGAGTGAATATTCCTGTGACTGGGTGGGGGGGAAGGGAAGACATCACCCTGTAGCCAAATGAATAATAAGCTTCTCTGGATTAAACTGAATTAGTGCTTGGACAACGGACTTAACACCCAGGTTACAGGGTATAAAGCCTGCACTTTTCAGTTTACTGAGACCCATCGGAGCTCCAGACTTTCAGAAGCCAGGGTCATATCTACACCACAATCCTGTCTTTTAAAAATTCACATCTAGCTTTCAAGCCACAAGATGCTGACATCTGGTCTAGTCTAATTTGCCAGCAGAGGTTAGCAAAACAATCGCAAAAGGCTGAGGTGGTGTCAGAATCCCCATTCCAAAACCACTTCCACCTATTAAATAAAGACGAGTAAACACTTCTCTTTTACCATTCGGAGACACCCTGTTTTCCAGAGCTAAGGCTCAGCAAGCAAACTGTGTCCTGAGTTTGGCATAATAATAACTCTTTGCCATTCACCCATAGCAAAAGCCCAGAACTGTTTCATACCAGCACCAGGTGGTCTCTGAGTTTGGACAAGCATGTTCTGGTCATGAAGTCCTGCTGGAAAACAAACTTGTCTCACTGTTGCTGTGACCCCCTCCATTGTCAGGGCTACAGCTGTAAGTACATAGCCACAGGTATATGTACTGAGATTTGTCCTCACTAAAGCAGGTTTCCTACGTGGGGGGTGGTGCACGACTTGGCAATACAGTTTCCCATCCTCCAATAGAATAAAGAAAGTTTTTTTGCTTATATTCCCTGTGAGCTCTTAGTTTTATTTCATTTTATTTCATAGTTATCTGTGGTTTTGATAACTTATATGAACTCTCTGGTTTTTTTTTTTTTCCGAAAGTTAACAGGGATTGCATGACCTCTGTGACTCTCTGGTCATTTGGCCAGGTTGATAGTGGTAAGAAAGAAAAGTCCTTTAAAATATGCCTTGAGTTCAGTAACCAAGAAATTTATGATCTTTTGTTTTTCTTTATCTTTGAAAGGCAAAAAAAGGGGAGGGGACTCCCTAAAAAGGAAACCTCACAGAGTAAAGTTTCAATCATTCTAGCTAGTAGAAGAGAATAATACAATTCGAATGAGACTCCCAAGAGGTCTTCGAGTTCAACTCTTCAACTTGACAGAGAAGGAACCAGAAGCATGAAAAAGTTGAATAATTTGCCCAGACTCACTCAGGTAGTGAGTGTAGAGCTAGGATTCCAACTTACGTCATCAGAAAGGAGTAAGCTAATCTGTAGGCTTTATGATTTACACAGAACCACCCACATGTCCTTAAACAAAATGAACTATAAATGTAATCTCTGGGCACAATTTCGTTCAATAAATCAACATTTATTACATGCTACTATTTACAAAGCACTCTGTGCATTATGGGAAACACATAAACTTTAGATAAGCTCCCTGCCTTCAGAAAGTTTATAACTGAGTAGCAGGATATTATATATAGAAAGAGAGCTACAATAAAAAAATAATAATATATCAAAACATCAGAGAGGTATGTGTATCTGGGGAGAAAAGTCATACTTGGTAACATTAGCTGTTTAGTCATTAAGTCTTATCCACTCTTTGTGACCCTACAGACCATAACAGGTCAGGACTTTCTATCCTCCACTGTCTCTTCAAGTCTGTCCAAGTTCATGTTTGTTGTTTCCATGATAATATCTATCTGTCTCATCCTACGTCATCCCCTTTTGCCTTCAATCTTTCCCAACATTGGGGTCTTTTCCAATGAGTTCTGTCTCTCATTATGTGGTCAAAACATTTAAGATTTAGTTTCGGTATTTAACCTTCTAGTGAATAGTCTGAATGAATTTTTTAAAACTACTGACTGATTTGATCTTCTTGCTGTCCAAAGGACTCTCAAGAAATCTCCACCACTACAAATTGAAATTGTCGATTCTGTGGCACTCAGTTTTCCTTATAAATGCCTGCTCTTTTTTGCAGAAGGGACTCAAACCATTAATGCTCTAACCAATGGAATAAATAAGCCTATAGGGCAGATCAACCAAGACAGTGGATAAACCACTGAGGGAGGGAAGTAACGAAGAAACAATATTGAGAGAGGAGGAAAGCCAGCTGGATGAACCATAAAATCACAGATCTACAGCTAAAACTTAGAGCCCATCTAATCCAAATGCCTCATTTTACAGATGAGAAAACTGAGGATCACAGAAATTGAACCACCTGCCTAAGATCACAAAGGTAATAATGACTGGAAGTTGAACTACTGCCTTCTGCACATTCTCTGTCTCTTCGATGTGGGTCATTAAATACAAAGAGATTTAAAATCAAATGCACCACTCATCCCCTCCTGTGCTCTGCACACTTTGCTGCTCTTAATTCAGCCCAAGATTATAGGACCTCTTTTGGCCACTATATTGTTGCCTCATACCAGGCTTGGAGTTTCAGATGGCAACTTACACTTATGAAGCTGATTTCTGGAACCAAGCTTTTCATTTAGCCCAATCAAATATCATCATCTTCTGTTCAGCCCAGCATTCTTGTCTGTTAAGAGCTTTTAGTATGTTGACTCGTAGCAGCCACAGAATCAGCTTTATGTTGTCCAAAGATCTGTCTACGCTTTTATCCTAGTCACTGATAAAAACGCTGAAGAGTATGGGGCCAAGGACAGATCCCTGTGGACACTCCACTGGAGACTTCCTTTCAAATGAATATGGAGCCATTTGAGACCAGGCATGCAATCAATCTTATTTTATTTTATTAATTAGGTAAGTTTAGAATTGATCAGAAGGTAAACCCTCTGATTATCCCATATGAAGGTCAAATTGACCTTGGAGAAAAGAGGAATGGGGGAAGGGATGGTGGGAAGGAGGGTGGAGAACATGACACCTGATTTGAAGCATGTGAAATGCTTTCATATGAAAGAAGAAAAAAGGATCATAGATTTGGAAGGAACCTGAGAAGGCATCTAGTCTGACCTCTACATTTTACAAATAAAAAAGTTAGGAGCAAGGAGGTTAAAAGGTAGTTAGGTAACACAGTAAAGGGAACACAGGCTTAGGAATCTAAAGATCTGACTTGCAATCCTGTCTCAGGCACTTACTACCTGTGTGACCTTGGGCAAATCACTTAACCTCTATCTTAGTTTCCTCATCTGTAAAATGAGGATAACGAGAGGACCCACTTCCCGGGGTTGTTGTGAAGATCATATGAGATAACATGATAAAGCGCCTGCAGACCTTAAAACACCACATAAATGCTAGCTGTTACTATCACTGTAATTATTGTTAGCATTATAAGTAACCTGCCTCAGTGACTCAGTGTCAACCTCGGTCAGAGCATTCTAGAGTTGGAATCAGGGTTAGATGACTCCTCCTTCCCCTATATTATGCTGGTCTGCGTGGACCCAGAAGGCAGAACTGGGAGCACTAAATGAAAGTTACAAAGAATTAAATTTCAACTTGATTTAAGGTTAAACTTCTTAACATTTAGACCTGCCAAAAGCAGAACAGGATGCCTGAAGGGGAAAGTGAGTTCCCTTCCACTAGATGTACTCTAATTCCAGTGAGCTTGGATGTCACCTATGTTGTAGAGGAAATATTCAGTTAGATACAAATTGAACGAGATGGCCCCTGGGAGCTCTTCCAGCCTTAAATTCTGTGTCTCTCCCAGGAAAATCTGAGGTCACAGGATTATAGCTCTAGAACTAAAAGGGACCCCAGAGGCCATCTACTCCAACCCCCTCATTTCAACAATGAGGTAATTGAGTCAAAGAGAGGTCAAATGCCTTGCTTAAGATCACATGGCTGAAACCAGGTCCTCCCCTCTGCAATGCCGAATTCTATCACCTACACCTTGTTTCCTCTCTAGAAACACAAAAGGAAGCAAAAGCCCTTACCTTTCAAAAGGGGCTGGAAGGTTGGAATCTCCTGTAATTTGATGACATCTGGATCAGTGCTGATACTCCGTGAGGCCTGGGTTCCTTGGGCTACTACAACAATGTCATCCATCTTGGCTTTCTGCTTAGTAGGAGGAGTCACTGAAAAAACAAAGACAAATTGCTAAGATATTGCAGGCAGGTCGCTTCTGCAACACCAAGGGTAGAGTCACAGATTCACAGACTTGGAGAGATGGGAAGGATCCTAGAGACAGCTGAATTTACCAGAAAAGAACATTGGTCTTGACAGTAGAAGATGTGAGGCTGTGTCCAACTTCTAACATCTTACCTTCATGAAGGCCATCAAGTTGTTTAACTTTTATGAGACTTTTTGTAAAAAATCTACAAAATATACTGCCTCACCATGTTGTTATAAGGGGAGCACATTGAGTGCTGGGGGGACGAAGGGATCCATCAGCTTGAAGTTGCAGAGGTGGTTAGCAGCAGGACTCAAATACAGATTTCCTGACTCCTAGGACAAGGTTCTTTCCTCTACATCACACTAGTCACTACCACCCTCAGCTTAGTAACCATGAAAACATTTTTATTATTCATTGCTCAAAGCACCATATTCTGGTTTTGATTTTTGCTTTCTCGCAGTATCTCTCCACTAGAAACAGGGATTATTATTTTTATTTTGCCAGCAAGGAAACCAAGATATAAAGGTTGCAGTTTGTCCAAAGTCATCTGAGCTCTAGAAGGCTGGGACAGGAAAAGACTGGCATCTACAGACCCTTTATTCAACAGGGCAATTTTGGAACACTGTGCAATGGAGAGGATGCAATGGAGGATATGCCCTACAAAAAAGAGGCCCCAAGATGCTGCCTCTGTGTTCATCATAACATGGCAGCAGGGGATGAGGTAGCATCACAAACACAGGCCTGGTCATTGCACTTCTTCAATAAGTTACAGGGACTCTAGTGACTCTCCAGGATCAAATATAAACTTCCCTGTTTAGTATTTTAGGCCCTTTACTGCATGGCATCAACCTGTCATTCCAGCTATAAGTAATGTATAAAAATAATTTATCATATTTATATAATTTATAGTAAGCATGCCTGTGTACATATATACATACGATACATTACTTACATATGCCTATTTAACCACACACGTACATATGATACATAAACACACATGCATTTACATGTAAAGCACTACATATACATTTATAACACATGTATCTACATGTGTGCTCATGAGTACATGTGTGCACACATGCACTACTCCCCCTCACATACTATACAATCTAGTCAAATTTACTGTTCCTGACTCACAACCATTTGATTATAAACTCCTTGAGAGCAGGGACTGTTTCACTCTTCCCTTTGTGTCTCCAACACAGTGCATGTAGTAGTTGTTTAATAAAGTTTATTGACTTATTCAACGCTCGGCTCAAAGGCCACCTCCAATACGAGGCCTCTGGTCATCCCCCATTCTATTGGTGCCTCCCAGCAGAAAATAAATCAAAAAAGAGAAAGAGATACATATACACACACATCCATATACATACATATACACATATGTATATAGGTTCCTGCAAGAAAACATAAAGCTCCTTGAAGGAAGATGCTGCTTCATTTTGATCTTTGTATGGGGAAGCCACTTAACTTCTCAGGGCAACTTTCTAAGACTATAAACTACAGAGAAGTCTCTAACTCGCATTGGTAGGAGTTTCCTCAACCATAACAACTTTGTATCAGTGAAGTCACTGGTCTGTCCTATCCCTATTCTATCACTTGCATAATGCCTGGCACATGGTAAATATTTAATAAATGTTTATTGATTGAAACAAAGTTCTTTTTTTCCCCTCCCATCTCAAAGCCTCAAACAAACAAAAAAAAGGGAATTCCGTACCAATAACTAAAGCTGATTCCGTAAGATCTCAAAAATACTGCACAAGGGAAAAAGCCACTTTAAGTAACATAGGAAACCTTAAATATAAATTAAAACCCCAAAGCTTCACAATGACAAGAAATTTCAACAGCAGCCAGTAAAAAGACTTTCAAGTATGGAGGAAAGGTAATGTGAATAATCCAAGGGGACTTCTCAATGAGAAACTGGAACAGAAATGGAAAAAGTAACTTAAGCTAGAATCCAAAGTAAGAATCCTACAAAACTGAACCTAATCAACAATAACAAAACAGAGGCAATTATGGCATAAGGAATGAAGGTGAAGAGAGAGGAAAGGGAGGAGAACAGAAAAGAGGGACAGAGGAAAAGAGAATTAAAGGAGACTTGAGAGAGGTAGAGATTCAGACAAGAAGGAGGAAAACCAAGAGAGAGCAGAATCACAATCCAGAGAAGTCAATCAATCTGTCAAATACTACAGAGTGGTAGAAAAGAATGACAAATGAGAAAAGGTCATGGGATTTCAACTTTGGAGAGAACAATTTTAGTTGAATGAGGTCAGAAGCCAGACGGCAAAGGGTTAAGAAGTGCTAGGAGAAGAAAAAGTAGAAGTTACAAGTGTAACCAGTTTTCTCTAAGTGTTTGGCTTTGAAAGAAAAGAGATATAAAATGATACCGGATGATATATGATGACACAGGATGATACAAAGTGATGAGGGTGTGGTGAGGGTTTGTTTTCCCTGGTTTGAAAGGCTCAAGCATATTTACAGGCAGCAAGCCAAGATTCAGCAGAGCCATGAAGAGACTGAAGATTGGGGTCTGGAGGGAAGGAGAATAGCTGGGGCAATCTGCTGGAGAGGATAAGAAGGGATGGGATGAAAAGTACATGGAGAGGGGTTGGTCTTGGTGAGTAAAAGAATCATCAGTTCTTTAGAGAATGGAGTTAAAGGAGAAGTAAAGAGCTTGGCAATACAGAGTAGGGGGAAGTGAGTGCTCACGGTGAGTGGTGGGTTTTTTTCCCCAATAAAGTATGAGGCAAGGTCCTTGGCTGAAAAGGTGGGGGATGTGAATGAAAGGGGAGAGAAGAGAAAGTCTTAAATAGCCTCTTTGAGGAAAGGAATAAAGAATCAATTTGGGAGGAGTAAAAAGATTGTCTTCCTGAAATGAGAGTTCAATTCAGATTAGGTAACAGGAGAAAGTGAAAGACGGAAAGAGAGAAATGAACAATTTAAGAAAATTCAACCAAGCTAGGTTAGGATAGGCAGATGGTAATGGAATGAGACTGACGGAACAACCAGTGGGAACACATCAGCACCAAAGTAATGTAAGCAAAATAACCACCAGCACAAAGGAATCATTTCAAAGAGAAGGTGAAGACGTCGGAGCGGCTGTGACTAAGATAGAGAACTAGACATTTTCTCCAATTCTCACTAAAATGAAAAAACAAAAACTGAGAGGAATCATGGGCCAGAGGCGGAATAATTATCCATATTTCCACAGAGCAAAAAAAGGAAAAAGACCAAGAAAGTCAGGAAGACCTGAGTTCCAATACAACCTCAGACTACTACGAGCTGGGCCAAAGCCACTTATCCCGTGCACTTCAGTTTCCTCAACTGTAAAACGGGGATGATAACAGCATCTACCTCCCAGGGTGTTACGAGGATTTATAAAGGACTTGCACAGTGCCTAACACCCAGTAGGCAATTAATAAATGCTTGCTATTTATTTTATTTTTAGCAGCGGATTATGCTAATCCTTAACTAACTCACTTGGCATCCCTCCTCTACCAGTCTCTATGATCCAACAGGGTGTATCCAATGAATTTTACCTGTAGACCCACCCAGGAATTTCCCTCTTGCTTTAGACTCTGCTAGCACATGCTGCCCTGCCCTTTCCCCAGCCTCCTGATACAACAGGGAGTGGACCTTAACCCTTGCAACAGAAAGAAAAGTATGGGGAAAGGTGAGGCTGTATTTCCTTTCTGACTGAGGTAGCTCCCTACTCTAGAGAACCTTAAAGCTGTCAAAAACTCCTTATCTAATCTCCCTCAAGTGAGGGGCAGAGGAGAAAGCAGACATAGCCTTGGTGAAGCCAGAAAACTTAAGAATAGAGGGAACTGGGGCAGAGAGCCAATCTATGTGGCTGCACCATGCCTGAGATCCATCATGGGGCCAGCTGTGGTCCCCCAGAAAATACATGGGTCAGGGACGGAGGCATCATAGGGAAAGGAGCCAGCCCAAGACACAAGAATATATGTATAACAACAGCAAAAACACCAAAGATATCAGAAAGAAGAAAATTCAATAAAACCTGGAGCACAAGCAGATAAACCAATAGAGAAAATAACAAAATTAGAAGGCAAGTACCAAGACACTGAATGATTGCAACTGTCTCTGAATAAACATTACAAAACAAAAGAAACTGAACCAACCCAAGAGAACATGGAACCATTTGAAAATGGTTGAAGAGAAAAAATCAGAGTCTTGAGAGAGTTTAGAATAAAATAATGACTTGAAGAACAGAAATAATGAGTAAATTTTTCTATATCTATGGACAACAACTTGTCTTAGGGAAAGGAAATCTAAGTTCCAGAGAGTAAAGAGCTTCCAGAATGATGGGAGATCATGGACCCACTGAGGAAACTACACAGCAAATAGAAAAGAAAATGATCATGCAGAAGGCAGAGAGTAGAATTGGATCCCACGATTTACGCACAGGGAAATTTCACTAATGGGCCAATACTCATTTTCTCTTTTGGGAAGCAATACTTCTAAAACTGAGGCATAATGGAAAAAGGGGTGAAGGATAAGATCTACATAGAAAAAGATTAGAAGAGGGAACTCAAGCCTGGTTCTTTAAAAGCTCAAATTCCACATGAAACACAAAGAGATTAAAGAAGTTATAAGTAAAGTAAAGATTATGAATTAAATATACAAAAAAGGGATGAAAATTAATAAAGAGACCAAGGTAATGAAATCTTTTTTAAAAAAAATAAAGACAGAAAAAGAAATTGGAGTGATGGGGAAGAAGGGAGGAAGGTTTGAATGAATCATTTAACCAGGAGGGTGGGGAGGTGGCAGGGCAGAGAATTAGAACACATTAGAACACAAGTAAGATAACTTGGGGCAAAACTAAGGAAGAGTTGACATAGGGAGGTGGTGATGGTTGGTTGTGAGGGGAAAAGGGTTTGTGGGCATGGGGTTAATTTAAAGCAGATTAAGGAAATTAATCATAAGACAAAGTACTCTCTTAAAAAAGGGAACAAGAAAGCTGATGAGAGGAAGTGAAGCAGACCAGAGAGTGAGCTGGAAGTAAAGTGAGCACTGTGGATAAAGTTTCTTAAGATACAGCAGTATTAGGCAGGAAATCACCAATTAAGGAAAATATAAACCTAACTCATAACTAAATCTATGTAGTTTAAACAATCTGACAAAATAAATGAGAGTGAATGAAAAAACAAAACCGCACAATTTGTTGCTTACATTTTAATACATATTCAAAGCAAAGATATACCAAGAACAAAAATGAGAACAAAATGTACCATGCATCAAATGAATCCAAAAAGTCAGGACCTGCAATCCCGCTATTAGACAAAACTAAACCAAAAACTGACAATATAAACAAAGATAAAGAAGAAAATTACATTATGCTGAAAAGATGCACAGAAAACAAACCAGTATCAAGACTGAGTTCCAAATACCGTGACCTCTAAATTCATAGGGGAAAAATTAACTTGACTGCAAGAAAACATAAATAGTAATACAATAATAGCAGGAGGCATTAATGTTCATCTTTTAAGAGCTAGGCAAATCTATCAAAGAAAAACAGGAGAAAATATAGAACCGAAAAATTACAGAAGAAATGTAATAGCATCTTTAATTAAGACTACCAAAAATATTCATGGTTCACATGGAACTTCTACAAAAATTGCCTCTGCACTATGGCACCACAATATGTAAGAAGGCAGAAATATTAAACACATCTTACAGACCATAATGCTATTAAAAAGTTTAGTTCAGAAAGCACAAAGACAGACATAAAAAGGAAATTTAATAATGAAAACCCACCCCACCAAATCCTACCAGTTGCTAAGTTTTCAGCATTATCCGAACAACATCTTTCACACCCCTAAGAACTTCAGGGCCTTTCCATCAACCCTAAAGTTGAACTTCTTTTTAATTTGGTCTTCCCTAATTAGAGAATGACAATTAGTTAACATATTATCCCTGAGCAAGAACTGTCTTGCTTTTTCATACCTGTATCCCTTGTGCTTAGCACTGGACTTGGCACATAAACACCTAAATGCTTTTTCATTCTTCTTCCCTTTCTCTCCACTCATCACCACAATCAACCCATTTCCAATAATCATCTCCCCTCATTCAGGCTAATTCAACAGCCTCCTAACTGGTCACATTGCCTCCAAGTTCTACAGTCTCTAATGCATCCTCTACACAGCTGCCAAACTTACATTTCTAAAGCTCACGTCCAACTATATCGTTCCCCTGATCAAAAAGTTTCAGGAGCTCCCTATTGCTATTATTGATCAATATCCAATACTGATAAAATATGAGCTCCTCCGTTTGGCATTTCAAGTCTTTCAAAATCTGGCTCCAATCAATTAGTCAATAAATATTTACTAAGGTTTACTATTTGTCAGGCACTCTACTAAGCATTGGAGATACAAAGAAAGGCAAAATATAGTCCCTGCTCTTAAAGAGGTCACAGTTTAACAGGGGAGACAACATATTAACAAGTAATAGTAGGAGTAGCAGTAGTAGTAATAAAATAATACTAACAACAGCCAGCATTTATATTATGTATCAGGCACTGTGCAAAGCTCTTTACAATTATTTTCTCATTCCTTCCTCACAACAACCCTAGTGAGGAAAGTGTTACTATCCCCATTTTACAGATGAGAAAACTCAGGCAAACAGAGATTAAGTGACTTGCCCAGGGACGCATATCTAGTAAGTATCTGACAGGTCTTCCAGACTCCAGTCTAGCACTCTGTCCACCCTGCCACTAACTGTCCCCAATTATGTCCAAACAAGGATATACAGGAGAAACAGGAAGCAGTCATCTTCATCACAACAGGGAAGGCACTAGAGTTAAGAGTGCATGGCACACTATTTCCCTCACACACTTCACTGCAGGCAAACCAGCCCACTTGAAGGTCCCCATACTCTATGCCTTTACATATATTCCTTTTCCTCATCCCATTTTTGAAGCCTCTTATCTCCACTCAAGAATCAGCTTAAGTGTAACCCCCTCCATAAGGCCTTTAATGATCCCCCCAAGTTTTTATTGCCTCTCAATCCCAAAATTACATTGTAAACATATTTTGTATTTAAGACATAGCATGCCCAAGTGGATAGTTATAAAGACTTGCCTTTAAGTCCCATCTCTGAAATAGCCTGTCTATCTGGGTGGGCTAGGTGACCCTTAGCTACTTAATCTTGGTGAGCCTCAATCAAAAAATGAGAGAGTATTGCACTTCTTACTTCAAAGAGTTTTTAATAAGCAAAGTATTTTGTAAATTGTAAAACTTTGAGAAACATTGCCATATAGAACAGTGATGTCAAACTCAAAAAAGCAATGAGGGCCATTCAGCCTCCCATTAGGATCCCTGCAGGTTGTATGCTGACTTAGTTTTAAAATACAATATTTTGTGTTTTGTTTATTTTGTTAAATATTTCCCAATTACATTTTAATCTGGTTCTGGCCATGTGGTGGGTTGGGAGTTTGATGACAGCTAGTTTTCCTAAGAAAAAGACCTGGATTCAAGTTCCACCTTTGGCAAACACTGGTTTGTTACCTCAGCCAGTCACCTTCTCAGGAAACCAGGCAACTAAGATTTGGTATCTAAGTTGCAAACTTGGATTTTACCAACTACACTGCACCAATGACAGTCTGGACTCCCCCCAAAAGATCCTCTACCATTGTAAACCACTGTTATTACTACAGGAACCTGAGACGTTTTGGCTATCTGGGACATACTACATTTCTATGCAAGAGAAAGGGACAAAGTGGATACTCATCAAATGATTCCTGGAACCTCTAATACACTTCTGAACTGGTAGGATGTTTTCAGTGGGCGTATCTACAAATTCATGGGCTGAGTTAGGAAGGGTCTTCAAAAGCTACCTTGTCTAACCAACACTTGCACAGATACTTCCTGAAATATCTAGAAAAGAGTATTCTTAACCTGGTTCTAGGGACAGACTTCAAGAAGTCCTTTAACTTGAATGAAAAAAAAAATTCATCTTTATTTTCATTAATCTCTAACTGAAATTTACCGTTTTCTTCAATTATGAATTTAAGGGAGAATATTAATTAATAAAATTAAGGGGAAATATGACTCTGAGAAGGGATCTACGGGCTTCACCAGACTGCCAAAAGGGGTCATGATACCAAAGAAAGGGTTCAGAACCTCCGATTTGATTGATACCTGTTTGCCACAGTTAGAAACTCATCTGGCCGTGTAAAGAAATCAAGCCATGTTAGCAAAAAAATTTAAAAATTAAAAATTAAAAAAAAGTTTCGCTGTGACCCCCAGCACCAGGAACCTGAGGCGTGGTGGGAAAATCGGGGGCTCTGAAGCTCAAGGCCTGCGTTCAAATCCCAGCTCCGCCACTTAGTCCCGAGAGAGCCAGACACCGCCCAGGGTCCTCCCTAAAAAGAGGGGCCGGCCGGGTGGTCCCGCTAGGGCACCCCGTATTCAGCCTCCGGCCACGCGCTGGCACCACCGCACGAGCCCCCGGGACAAAGCCTCGCCAACCCTCCCCAGCGCGGACCGAGGGATGCGCTCCAGGGTTACCTAGCAACCCCCTCCGCCTCCGCCCCGGGCGTTGGCAGGTGACAGCGGCGACGAGCGCGAGGACACCGACCTGAGGCGCTCAGGTCGTGGGGTCTGCTCTCGGCTTCGGCGCTCTGCTCGTTCCCCATGGTGGCCGCGGACGCTGGGAGGGCGGAGACGGGCACGTGCGGGGGCGGCGGGGCCCGAGCTCCCCCGGCCGGGCGGGGAGCCGGGCCCGCCCTCAGACCGGCGGCGGCAGAGGAGGGCACGAGCGGAGCCGCCGCGTCACCCCCGGCTTAGGACGGGCGCGCCAGCTCTTACCCCCAGCCCTCAGCGAGGTGCGGCGGCGGCGGCGACCAATGGCGGAGCGGAGACCACCGCGGGAACACCCCTGGAGGCCGCCTGGGAAGGGGCATGCGCCCGATTTCACTCAGTCGCTCGCACGCTCCTTCCGGGTTGAGAGGCGGCAGCACCGGCTTCAGGAAGGGTCAGTTCCGGCGGCTTAAGGAAGACCTCGGTGCGTACGGGAGGAGACCCAGAGCAAAAGGCAGGGCGAGGCCGGCGCCACCTTAAGACCCCAGCGCCGCCTCGGACCTGAGCAGCCTTAAACGGCCAGCGCCTCCTCCGAAGGCGAGGGCCGCCTGGGAGAACCAGAGCCGGTTTAAGGACCAGCCCCGCCCAGCAGGGCCAGGGCCCCCTTAAAAGAACGGCCCCAAGCTCTGAGCCGGCCGGAAGCCTCCGGGAGTACTCCCGAGACGTCGGGAGCTAGAAATCGTTGGAGGCGGGGCGGAAGAACTCCAAGAAGCTCTCGGAAAAGGCCGGCTGGGCAGAAAATATAGGGAGGAGGAACGTGGGGGAGCTAGGGGTCCGAGAGGAGAAATCCCAGACCCTCGGGCTGAAGGGATCCCAGGACCCGCGCTGTGCAGCGTCTCGCCCTGCCGTGCTCCAGCCTCGGCTCGTGAGAGAGAGCTCCCTGGGTCCTGGGCCAGCCCGTCCTCTTCTGGTCTCAGTCTGTGTCTTGATGCCTTCCGCCCATCGGGCCCATCCCTGTGGCCTGAGAGCACCCAGGCTCCCTTCGAGAAGACAGCAGCAAATGTCACCTTTCATAGGTGAGCAGTCTGGCTGTTGGAAGGAACTGTAGTGTTCGGAAGGGTGCGAAGTATTGCCCCTTTAGAGGGTGACTGATTGGCAAAAGGCCAGGTGAGAATTTGTGTGCCCAGAGAAACAGAAAATCCACTTATTTTAAGGAAACACTTTTACCTTTAATTCGTGGAGAGAGAAAAGATCCTTAGTAGGAACTGATAAGGAGCTGATGAATGGACCTGAAGAAGGTGGTCTGAGAAACACTGCTGGTGTGACCTAAGACTGCTGGACAGGGTCGTCTGGAATGAATTCACGGACTCAAGCATTCTTTTTAAGTCAAGGTGGCAAAGGTTTATTGTAGCAGAGCTTCCTAAGGAACTTGACACTTCACAGGAATAGTGCTAAAGCTTATATGGGAAAAGTAGTAGGTTATCTGGCAGATATGCTAATGAGGTATACTTAACAACCGTGGTCACAGACGGTCATTCACTACTGGAAACCAGGGGAAGGAGTTTCTCAGGGGTGTATCTTTGGTCTGTTAGATTTATAGTAAGATAGCTTTGAGAGTTTGATGTCTATAGCTTGACCTCTGGATTGTATATGATAATTTTAAGAATCAATACATAATAATTCTATGGTTACAAGATAGTCCTGTTTTTACAAGAGCATTTCTTCAGAGGTCAGCTTGTTGTGATAGGAAAAGATTTTGTTTTACTGGGGCCCACTCATAGTAATTGTAGGGGAAATTGTAGGGGAAAGGAGCCCACTCATGAGCTGCTGCTAGGCATAGTGTCCCTTGGGCTGGGGAGAAAACTGTCAGGGATGGTGTTTTGAAACTAGGAAGAAATGTGATCTTGGAATCAAGGTCCAAGCATTCCATCTCTGAGGCTTAGGGACATTGTGGTCCCTCAGATCATTTGCATGTGACCTTTTAGAGACTGAAGGGTTAAAATTTGCAAAGTGGTAATTCACATAACTCCAGATTATGTTGTTGAGTTGAAAAAGCTGTGTCCAACTCTTTGTGACCCCTTTTGGGGTTTTCTTGACAGAGATACTGAATTGGTTTGCCATTTTCTTCTCCAGCTCATTTTACAGAGGAAGAATTGAGGCAGACAGAGTTAAGTGACTTACCCAGGAGCACACTGTTAGTAAGTGCCTGATGCTAGATTTGAACCCCCTAAGATGAGTCATCCTGACTCCAGGCCCAGTACTGGCTGCCTATTCAGATTATGAGAAGATTAAATCAAGTTTCAAAATTGACCAGAATTTCATGAGTGTTACCTCCTAAGGGAAAGATGAGTCAATAATTTATATTAACTGATGCAGAATAAGTAAGAACAGCAAAAGAAAAGAAAAGCCCATATCAATAATAGTATAAATGAAAAAAAGGAAACTAAATGCTATGTGATTATAGTGATCAAAACTTGGTCCTAGAACTGAGAAAACACTGCTTTTCCCTTCATTATATAGCTGAGGGAAGGGCATAGAATATTGCATTTCCAGTCACACATTGTGCATGTATCGATTGGTTTTGCTGAATTTTTCTTTTTTCAATCTTTGTCACATGAGAAGGCTTGAAGGACCATGAATATGCAAGTACACTAATCCAACCTTCTTATTTTTACAAGTGAAGAAGCCAAGATCTGTAAAGGTTAAATAACTTGCCCAAGGTCATATATGTAGCAGAGCTGGGATTCAGAATCAGGTCACATGACCTCAAGGTCAGTGTCCCACTTTGCAAATTCATGCTCTATGAGGAAGGTAAAGAGATGTCTTTGAAAATGAAAAAGAATGACGTTGATTGAATAGGTTGGTTTATTATAAATACACAAAAATAAAAGGTATATGAAGAAAGGCACTATCTGCATCCGGATATAAAAATGAAAGTATGCGTAGAATAATTTTACCTGTATACATATGTTTGTGTGTAATGGTAGCCATCTCTAAGGCTGAGGTGGGGAGGAAAGAAAATACATTTACATGATAATTTTGTTGTATATTTGAAAAGAATAGCAAGTTGTGTGTGGTAGATTTGCAATTTCATGTGCAATGTTTTTTTATTGTACCCTGGTATGTAAATGCTTGTTTTATTCCATAAATTAAAAATAAAATGAAAGAAAAATAAAATAGAAAATGTAATAGAAAAATAAAAGTTATGAGTAAAAAACGATACTCAGAAGTGAACACATACTCCATATATAGTCTGATCAGAGCAAAAGGAATTGTTAAAGTTGTGTTCTGGACCCTGGTTTCTCTAAGTTTTGATTCATCAGTTAAAGGTTATGAGTTATTTTCATGTCAGTGAATCACCAAAGGAAAGTACCTAGAGTGCTACTGTCCACTTTGAAATTTGATAAGACTACAACTTTTTGAAGAGCAGCAGTGAGATAAGAAGAGGAGTTGAAGTCAATTGTAATCCAAGGCAACATATCCAATCCAAGGCCATTGTCATTAATATATCCAAAGGAAAAGTTATCCTCAAAGAATTTCAGATCAGTAAGGAAACTGACATCATCATTGTGTGGAGTGGAAAGAGCCCTGGATTTTGAATCAAAGGACCTTAGTTCATATCCCAGTTCTGTTATTTATTACCTATATGTGACCTTAGGCAAGACATTTCACATCTCTGGGCCTCAGTTTCCTCATCTGTAATACAGTATAGTATTGTAGTATAGTGTATTATAGTGTAGTATAGTATAGCTCTGGGCTTACTCTCCTGTGCTCTCATTTTAGTAGTTCAGGTTCCCCAAAACAAAGCTGGCTACATCTCCTCAGGATTATAGAGGCAGTCGGAATTGTCTGACACTGTTTTTCATGAACACCACTTGGTGTGTTCTCCCAAATATCAATCACCTCTTAATATCTCTCTGTAGCAGTTTACCAGATAAAATCAATAATCAGTTTAAAAATACTCTTATATGCAATGAAGCCACAAGGGGAAGAGTCTCTCCATCACACATTTCCAGAGGCAGGTTCACCAAGATTCCCATGAATTAGTACCTGGCAGAACGTATTATATGTGTTCTAAGGCATATATAATCCCCACCCCCCCCACCCCCATTACAATAAAATAAAGGAGAAGCTGATGTTCATTGTTCATTAAAGCTCATAATCCTATAACCCCCACGCCTCATTTTACAGATAAGGAAATTGAGACCCAAAGAGATTATAGTGATTGGTTCAAGGTCACACAACAGAACCAAAACTAGAATGCTAGTGCTCTCACTTCCTGTCCTTGGATTTTCCATTACATTAGGCTGCCTTTGTCCTAATGGACTATAAAAATCAAAACGTATCAATCATTCTTAGACTTTTAAGGTCTTTGAATGTCTTTTAGTTTAACATTGTATCACATATTGTAACATACACCAAATTTTCATTTGTTACTTTTTTACGCTATACATTAACATTTATTTAAAGAATATTGAATAAGAATTCCAAATAATAAAACGTTACAGAATCAGGAATTATTAGGTTATCTTGTTACCTAAAGGCACTTTGGTTGGGCTATATCAGGGGTTGGCAAATTAGAGCTGGCTGGTCAAATCTAGCCCACTGCCTTTTTTTGTATAGACCAAGAATTAAGAATGATTTTTACATTTTTAATCTTAATTTAATATTACATTTTCCCCCATTTACATGTTAAAACAATTTTTAACATTTTTTAAAAAATGTTTTGAGTTCCAAATTTCATTTGTTATTTTTAAAGACAATATAGGAGATGAGAATACAGTAGATTTTGAGGGAGGGGAGTGGAAACGAGAGAATGAAAGAGCTTAGAATCCATCCACATGTGATTTACATCTGCCAGATATTCAATCCACATGGGTTCTTCAGCCACAATCAATTATGGCATTATATTTCTACTCACATCTCTCACATATTTTTCCACAACTACCCAGTCATACATTATTAGTCATGGCTTCCACCATTTAAAAAAAAAAAGGATAATAAAATAACTTGTATTCATATAACACTTCATTATTTCTGAAGACGTGTAACAACACATCTAAATGTTACTTCATGATCAGATAAATACAGGATATATGCTCATTCTCTATGAGTATTTATACAAGGTTAAATAGGCAAAATTTGATTTGGGCATCATCTCATCCCTAAGTGACCTCATGTCTGAGCAAGATCCTTCCAAACTCCCCCCATTCCACAGATTCCCAGAATTTTAGAGCTAGAAGCCATCCATAGAGCAGAGACATGCTGGAGCCAGCTTAAATAGATTTGAGATTACATATTGTTAAATTTTCAGAGTGAGACTTCAATGCCTCAGAAATTGGTCAACACCACTTAATCAGGGCTTGGTTTATTGGGTTGATTGTTTCACCTTTGGAAAGTGATGGAGGAAATGCTAATATTGCAGATTAAACTTAAAATACATTTTCCCTCAGAGAGCTAGTTGTTAAGCAATTACCAGCACAGTCCTACATTAAAGTTCATTAAATCCAAGCCCCTCAGTTTTATAGAAGAGAACACTAAAGCATAGGGAAATTACACTTCAATGAAATTAACTTGCTTATAGTTTTATCCAGAATCACAGTACTGAAGTGAGAGAGTCTAATTCAAGACAGTTGGCCCAATATGATGGAAAGAGTATTGGATCTTGAGTTAAAAATATATATATATATATATTTGAATACCAGTTCTGTAATTCAATACTTATGTGGGCTTGGAGTAGGTCACTTAAACACTCAGGGCTTCATTTTCTTTCTTTACAAAGTGAAGAAGTTGGCTTAGATCCACCTCTTAAGTCTATTCACCATCCTAATGCATTATGAAGTAAATGTGTAAGTATACATATGTAAATATATATACATACATATGTGTATGAAGTAAAAATGTATTCCTTTACCTTACACCTTATTTAGAGAAGCAAGAACTAAATATACAGGATATTTCAAAAGTGTTTAAGCTATTTAATAGGCTTAAAATTGCTGTAAAATTTTTGGGACACTCTATACATGAGTCATTGGTTGGATCAGTGATTTTCCTTTGGAATAATCCTCTCAAGTGCTTTCCTTACACCTCCACAGCAAGAATATTCCTATTCCCATTGTACAAATAAAGAAACTGAGATTTAGAGAGGTTTACATAGTCTAACTAGCGTCATAGATGGTCCCCAAACCCAGTTCTTCTAACTGTAAGTCCAAAGCTCTTTGCATTACATCACAATATGATACATGATAGTAAGATCTAACATGTATATAATGCTTACCGTATGCTGGACACTGTGCTAAGTGCTCTGCAATTATCATCTCTTCGGATCCTCACAAAACCCTTAGAGGGAGATGCTATGTTATCCTTACCTTACAAATGAGGAAATTGAGGCAAACAGAAGTTAAATGATGTGTCCAGGATCACAAAGCTAGTAATTATCTGAGGCTGAATTTGAACTCATATCTTCCTGACTCCAGGCCAAGGTCTTTATATATTGTGCAGCCTAGTTGCCTCATGATAAATGAATAAGAGATGTCCAAACAATTTGTTTTGTTTGTAAAAAAATCCAGTTCTGCCATGGACTCAAGAATACCTAACCAGAGCCCACAGTATTACATTAATGTTATTAATATTATGCATTAGACATGGCAGTAATACATGGAAATAATTCATGAAAAAGACTATAGTTTCCAGAATGTTATTGATTAACAGTAATATCAGTTCTAAAGTATCAAGCCACAGTGAATAAGTAGGAGCAAAAAAGAACCAGAAGAAAGGAAGATCAAGGATTTATCTGAGTATGATAGAAGTAGTCAGTACCACATCTGGGCAAGTAGAACCAGAATCCATAAGAACCAGGTTTGAGTAACAGCAGTCACAGCATCAGGAAACAGAAACCCCTGACGTAAGCTGGAGCTGCAGAGAATAAGTTGGAATAGATGAATAGTTGGATACAGACTTATACTTGCCATAAGACAAGAGCAGTTACAGCTATAGGCTTTTAGGCATCTTGCTCAGTTTTCCCCAATTAGTATAGTGAGTCTTTTATATTGACTGAATCAGAATCATTTTGAAAAAGATGGGAAGGGAATTATTCTGGTGCTGCATGTAACATGCTGCAAGAAGGTGTACAATCACTTTTTCCCAATTGCTTTGACTTAAGGGGATACTGGCCCCTTCTGTGGTCAGTGCTGTTATGAATGTGGCATTTTGGCTCAATGCTACTTCTTAGAGCTATGCACACAGAGAGGAAGCCTTTGAGTGCAATATCGGAGTTAGCCACCAGGTGGCAAGATACATGACCTTTTCTTTAAGTTTGGCAGCATGTGTGCCTTTATAGTGGACATGCACTGTGCCCTGATATTTTGAGTTCTGGGGCTCTGAACAAGCCTGATCCCCACCCCAGCTAGTCAAACACTGTTTCCTCAGGTTTGGCTTGGTTCCATCCAGGTTACAATTTAACTAAGGTGAAACAAAATATTTAAATATGAAATTTCTCAGATTCCCAATCCTTAGGGGTAACCCACT
>CM053770.1:157073945-157115567 GCA_028658325.1 Potorous gilbertii
ATGGGGAATAGAAAGTTATCTGGCCCTACAGGACAAAAGAGAAGATGAAGACAAGAGAAGGGAGGGATGATAAAAGAAAGGGCAGATTGGTGATAGGGGAAATTAGAATGCTGGGTGTATTGGGGTGGGGGGAGGGGACAAATGGGGAGAAAATTTGGAACCTAAAATTTTGGGAAAATGAATGTAAAAAGTTAAATAAATAAATTTATATATATATAAAAATTAGTGTACCTAGAATAAGAAGAGATCAAATGAGAAAAAAATTCTTTCTATCAAATATCTCTGACAAGGGTTTAATATGTAATATATCTATATAGAAAACTAATAGAAATGACTAACTGCCTTTTAAAAAGAGTTCTCAACATAGGAATCATGAAGAGTCACTAAAAATAAGAAAAATACAAATTTTTTAAAATTCTGATGTTTCACCCCCAGCAAATTGACAAAAATGACAAAAGATAAGAATAGTTAATACTGGCAGGTTCGTGAGAAAATTGGTGCACTCTTGCATTGTTGATGGAGCTATGAAATAATAAAATCATTCTGGGAAGCAAATTGGAATTATGTAAGTAAAGTGGTTAAAATATCCATATTATTTGGCCCAGAGATTTCATTGCCAGGCAAATATTCCGAGAAGACAACTGATGAAAAGGATTTATATCCCCAAATATTTATGGCAGCACTTTTTGTGGTAGTAAAGAACAAGCTATATAGTTATTGATTGAGCTTTATATGTCACATAGGACAGTTAGGTGGCACAGTGGATAGAGTACTGGGCATGGAGTCAGGAAGATCTGAGTTCAAATCCCAACTAACTTACTAGCTATGTGACTCTGGGCAAGTCAATAATCCCTGTTTGCCTCAGTTTCCTCATCTGTAAAATGGGGGTAATAATAGTACCTACCTCCCAAGGGTTGTTGGAAGGATCATATAATAACTGAAGAATTTAGCACAGTGTCTGCCTGGCCTAGAGCTCTTAAACTTAGTCCCACATTTCCAACTGTCTACTTCTCATCTTCCCATATCAAACTTAATATCTCAAAACCAGAATTCATTATCTTTATCCCTGAACCTGTCCTCTCTCTAAAGGTACCTATTTCTATTGATGGTTATACTATAATCTATCTTGCTTACCCACATATTTATTCAATTTCCAAGTCCTTTTGGTTCTATTTGCACAACTCTTATCTCTGTCTCCTTTCCAATCACACTGATAAATATAAAGAAAAAAACACATATGAATATGAATTGAGCTCCTTTCCACCTCTCACCTGGATATGATAATAACTTCCTAGTCTCTCCTTTCTCCCTTACATGTTCCACATAATCTTTAGGAATAGGTTTAATCGAGTCATTTCCTGCTCAAAAATCTTTAGGAACTCCCTATTGACTATAGAATAAAATACAAACTCCTCATCCTGGATTTTTAAGGCCTCCCACAAACTGATGTGTATCTGTCATTCTAGTCCTGTTTCATAATTCTCCCTGTCTGGAATTATTCGCATGTTCAGGCCATGAGCCCCAAGGATCTGATTAGGCTACATGGCATTAATGATTTAAAATACAAGTATAATCCTTAGCCTTGGATACCTGAATTGGGATAGGCTAAATGCACTCAAGTCCACTTTGAGTAGGAGTAAGAATCATATATTAACAAGTATGGAAAAGGAAGGGTAGCTCTTTGAATTTGACAAAATCTTTATTTTTCACAAAATTTATTGTTGTAACTGGCTTAGGTTTATCTGGATAGGTGGAAAATCTGAAAAAATCTAATCCTATATATCCTTGCTAAATATGTTTATGTGTATATATATATATTTACTGGATATTTATTTATGTATTTAGCTAAATGTTGTGTTTTGTTTTGTTCTTTTTATTTGCCTTATTGATTGAAATGCCCCATATTGAGAATTTTGCATTAAAACTTATCATGTACCTGAATGGAGATATTCTCCTTGAAGCAAGAGCATGGCATTCTATTGTTAGCATTCTTTCACTGACGTGTTCCTTTTACATGAATTTCAAAAACATAATAAATTTGGAATATTTTAGTTTTGCCAACAGTACATTTTGGCAAATTTTATTCAGCAACTCACTATCACAGTTCTCATTTATTAAATGCCTACTATATGTGAGGAACTAGTTAAGGGTTGAAGATACAAATACAAAAAATGAAACAATCCCTATTTGCAAGAAACACATTCTAACAAGAAAGATATATACATATATAATCATTTACAGAATAAATGTGGAGGAGAAACACAAATAAATACAAAATAGATACAAGGTAATTTGGGAGGGAGAGTACTCACAGTTTCAGGCTTTAGGAAAGGCTTCATTCATGTAGAAGGCGGCATTTAAGCTGGGTCTTGAAGGAAGAGAGGAATTCAGTGAAGTCAAGAGGGAACACCAAGGTCTGGAAACAGAAGATGGAGTGTTATCGTTGTTGTCATCATCAACAATAACAACAACAAGCATTTATTAAGTGCTTCCTCTGTTGAGTTTTTCCAGTTTGTCCTGTATATAGCATGTATGTAGCTATTTGCATTTTATCTCCCCTATTAGACTATGAGCTCCTTGAAATCAGGGACTTTTATCTTTCTTTGTATCCCCAGGGCTTAGCATAGTGACTGGCACAGAGTAGGTGTTTAATAAATAACTAGTTACAGAAGATTTATTTACTAAGCATTTACTGTGTGCCAGGCATTGTACTGAGTGCTGAGGATACACAGAGGCAAAAATCTCTTCCCCGCAAGAAGTTCACACTCTAATGGAAAAGACAGTATGCAAACAAACGTGTATATACAATCGCAAATATACAGTGTAAATGGGAGGTCATCTCAGAGGAAAGATCCCTAGCAGTGGAGGGTTTGAGCTGTTTTGAAGGGAGCTAAGGAAGCCAGGATGTGTAGGTGAGGAGGAAGAGCCTTCCAAGCATGAGAGACAATCAATGAAAAGGCACGGTTAGTATGAGGAATCATAAGAAGACCAATAGATCTTAGAGGAGATTAAAGGGACCCAGGATATAAAGAGCTTTAAAAGTCCAAAAGAGGATCTTACATTTTATTGTGTGGGTAATAAACAGCCATTGGAGTTTATAGAGTAAGGAGGGGCAACATTCTCACATTGAAACATCACTGGCAGCTGAGTGGAGAGATAGAATCTCAGTCAAGAGACTTGAGGCAGGAGAAATAACCAGATGGTTTTTGCAATAGTACGTCATGAGGTTGTGAGGATCTGAACCACAGAGAAAGGAGAGAAGGGAATGGACATGGGATATTCGAAGGCACACTAGAAAAGAACTGGCAAATGGTTGACTGACACCATTTCAGTTTCAATGACTGAAAGGGAAGAGGTGAAGATGACACTGAGATTGCCAGCCTAGATAACTGGAGTATAATGGTATCTTCAACAGTAATACTAAAGTTGGGAAAAGGAGAGAGTTTGGGAGAGGGATAGGGAAGATGAACTGGATTGGGTAGAAATTTTTAATTCAATAAACTTTAAAGTAGGAGAGTTTGCTAAGCAATTGTGGTAAAAGGATAGTCTGGAGATGGCAGTGGGAAGTAACAAATATTTCAACTCAATCCAGAACCAGTATGTCAGGAATGTGTGGGTGTTGAAGAGGGTGCCTAGAGATACAGTTACATTAGGTGGGAGACAGTCTTACTGAAGGTTAGTAGATGAAAGGAATGTCAGAGCAAGAGGTCTGGAATTTTGTTTAATATATGGAACAGTATTTCCAGTCCATGTAGGAAGGAGTGAGTTGGAACAAGATATATTTGCAGAAGGATTGATGGAGGTGGGGGATGGGGTAACAAGAAAACAGGAGTTAGGGATTGAGGGTAAATTTCCTCTTATAGATATACAAGAGCAAATTTACCCTCAGTAAACTCAGTGACTGAATAATATAGGGTTGGGAAAGAAGCAAGTGGTGGGAGATTGTTAGCTATAAGGGATAGAATTAGGTGGCAGATAAGGCTTACAGATCTCAAGAGATGAAAAGGAGTATACTGTAACAGTAAGTGATGTGGTGAACTAGGTTGAAGAATGTCCGTTTCAAGAGAGGAAAACAAGAGGGTTTTTAGACAAGAGTTATCATTGCCTTCATGAGGTCATTTTTCTGAGCCTACAAGTTCACATCTGACCAATTTAATATTTGTTTATATCACTCAGAATTATGGTTAGGACTTTATCAGATCTTTCCTGAGTCTTTGGTCAGTAGTTCTGCTAACAACATTCTGGGCAAACTAGCCTCTTCTCGAACTCAGCTTTCTAGTTTCTGTCTCTGCATTTTCACTGGCCTGAAATTTACTCTCTAGACCCTTCCACCATTCAGAATCTTTATTTTCTTTCTGGTGCCATCTCTTGTCTCAGAAGAAGATAGGAGAAAATGCTGGTCCTGCCAGGGCATATGGATATGAAACACTGTATGTATTGTCAGAGTAGTTTGATGTGTTGGTTAGTTTGTTAAACTGCTTTTCCTTCCTGGTTTTTTTTTTCGTTACCAAGGGTAGGTTGAATGAGTAGAATTGAGAGAGAGAGAGAGAGTTATTCAGAAATGAGGATGAAGTAAAAACAAATAAATCAATAAAATTAAAATATTTAAAATGAAGTGATAGGATTAGATTTTTAAAATCTCTCCCATCTCTTAATTCTATGAGTCCATGATTGGGAGAGGGGAACAGGAGGGTGGAATTACAGAATCACAGTAAGAATTTTTTAAAAATCCTTTTTCATTGATTCTAGATGGGCTGTTAATCACTGGAACTCAAACTCTCAGCGCGAGCAGTGAGGTGCAAGGCGCACCAGGGGAATCACACTGGCAGTCCCAGAAGCCCGAGGCAGAACAAAAGGGAAATCCGGCATCCCGCCCATTCACTGAATACCACCTTTCCCTCCAGGATTTGCGGGCGGTGATTAGCCGCCCGCAGCCTCCAGTGGGGAGCCTAAGCCTCAGCCTTGGCCCTGGCCCAGCCTCTCTCCCAGATTTTCCCTGGCTCCCGAGAGACAGATCTGAGGCCAGTGGCCTTGGTCGCAAAGGCTCCCAGAGCGCACCAAGCCCCAGACTCAGCTTTGGCGCGGGTAGGAAAGGGCTCGATTTTGGAACTAAGCAGCTCCGGGTTGCAGGGCTAATCTTTCAGCTTTAGCCCTTCCCCCTGCAAACTTTGGGCTGTTGTGACGGAAGCAGGAAGCAATTGCGTAGGATACAACCCCCCCATCTCCTCTCCCCCTCCTACTTTGCAGGCAATCTTCCGCAGGAACTGTTTTGGGGACTTTGCCACCCTTCTCAGTGACGGTGGGCATTCCTGCAACTAAGTTCTTCGAGCCCCAGGCTACGGGCAGCATCAGGCTTTCCCTGGAATCCTTGGGCAAAGGTAACTGCGTCTCCATTCCCGGCTTTGCAAAACCGCGCCCCCTCCCATTCCCAATGACACCCACTGGGATCCGAAAAGGAAGCACACCCCTCCCCCCTCCTTCCCTCGCACCTCTTTCTCCGATCAGGCACCTGTCAATTCCAGGGGAACTACCGACACACTCCATTAATTATTTATATTAAGAGTTTTCACCGGCGGCCAGGAGGGATTGTTGTATGAGTGTGTGTGTGTGTGTGTGTGTGTAGGTGGGGAGAGGCTGGGGAGAGGGTGGGGTGGGTAAAGTGAGAGGTGGGTAAGGGGAAGTGAAGATTCCTTTTGTTTGCCCTTAGAGGGTAAAGCTAAGAACTAGGAGTGGAAGCTGTTAAAAGGCTGATTTCTGCTCCATGTATGGAAAAACTTTTCTAAAAATTTAATCTGTCCAAAATATGTCTGAAAGATAGTGAGTTCCCCATCAATGGAAGTCTGTCAGCAGAATTTAGGTGATCACTTATTGGGGATGTCATGGGGAGGATTTCTGCTCTAATGTGATTTGTACTACTAAGTCTCTGAGGTCCCTTCTGACTAGATGCTTAGATTCTGCAAACTACTCCAGCAAGCAATAGCATGGGATCAGAGGGTCAAAGATGATGTCCTGGAAGAGTGCCCAGATAAGGAACCAAGACCTAGAATGCTTGTGACCTTAAGGTCAGTACAGGTAGCAGCCTCTCAATAGGCATTTACTAAGCATCTACTATGTGCCAGGCTGTGCTAAGTACTGGGGATACAAAGAAAAGCAAATGGCAGTTGTTGCTCTCAAGCAGCTCACAGTCTAACGATATGCAAATAATTATATCCAAATAAGATATATATGGGATAAATTAGAGGTAATCAACAGAAGGAAGACATAAGAATTAAGGGGGATTGGACTTCTTGTAGAATGTGAAATTTTAAGTGGGACCTCAAGGAAGGGAGAAGATGGAGAGGAGGAGGGAGAGAATTCCATGTAAAGGGGACAGCCAGCAAACATTAGATGGAGTCTGGAGATGGAGAATCTTGTTTGAAGGAGAGCAGCAAGGTCAGTGTCATTGGATCGTAGAGTATGCATTTGTTTGGGGGCGGAGTGAAGAATGATGTAAGATATAAAGGGCCAGGTTGTGAAGGGTTTCGAATGCCATATTTGATCTTAGAGATGATAGGGAACCATTGGAATTTATGGAATGGGGGGAAGGGTGACATGGTCAGACTTATGTTTTAGAAAAATTAGTTTGACAGTTGAGTAAAGATAGGAGAGACTTGAGGCAGGGAGACCAACCAGTAGGCTATTGCTGTGGTCCATAGAGAAAATGAGGGTCTGCCCCAGGCTAATGGCTGTGTCAGAGGACAGAAGGGGGAATGTATGTAAAGCAAAGAAAATGGACCTCACACGTAACAAGAATATGGCTAGAAGAGAGGCAAAACAGATGTCTCTAACCTCTTCTCCCACCACCCTTCTCCATAGAAGTCTTTCATTCTTGCCAATAGGAGGCTGGGGCCAAAGGCCACTCTGCTCTCTTCAGAGAGAAGTAAGTACCAGACTAGTATTATATCTGTTTGATCATATCAAGGGATATGATCAGGTTCCATGTAACTTCTGATAACTGTCATTTGGAGAGAAGGGGGACCCTAAGCTCTGTATCCAAAGTTTGAACCCTTTTCTACCTACTACTATTTCCATAATAAACACACATAGCGAATAACAAGGAACCCTATTTTCCAAACTGTAACAAAACAGAAACCAGAGAAGATATACATAGGAGAATATATACTAGACAGTAGAAAGTAAAGGAGCCCTCCCCTTTGGAATGAGATAACTCAGCTCAGCCAAGAGAAAGAGTCCTACATCTCACTCAAGGGGGAAGTTCAATAAGGTCCCTACTATAGCAAGTTGGGAATAGAGACATGGTGGAGATTACTAGCTCCTTTCATGTCTTCCCAGAGTCTTTCCCTTCAGCAACCTGAAGTGAGGTTCTTTCATCTTCTCTCTTCAGTCTGGAAGCCAGGAATACCCGAAGTGATAAGTCCCAAAAAAGACTTGAAGCTTGACCAAAGGGAAATGGCTGACTAAAGTGTCCTCAGAAAGGACTGGTAAAGGCTGGAGCTCTTTACCTCTCACGAATCCCACTTCTCCCATTGGGCAGGACATTCATCTCTACCAATAAGGATGAGTCTCATACCAACAGACCTTGAGACAGAAGTTATATTCACAGAAGATATTATACAAATAAATTCAATAAGATTTGGCCAAAGATTGGAATGGGGAAGGGGGTGGAGATAAGAATGTGAGAGAGAATAAGGAGTTCAGGATTACAACTAGCCAGGATTTAAATACCATTCTGCTAAATCCATTCCAGTTTCCTTTCTACTTTCTTCCTTCAGGGATTTCTCTTAAACCTCACAGTGTTGCATTTTCCCAATGTAAATTGTAAAATTGTCCCAATGTTTCCCACAGTAAAGCTTTTCCCAATAAGCTTTACAAAGAGATAGGTAAAGAGACTTTCTGGCTCCTCTTAGTGCATTGTCATCAAAGAAAAAAACTAAATGAAGGTCTGAGGTTAACAGGAAAATTTTAATAAGCATGTTTTTTCTTATCTAACTTTTAGCCTACCCCATCCATACAGAAGCTAATAACTAAGTTATTGTCTATAAAATGCTTATTAAAAACATTTTTTATATACCATGGGTTCTTATACTGTGGATCTAGTCATACTTCTCACACCCTGTTATATTGTGGTATCCACTGCATTCCAATAATTCAGTTCTTCAAACATTTATTAAGTAAGTTCTGTATAAGGCCCTGTCTACAATCCAGTGGGAAAGAGAACAAATGCACAAATTTCTATGAGTACTAAGATCTTCCTTTTGGTTTGAGTTCTCATCTGCTAGTAAAAGGCAACAATTCTTTGGAGATCACACTGAAAATTAATTCATTCTAAGGTATAAGGATACTTAGATCTTTTCTGTTTTAATAGAGATGATAACAAAGAGGAAAGACATTGACAGACACCAGAGGATCAATCTGGACTTGAATGATCATTCTGTTACCTAAACGTTATGTGACCTTGGCTAGTTACCTAACCTCTCTGAGTTTCAATTTCCTGAGATGGAAAATAGATCTCTAAGGTTCCTTCACAATGGAAATCCTATGATCTGGGGTGAGGGGGGGCGCGGATCATAGAAATCAGAGATTGGGGCACCAAAAACAGATATTCCCCGCCCTACTCCAAAGTTTTTCTTAGGTGGCAAAAGAGAAGCAAAAGAGAAAAAATAAAAGGTTCAGATGGCTATTAGAAAGAGGTGACTTTGGCTACATCTCAAAAGTACTATGCAGGGTGGCACTGGGAAAGAAAAATGGCCAAAATTAAAACTTACCTCCTCACCTCCAGAATGTTGTCATCATCATCATCATCATCACCTCCACCACCACCATCATCACCATCATCTTTTATCTAGCATTTACTATGTGCCAGGCACTGTGCTAAATTTTAAAATGAAGACAAATATTCAATTCTTCTTCCCTTTCTTCCAGCTAGGTGGAAGGAGAAACCAAAAAGAAAAGTTTTCAATAATCAAAGTAGATAAATGTCTTTTCCAGCACCTTTCTGCAATATCTTCCTTTGCTTTAAGCATTAATGAGATGTAACAATATATATATGATGAAAGGCAGTGTAACAGAATGAATAGACCAGCCCTGTTAGTCCAGTCTAGTCAAACTACCCAAAAATAGAATAAGACACTTAACCTCTCAGTGCCCCAGGGCAATTCCAATATACAGATCATAGACAAATTGCCAATCTATAAAGGTGAAGGAAATTTTCCCCACTGGGAGTCTTTTAACTAAAATATTAAAATAGTCAATTGGATCTGTGATCTCATTGATTGGATTTTTTCTTCCAGTGAAATAAATTGAAACCCATTCATACCCACCAATTTCCTTTATTTAGCTTTGTAAATATTTTATATTATATTGAATTAATTGTTTCTTGACTGTATGATAGAAGTTTCTTCTAAATCCGTATAATCCTATTTTCTCCCTCTTTGGGAATTTCAATATGGCTTGTTCAGTTTCATTTTCTAAGATTTGGTTATTTAAATTTTGCTCTTATTCAGTCAATCTTGGTATTTTACATTTTTGTAAATATTCATCCTTTTATGTTATTTGTTTTATTAGCATATCATTACAAATAATTTCTAATAATTCCCTTTGTTTTCTTTTCATCTGTTGTGATTTTTTCATTTTTAAGCATGGTAACTTGGTTTTCTATTTCAAATCAAATTAATTAGCAATTTATAAGGCTTACTAGTTTCTTCAAAAAATCAACTTCTAATTTTGCTTATCAATTCAACATTTTTATTTTCTCAATTTTATTTCTTTTTGGATTTCCAGAATTTATAGTTTTATATTTAATTGAGCTTCATTTGTTGCTTTTCTAGTTTATAAATTGTATACCCAGTTTGTTGATGAGATAAAATTTTCTCCTCAAGGACTGCTTTGGTTGCATCTCAAAAGTTTTTGTATGTTGACATTTTCTTTGATGAAGTTATCAGTTGTTGCTATGATTTATTCTTTGACCTACCATATAAGTTTGAATCTTTTTAAATGTCCTTTATTCATTAAAATTTTTTATTGTATTTTGGTCATCAAATAATGTATTCAGTATTTTTTATTTTTCTGCTTATGTTTATGAGATTTTTGTGCCTGAGCATATTTTTTTAATGTGACATATAGAACTGTTATTATATGTATAGGGATATGTATACACACGTGAATATACATAGACACATATTCTTGTGTATCCTATTCAGCAATCAGAAGAGATCTATTTTTCAAATATAACTTTTCTGAAATCCTGTTCAGTTACTTAATTTCTTTCATGTTTATCTTTTTGCTGGATTTGTCTAGATCTAAAGGAAGAATATTAAGATTCCCAACTATTTTAGTTTTGCTATCTATTTTTCCCTATAATTTGATTAACTTTTTCCTTTAAGTACTTAAATGTTATACCATTCAGTGTGTGTGTGTGTGTTGTTATTTATATTATTTCATAATCTTTGATGTCTTTATGCTTAATGAAGTTTTCCTGCTTATCTTTTTTTTTAAAACTATGGCAGTTTTTACTGCTCCCTTGTTTGAGATCATAATTGCCACTTCTGCTTTTCAAAATTTGCTTAAGGCATAATAAATTCTGTCTCAGCCCCTTATTTTAACTCTGTGTGAATCTTTATGTCTCAAGTATATGCCTTACTAACAACATGTTGGTGGAGTGTGTTTTCTTATCCATTCTCCTTCCCTCAGTTCTAGGAGTATATTAATCCTATTCAAGCTCACAGTTATGACTGTTAACTGTGTATTTCCTGCCAAAATATTCTCTTTTACTTTATTCTTTCTGTTTCCTATTCCATTCTTACAAAGAAGGTGACCACTTCCCCCCCTCCAAAAAAGAATGTAATCAACACTAGTAACCTATAATTGAAGTGATCTACTCCTACTCCTCTGACCCTCCTTTCTTCCCCTAGTCAAAACCATTATGACTGGTTCTTCTACTTTTTCTCATTTTAATCCTTCCCTTGAAGCTGAAGTTTGCTTTTCTGTGACACTTCCTTCCCTCAATCCGCACTTTTGCATGGTATGAACTGGCCCTGTCTGGTCCTGTCCCTTTTATAGTCTGACTATCATTGTTGCTATCTGACCAAAGTTCTGAATGAATGATGAGACTGGGACCATGTCTGTCCCTCTCTTGCAATCAATCACTGTTTTTTGCCTTCTTTCCTATCAGCTGAATGCAGGTATTGCCTAAGCCTTTCTCTGTATCCTTTTCCTTGCATAATTTCCAATTGGAAGTTGTTTTCCTCTCCTTTTAGCCCCTTCTGTTCCTACTTGGATGTTGATCTCAAGCCCTCAATGAGGCCCTGGACAGTATGCCCAGTAATTGAGCTGGCATTTTCTCCTAATATGCTTCTGCTTAAGGGCCCCACCCTGAATCCCTGGGCAGTGTCCTTCAGAGGCTTGTTCTGCCTCACCCTGCATATTCAGTTTTCAGAGCTGAGATCCCATTGATTTCAGGCTCCAAATACTAGAGCTCACACTGACATCATTCTCTCTTGCAGTAGCCCCAGCATCAGTATATTCAGGCCCCCTGGAAGGTTCTCACTCAGAGTGCCTGCAGCTTTCATACCATTTACCAGAGCTATCTTCTGCCTCTCCTGCCCAACCTTTGCTCATTGTATTGTGAGGTCCTGGACTAGGTAGAGATGCTTACTTTTATCTCTCCTTAACTTTCTCGATCATTGCTATTTTTGGTGCCTTTTTGTTGGAGTTCATGTGGGAGAGCTGGGCTCCTCTACCTCCACATCAATATGTTAATGAGAATTTCCCTCAATACTTACATGTTGCAACCTGCTCATATCCACCATGAACCTTTCCATTGCCCTCTATGTGATATTAATTATCAAGCCTTAGGGTTACGGTTAGCATTGTTGCATTAGTTAGTGTTGCATTCAATATTTCATAGCCTTGTAGAAACACTGGCAGAATGTTGATATGGGCCTTAGTTTCTAGGAGAATCTTGGTGTCATTAAATGTCCAATTTCCTGAGGACAATCCAGCCTCCTCTTGTTCTGGATCCGATGGTGCATTTGTGTGACCTGTGCCAGATATACAGGAAACCAGAAGGTGAGGGGTTTTCTACATCAGTAGTGTCAAACTCAAACAGAAATGAATCCCTATCAGCTGCATAGTGACTTAGAAAACCACAAGTTAACATTATCTTTATTGTACTGTATTTTAAAATTTAGTCTGTTAAATATTTTCCAGTTAGGGAAGTACTTGGGAGTTTTATAGACACCTACAGCCTAAACTGACAGTTTGATCCCTCTGCAGGGCAACAATGAAATAATAGACCCAAACCAAACTTAGAATCATGTATTGATGCTAAACATCTGTTAGGTTTTTATGACTAATTTATTTTAAGTACATTTCTCATCATCTAATAATCAAAATAGATGAACTTAACTATGTTCTATCCTGACTACCAATAAATTGATAATTTTTTCAAGTCTGAATTAAATGAAATTTTTCTTAGCTATATTTGTTAAAGGAACCCCCTTCTGATTCATTGTTCTTGACATTTGTTCCAGAGCCACAGAATTCCAGAGAATTCCATTGTCTGAGCGTGGTCTCTGAAGCAATAAGAAAGCCAGAGACCTCATCATCTTTGAATTTCGAAAGCTGAGCCTTCGTTAAAATCATAAATGTCCGTCAGAGTAAAGTTGGGCCTGACTTATGCTTTTGTAATGATTTGTGCACTGATGCCAATACAATCAATCAGTCTGAGCTGCCACACCAAGAGCCTCGAAGATGTCGTGATTGACATCCAGTCATCTCTTGCTAATGGAATCAGAGGCATTGAGCCCATACATACAGAAACTCAAGAAGATTGCATTAATTTTGGCTGTTTGACAAAAAACATAACAGGTAAAAAAGCTTTTCTTCGTTTTTGTTTCTTTTTTCTTTTGGTGTAGTTTCCATCATATGTTGTGTGACATAAGTGAATATTTGAGATTACAAAATAACAAGTGCTGCTTAAAAGATTAGGCAGCTAGGTAGCATAGTGGATAGAATGCTGGGCCTGAAGTCAGGAAGACTTATCTTTCAGAGTTCAAGTCTGGGCTCAGACACTCACTAAGCTGTGTGACCCTGGTCAAGTCACTTAACCCTGTTTGCCTCAATTCCTTATCTGTAAAATGATCAGGAGAAGGAAATGGAAAACCATTCCAGTGTCTTTGCCAAGAAAACCCCCAAATGGGGTCACAAAGAGACAACTGAAAAAACGACTCAACAACAAAAAAGTTGAAAACTAAATTCTATACTAACTTAGACAATTCATTTTCAATAGACAGTTTTTAGAATATCACATTTTGTCATAAAGGAGAAAGAGTCTGGTGATACAGAAAACAAAATTGTGAACAGTATTCTCAACTAGAAAAAATATCTTTGAGTCTTAAATAAAAAAGAATAAACATTGTATCTTAAGGCGATATTTCTTGAGATGCAAAGCAAAATCAATAACACATTTACTTCAGCTGTATAAAAGAAATAAAGCCAAAATTATGGGAACTTTAGAGAGACTTGAAAGGAGACAAAAGAAAAAAGAAATTAAAAAAAAAGAACTTCTGTCCCAAACTGTACAATGTGTACAATGTAGACTAGTGATCCTGACGTTTTTAGGATCTAGAGGAGTCTCAAGTCACTTAATTACCAAAGATTTGAAAAACTTTCAATCTGTTGAGAAGGAGGAAAGTAAAATATTATCTTGGGTCTGTTTGGCTGAGGAAAGAGGAGACATAGAATCATGTGATAATGTGAGGTGAGGTGGTAAACCTCATGGGGAGGTGTTAAATATATTTAATGTCTTGTTTGTTGAGTGACTAAGAGGGTGGATTGAGCAGTAAGCCATGACTGATAAGTAGAAACCTGACTGCCTATAGAATCACCCCTCAAATATTAATTCTGTAAATATTTATTCAATGCAGAATACACTTATTAAATATCTACTGTATATAAAACATTATGCTAGGTAAAAAGTAAAAAATACAACAACCCCTACTCTAGTGGAGTTCACATTTTACTGGGGAGAATACAACTCCTATACAAATAGGTACAAAGTAATTTGAGAAGAGAGGTAAATCCACACTAGTATCACAGTTGGCTGTTGTCCTTCATTCTCAGAGTACCAAAATGACATCATTATGTTGGAGCCAAGGTTATGTGTATCCTACCGTGGCTGATCAACGTGAAATGCTCCACCACAGGTCAGGCACAAATAGTCCACATAATAGTATTACTGTAACATAAGAGAAAGCTTTGTATGGAAGAGATAGCATATGAACTGAACCTTGAAGGAATCTAGGGATTATAAATGATAGAGGTGGGGTGGGAGGGCATTAAAGACATGGTTGACTGCTTTTAAAAAGGCATGGAAATGGAGGTGGAATATTGAGTGTGGTGAACAGCTGGTGGATCAGTCTGGCTGGAGTGTAGGATGCAAGGACAGTAGTATAAAGTTGGAAAGTTAAACTGTAAAGAGCCAGGCAGAAAAGTTTGTGTTTTATCATTGTGGCAATAGGGAGCCATTATAGTAGAGAAGTGACTTGGTCAGGGTAAGAGCACTGCACAAAGGCTTGGTCTCTCCACCTGTTTCTCCAGGCTGATTGTGAGATATTACAGCCCAGCCCCACAATCAAAAGATGGCTGATGGTCAGGGCTTTAGCTGGCCCCATCTACTCTTTCAAGTTTTGTGGATGGGGCAGAGTGAGTGGTACTCTAGCTAAGTTACCAGCCAGCACAGGCCACCTTATTTCCTATGTAAAGTGAGGAAGAGAAAGGAGTTGAGAATGATTCAAAGTTACAAGCTTGAGTGGGGTAGGAACAACGCTACTTTTATTTCAACCAATTTGTTTTTTCCTCAAGGGGAAAAAGGAGGCTGCCCTCTGTATTTGGTTTACCTGGAAGACTTGGGTTTTAATTATTGGTTTGGCTTCTTTGCCCCCTGAAGCATAAAAACTCCGGCCTGTGGATGATCAGGGCTCCAGAAGTTTTAATAGAATTCTCGATGATTACCTTATGAGGATGCCTTCCTGAATAAGTATTGCCAATTGGCAGGGTGAACATGGAGGCGAAGGAGAGTAGTGTTTTATTTAAATTTAATAAGGAATTGGATTCTTTTAAAAATCTTATCACATTTTAAAGTTTTTGTATTGCATTATGTTATTCACAAATGCCTCATCCTAATCCTGAGCCTGAATCATTTGACTGGATCGAGCTAGGCCTGGGCCAGGATATAGGGCAACTGGAGGGTATTCTCAACAGAGACAGGAAGGTAGATAATACGTTCTTTTTTTGACGTGTTGAGTTTGAGAGGCTGATGGGACAAACAGGTGGAGATGTCCAGCAAGCAATAGATGACATGACTAAAATTCAGGAGATAGATTAGGGAAAGATAAAAAATCGGGGAATAATTTGCATAGAAATAATAATGAAGCCCATGGGAGCTGATGAGACAACTTAGAGAGAGAATAGGACCTTGGACAAAGCCTTGGGGAGATATCTATATTTAGTGGATGTATTCAAAACAGAAAAACCTGAAAGAAGCAGACAAGAGTATTACATAAAAGTAAAAGTAATAGTAACTAACAAATATTTAACACTATGATAATAAATATTTAATCATTTAATTAAATAATTAGTGCTTTAATTCAACAGTAAAATTATTAGATTATTAGTAATATGAGAAGCAAATATATATATTAACAGATAATTTAATGTTTAGAAAGGTAATAAAGAAATTATGTCTAAATTGCTTGCTTTTAAAACTCTAAATAACATATATTAGGTTAAATAATTTGTCCAGAGTCACGTAGCTAGTAAATTGTCTGAAGCTGTGTTTGAACTGAGGTCTTCCTGACTCCAGAGGTAGCTAAGTCTTAAAAGTCCTGCCAGTCCTGGATCCTCAGGCATTGACATCTGCCCTTTTGCTTGCTCACCCCAGATCCCCATATATTGCCATTTGACTTGCCAGTACATTCTAAAGATCCCTAGGTCTTGCAATTTGTTCTTCTTTTGAACCCTCCAATTGATGTTGACTCCCTGAATTAATAATGAGAATTCCTTAGGAATAAGGACTCTCTTTTTATAGCACATGGTAAATGACTGATAAAGCCTTTTTCCATTCATTCCTCAGTCACTCAAAGATGACAGGAAGCATCATTTCATGAGACACTTCATCATTTTGCCTTGCAGTTCTCATTATAAGCATAAGTAAAAATATTATCATAAAGATAATTGCTGTATATCCCCCAAAAGCTGTTGCAAAGGACATAGAGGTAGAGAAATAATTGTAGAATACACCAAAGTTGCTCCCTGAAACAAAAGCATATCTATGTAACTTTAGTGTTCTGGTGATGCTATATGGTTGCAAATCATAAGACATTATAATTCTGAGATGTATAGGACAATGGAAGGACTGGGTCTTAAGTATGCTCCAGAATATCGTCAGTTATATCTTGCAAGCAAGAAGTGGTACAAATGATACAATCCCATCTAAGACATATATGGTTAGAAAAGGAGATTGGCTAGTCATTTAGTGAGAGTGGGAGCTATCTGATATATAGCACAAGGGTTGCACTGTCACCTGCTGAACACTGAAGGAACTAAAAGAAGATCTCTAATACATTTAGTGAATCTTCTATAGAGCATTTACAGGCTTCCATGAAAAGGATGAGAAGGTTTAAATACAATGCAAACTTCAGAGAATGTCAGTATCAATGAGATCCCAGATTCCTGCCTTGAGGAATGAGATATGTTTTATTGTCTATTTTTCAGAGCCATCAGTGGTTGGTTTTTCAGTCATTCAGTCTGGTTTCTATTTGGAAATAAATTCATTTATATTATTGTAGTCATGGTGTATATTTTTTTTTGGTTCTACATATTTCTTTTCTACCAACTCTTGCAAATCTTCCCATATTACCTATATATACAGGACCTTTTGTTCAATCATGTGCCACTAAATGAGTACTCATTTTGTTTCCAGTTTTTTGCTACCACAATTGAATAAAGTGTATTAACATACTCATATATCATAAATCAATTAAGATAGTTCAGTTTGAGAAGTATAAACAAATCGAGAAAGACCATTAAGAATTAGTACAAAGGAAAAATAAATACACCATGAGAGGAGAGTACACACAAATTACAGCCATATAAAAGGACTAAGTGATTGAGAATAAATGGATAAGCAAAGCTCATGGAGACTTAGAGGAAATTACTGACACTATTATGAATATTTTATGAGTTGAAATTAATCACTCAAATCTAAGTGATTGTAAATTCATTTAATTTTACTGATATTTAGTTCTAAATTTATAATAAATAATCTATGATAAAAATAAACAACAAAATTCATTTTACTTTTATAAAAGGAAAGGAAATGATTTAACTGTCTTGGTTGTGAACAAAGATGATCATGTAAGAATATAAAATACTGTGCTTCTTCCTCCTCAGTCTGCCATAGTAACGTAAGAAATTGCATATGTTTACTGACTTATGTAAAATGTTTAATTTGAAGTATTTCATTGTAGGAAACAAAGAGTGTAATTTGATCATCTTTGATGCCCGAAAGGCAACTAAACAACCAAATTGCTACTTGTTTTACTGTCCCAGTGAAGAAGCTTGTCCATTGAAACCAGCAAAGGGAGTTATGACCTACAGGATACTGAAAGGTAATGTAATTTTTAAAAACATTAAATAAACCATTTGTGTCTGTTACTTCTTTACTATTTATTTTTTATTTGATTTTGATATTTAGAATAATATAATGTTTAAATTCCCAATTATATGTATTCAACTGTCATATTGCTTGATTCTTATAAATTGCCAAGTGGTACATATTTGTTGTTGATTTTTCCATTCATCAGTAGATAATATCCTTGTCTGTCTCCTTCAATGTTTTCTAGTTTGAATTCCACTTTATAAGATACCATTAGTACCACTTGTATTTTTTAAATTTGCATTTGTATATTTTATTTTTAATCAAACTTCTAAATTTCAATCTAGCTATATCCTTCCTATGTAACTTTTTCTTTTAATGGGATAGCTTGGAATATTCACAATTATAAGTAATAATTCTGCTTTGTCTTCTGATATTACCTTGTTGTTCTTGATGTTTTCTGGATATATTGAAATCTATTTTAATCTCCTATGTCTTTTCAAATATTATAACGTCAACAAAATACATTATATTTATTTGTTTTTAGATGATAATTATAATATTTTCACTAAATTCAACTCCCTTTCTATTACACATGGGCACTTTGACTTCGGGATTTTCAGTTTTCTCTTTTGCCACTTCTTTTTTATCATTGGTTTTTCTCATTTGTGTTAAATGCTTTCTAGGAAATATAAATGTATTTTAGTGCACTTTATATTTTGTATCAATCATAATACTTAATTTGAGCCCAATCTCTAATTTGACTATTTCTATTACAGTTAGAAAAATGCTATTTCCCTTATATATGTAAATGTAAACCTGTATATGATGTACATATATAAAATGTTAACTATATATAAAAAAGCTCAGCATTTTATTATTTTGTTAGGAACTTATTTGGAGCTCTTCATTTACAGCTTTTGAAGATTTCTTTAAGTTGTAAATTTTTGTTGGTAAATTCTTCCTGTTTTTCTAGGAAATATATTCTTTCATTTTCAAACATGATACTTATAGGCTATGTGTTTTAGGGATTAAATCCTATTTTCTAATATGATTGCTGCATATTTTGTTAAAGATTTATAGTTTTTTTGTGGGTTTTGGAAACTCCAATATTACTCTAATTTTTGAAATGTAATGTCTTTTTTTTTCTTTTTTGATACAGGTTTTTTAAAATTTCCTGGTAATTCTGAAATCTAACATTTCTATATCTTAGTTAAAATTAGTCCATGTTGGGGGGTCACCTGTATTCTTAATTTCAGTGTTGTTTGACCTTTTCTACCTGAAAAACTTTCTCTAATTAATAACAATAGCTAATATTTCTACAGTTCCTTATTTTAAAAAAAAAATTTAAATTTTCAGTTTCAAATTCTTTCCCATCTTCTTCCCCTTTTCCCATCCATTGAGAAGGCAAGAATTACAATATCAATTGTGCATATGAAATAATGCAAAACATATTTCCACATTGGTCATTTTTGGGGAAGATAAATAAGGAAAAAAAGAAAAAATGGTTCAATTTATACTAAATTCACCAGTTCTCTCTCTGGAAATAGTATTTTTCATCATTTTGGCCAAGATTATTGTTTTTCATAGTTGATTATCTTTACACTTTTGCTGTTACTATGTAAATTGTTCTTCAGGTTCTTCAGGTCCCCATTCTGCATCAGTTCTTAGAGGTCCTTTCAGGTTTTCATCATTTAATATAGCACAATAGTATTACATTACATTCATAAACTATAACTTGTTTAGCCATTTCTCACATGATGAATATCCCCCAAATTTCCAATTCTTTGCCAGCACAAAAAGAGCTTCTATAAAATTTTTGTACTGGATTCATTTCCTTTTCCTTTGTTGCTGTTGTTGTTTTGATGTTTTTTGTTTTTGTTTTTGTTTTGGGAGTCTTTCTTGTGGGGGGGGAGTATAGACCTAGTAAGGGTTTGTACAGTTTTATAGCTCTTTAGACATAGTTTTGGACAGGTTAGACTAGCTCACAGCTCTGCCAATAGTGCATTTGGTGTACTTATTTTTCCATATCCCTTCCAGCATTTGTCAATTTCTTTTTATGTCCTGTTAGCCAAACTGATAGGTGTGAAGTGGTACCTCAGAGTTGTTTTAATTTGCATGTCTCTAATTATTAGTCATTTTGAGCATTTTTCAATTGATTATTCATACTTTTGATTTCTTCCCCTGAAAAATGCTTGACCAGTTATCAGTTGGGGAATCTATAGCTCCTTAAAGTTTGCAAAGTACTTTACCTACATTATCTTACTAGATCCTCATAGCATCTCTGAGAGGTAGATGCCATTATTGTCCCTGTTTTACATATGAAGAAGCAGGTTAAGTGACTTGCCCATGGTCACATGGATAGTAAATGTCTAAAGCTACATTTGAACTCAGGTCTTCTTCACTCTAAGCCTACCATGCTATCTACTTGTTCTACTCACTTGTCCATTAGTTAATTAATAGAATGTCTAGTTTTCTTTGTCATTATATTTTGGTAGTCCAAATAATCTGATATTTGCTTTTTCTTTATTTCCAAATCTATTACTTTATCCTTCACATCCATAGTTGATTTTTTCAAATTATTTTATCTACACTTGTCCTTAAGTTTAATTTTTGATACTTATTACTCTTTACTTGACCTCCTTTATTCTGTTACTTTTCAGTTACACTGAGGTTTTTCATTCTTAGGCATCACTTCACAGTTTCCTTTATAGTTTCTTCATCTCTTGTAATATGTTTGTTTTATTGAATTAGAGACTTCTTTTTATTTATTCTATACATTTGTGATCCAGTTTACTGAATCATTTTGTATTTTTTTCTATCCCTCCACTAAAGGTTCAATATACATATCTGAAGAAATTTTATCTCTAGGATCTATTTTATGGATTTTTTTTGTTGTGTAGCAGTTTTAAAACTTACAATTAAATATTTCCGTTCAGAGACGAGAGTGGTAAAAGGGGTAGAAGAAGGGTAAAACTTATTACTTAAATATGTTAAATATGTTATTGAAGGACTCTATACCTTGGGGTGGGGAGCAGGGAAACCTCTCATTATGAATGAGGGGTCAGGAAGAATTCCAACATGTTTTACAGTAGGATGGGAAAATCAATGCAAGAAGTCCATCTTATCCCCTTTTTTTCCAGCTGGACAAGGAATCCTTTCAATATTAAGAGGGGAAAGGGATTCTTTTCACTTCATGGAGTATCAAAAGGGTAGCAACAGAAATTTCTCAAGCTGAAGTAGAAATGAGGAAGTAGCAGAGAAAAATGAAGATGGGGATTTCAGTATTAAGAGTTTAGGGCTAAATTCTGAGAGGAATTAGGGTCAGTAAATTTAGCTTTATGATTAGGGACATTATATTAAGAGGCATTTAGGTTAAGGTTAGGGATAGGGTTAGAATTAGATTTATTTTGGGGAGAATCAGAGCTAGGTTAGAATTAGATTTTTTGGGAGACATAAGGAAAGGTGATAATGGAACTGAAGATTAAGAGGGCTAATTCCCTGATCAGAGTCCATGGGGAACATTTCATGGCACCTCCTCTTATACCGGCTCTGTATTTGTTGACCTAATGTGTATAGTATGAGAATGACCTTCCTAATACTATTGTTCTATAAGAAATGATGAGCAGGCAGATTTCAGAAAAATGTGGAAAGACTTACATGAACTCTGATGCTTGACTGAAGTGAGCAGAACCAGAAGAACACTGTACACAATAACAGCAACATTGTGCAATGACCAGCTTTGATGGACTCAGCTCTTCTCAGCAATACAATGATCTAAAACAATTCCAAATGACTCATGATGGAAAATGCTATCCACATCCTGAGAAAGAGCTATGGAGTCTGGATACTGATTGAAACATAACATTTTCTCTTTTTGTTTTTCTTTCTTATGGTTTTTCCTTTTCATTCTGATTCTTCTTTCACAACATTTCTAATGTAGAAATATATTTAATATGACTGCACATGTATAGCCTATTTCAGATTGCATGCTGTTTTGGGGAAGGGGGAGGACAAGGAGGGAGAAAAAAATTTGGAACTCAAAATCTTATAAAAGTGAATGTTGAAAACTAATAAATAAATGAATAAATTCTGCTTTCTATGAAAAAGAGAGAGAAAGAAAGAGAGAGACAGAGAGAGAGAGCGAGAGAGAGAGAGAGAGATGGAGGGAATGACTAGATTGATCTTTCTAGCTCATGGCACTTTCCCCAAAATGGGTGACGATATGGAAGGTAATGGATCATTCTGCTTGATGCATAAAGAGTGGTAACATACCTGACTGTACAGTAGTGCAGTATAGATCCAAAAGAAAAAAACTATCATCAGGAAACCAAATGGCACTGTGTCTATCATGGGACTTGGGGTCAGGAAGACCTAAGTTCAAATCCAAACCATACTTAATAGCTGTGAGAGCCTGGGCAAGTCACTTAAGCTGTCTTCCTCATTTTCCCCAACTATAAAATGGATATAAAAGTAGCATCTCCCTCTCAGACTTGTTTTGACTACAAAATTAGATAATATTTTAAGGCATTTATAAATCTTAAAAGTACCCTATAAATGTATTATTATTGTAATTATATTTCTCCTTCTCTGGGTAATTTTTACCCTTCTCCCCTCTTTTCCTCTCTCTTTCCTTCTCTCTGTCCCTATTCATCCTTCACTTCTCTCTTTTCCTCTTTTTCTTTGTAGGATGGGGATGTGGTTAGTTGTTTCATAGATTGATATATGGTTAACTTGTTAAACCTTTTTAGCAAGATAATTCTTAAATACTCCTATTTTCTGTATACTTTAAGATTTTTCTCCTTTGCCCACAGCTGATTTACCACATCCAGATGCAACCCCAAAAAGTTTTTACTTAACTGGAAAATCTTCACAAGGAGTCATGAATCCTGCCCAGTTAACAACTCAACTGAACCATACTAATATTTTGCCAAAAGCTACAGTTTCTCAGAAGTTTGAATTCCAGGATAATTTGGGTAAAGCAGTAAATAAGAGTGATAAACTAAGTTCACAGCTTCCTGTATACAAAAATAAAGGTGATGCTCAGAGCTCAGAGGTTTCTTCGAAACAAAAAGTAGCTAATTTATTGTCAGAAAATGTAACTGTATTTCCATCTAAGGCAGCTGCTACATCTCAATCTATTGTCCCCACTACTCCAGTATCTGCTACTTTGCAATCTACTATCCCTCCTCTGATGCCTTCCTCAGTTTCTCAGCAATTAGTGGTAAAAGTTACCACTGAGCCTCAGCCTGTTTCTTCTACTACTGTTGCTACTACCCCAAAGTCCCTCACTCTCACAGTTTCTACAGCTTTTACAACCACTGCAAGGCAGCCTACCATAATGACAAAAACAGCTTCAACTACAATGCCCAGGGAAGCTACAAGCATGAAAGTCACCTCAGAAACAGTGCAGTTTAAAGAAACCACCAATTATCCGATTTCTAACAATGGTGATTTTAAGTACTCTTCTACATTTCCAACATCAAGTGTTGATTCCTTCGCTAAAAATAAAATTGTTTCCCACGAAAATGAGAGGCTTGGTTTAGGCAATCCCCCACTCGATGCTGTTCCAAGAAATACATTCCATCTTCAGTTTGAAAAGTGGACACTCATAGGCACATTGTTCTGTGGACTGTTGTTTTTGGTAATAGGTCTCATACTACTGGGCAGAAAACTGTCAGAATCCCTTCAGAGAAAAAAGTATTCCAGACTAGATTATTTGATCAATGGAATCTATGTTGATATTTAAAGAGAAAGGAAGGTGCCTTTGATTCTTATATAAGCAACTGGAAAACCCAAATGATTTCTTATATGTTAGCTTCCAGAAGATTACATTTTAGAGACTAGCCCTTTGCTGCTAAAAAAAGAACAGAAATTGAACCAGTTAACTCCAGAAATTTGACTAAAGTACTGAGTATATTAAAGTGCTACTGAAATATCACAGAACAATTAATAGATTAAAAAAACTAGATTATAGAAGAAAAATGCTGTGACTTTAGGTAGTAATAAAATATTTCTAGTTCCAGATAAGATTAACTTTGTACTGAAGGTTCTTTGAATATAATTACATTTTTTGTACTAGCTTTAAACACTACATAAAACATTTAAATATTTTACCACTCAGATTTGTTTCTAATCAGGAATCAAATGAATCTTTTGACCCTGAGAAGTATATCATCATGTCCAATTCTGTATTTCTTAAAATTATCCCTATCAGACAAGTTCTTAATTGATTAAAATTTGTATCATGTTTTAATGACAAATATACCTAATTGTATACTATAATATATTCTTAAGAGGTCAGTTTGAAGGCTTGCTCAGTTTAATTACTGGCCAGTAGAGCTTTTGGGGCCATTTTAATGTATAGTAGTCAATGGACTGCATAAATTACTTCTAACTTACTTGAGTGTATTGTTTCATTGAGAAAATAAAAAGTTTGTATATGATCTAACATTATTCATGTTTATGAATTTTTATGTAAACTTCACCAGTTGTCATAAAAATGGTAGACTTAAATCTGGAAATGACTTTATAAATCTGGTCCAAACCTCTAAATTTGTAGGTGAGGAAAAAGTAGGCCTAGAGCATTTAACTGAATTGTCCAAAGTAATACAGCCAATAAATGGCAGAACTGGAATTAAAACAGAGATCTGACTCCAAATCCATTTCTTCTTTAACTATACCATACTGCCTTTCAAATTAAACTTTTGGAAGACTATGTATCAAGAGTTAATTGTGTGATCTTAAAGTTGTGGCTTTATTTTTGGGGGTCTTATTTGTAGATGGAGGTAGTTGGACTATGCTAGGGATTTCAAATTCAAGATGGTGATCCTAAATTCATATCATATGGCTCTTTATTTAGAGGAAATTTGATCAACAAATTTTTGTTCAGAAAAGCAAAGATTTAGATAGTTAAAATACTTTAGTGAAATAAACTTGAAGCAAATATGTAATCTGAATTTGAGACTGCCAGACTAGATAACTTCCAAATTCCTTTCTAGCTCTTCTTCTACATTAGAAATAATGTTCAGGGCTTTAAAAAAACCCTGATTCTTAATTTGTTGGCATGCTTTGATTCTTATGAATATAATAGTATATGCTGTTGTTTATATAAAGTGCTTAATCAAGAAAAATTTTAGTTGTATCATGCCTATTTTTTTTAAATCTGTAAATACATATTTAAATTTTCAACCATGAACACTAGAGGACAGTAGTATAATAAGTACAGTTAAGAGCACAAGGAGGAAGCCACTCAAATGAAACCTATTCCTTTTCTTCTCTATATGGAGTTCACAGAGGAAGGAAAACTTGTTTACTGTTAAGACTCAATTAGTGTGAATAATGAATCCTACAAAGCGATCATATTATTTGCATTCATGCTGTATTTCAAACAAAATTTTCAAACTATTTTTCAGCTGAATGGCTTGATGCAAATATTCACTGGCTTTTTGTAAACTTAAAGCAATTTTATGAAATAAAAAGTTGAATAAGAACCAAAATATCATTGAATTTTAGTCTCTTCTGTGATTTCTTTGTGGATTTGAAAAGTATAATAAGTGTAAATAAGTCCTGTTGCTGACATGAATGAAAAATTTCTTCACTATTTCTTGCAACGTCCTGGCCAGCCTGATCAGTTTTGTGCCATTTAAAGAAAGGATAGCCCAGTATGTCTTATGATTTTTCTTAGCTTGGCATCACCACCTTAGATGCTGAGGTAACAGTCCTTGCTACTTCTCAGGGCAGGAGTTCTGTGAATAGGTTCCAGAGGATTTGTAAACTGGAGGGGGAAAATATTTCTTTGGTCAATATGATTGTTTTTCTATGTAATTCTATGTGACTAGAGTACTAGGTTTGGAATTGAGAAGACCTGAGTTCAAATCTTCCCTCAAACATTTAGTAGGTATGTGTCCTTGGGCAAGTCACTTAACCTCTATTTTCTTCAGTTTCCTCAACTGTAAAATGAAGGTACTAACAGCTCTTACCTCTCCAGGTTGTTGTGAGGATCAAATGAGAGAATATTTGTAAATCATTTCACATAGTGCCTGGCACATAATAAGTGCTTTAAAAATGCTAGATATGATGATTATTGTTAAAAATGATTCTGACGAGTGCATGAATTTCACCAGACTGCTTAAGGAATTTATGATACACTCAAGAAATGTTAAGAACCCCTGACTTCGAGGCAGATGAAATAGGGAGTTGCTTCTTTTCTTTAGATACAATTTGACTAGATCCCATTAGATTTAAATGATAGGTAGTATCATGGAAACAATGAACACAAACTTGAACAGACTTCAAAGAGTAGTGGAGAATAGAAGGGCCTGATGTACTATGGTCCATGGGATCATGGAAGGTAAGACACGACTGAATGATAACAATACAGTTCAGAGGATCACAACTCTTACATAAATGAACAAAACCTCTCCAGCTCATCTGTGTCAGAGAGCATTTTTGCAGTACACACACATGTGCGCACACACACATGAAGTGTGGTGAAATGGAGAAGATATTGGATTTGAAGACAGAAGACCTTGGATTCAAATTCTAACTCTGCTACTTATTACCTGTAGCAACTATGCTAAGTTGTTTCATTTTTCTAAATGTTAATTTCCTTATAATGTAAAATGAGGGAATTGTAGGACTTTCCTCAGCTCCCCAACCTCCTCTCTAAAAGAAGAACAGAAAAACCAAAGTAAAAGGTCAACAAAAATTTTTTGATGATAAAACTATGTCTCAGAAAACAAAACAGATTTCAGGGAAATGGAAATGCAAAATAAATATATAAAGTTCTCAACATATTATGTTTTAAAGGAACAGATGAGAAAACATCAAAGAAAAATAGTGGAACAACACCAACAAAAACTCTAGAAACAAAACTAGATCTATCTCATGACAATTCAACATGGACAAAAAGCTTACTAAGAAGAAACAAGAAAAATCTGACATTAGCAAAGATGAAATTTAGATAGATGAAGCAATTTATTAAATGCTTACTATGTATGAGATGCTGTGCTAAGTGCTGGGAATATAAATATAAGCAAAAAAAAAAAAAGTAGTCCCTCCCTTCAAGGAGCTTACATTGTAAAGGGAGAAGACAACACATAAAAGAGAGCTGAAAAGCAGGGAGGAATAGGCACTTTCATAGGACAAGATCCATAAATGGTCTGGGGAGTCATGGGCTGAAACAGGATTGAAGAGATGCTAGAGGTGGAGGGGTCATCACCACGAGAAATCAGTGAAGAAGTACTGTAGAGAACCTTGAGGGGTTTGAAAGAGCCCCTGATCAAGAGTTCCCATCCTCCAAGGGGAGAAGAGTAGCTGGTTTGAGAAGTTAAGTGATATATTGTTCTCAGGTGCACGTCCTTGAATTCGGGTGTTGAAGTTCCGGGAATCAGGGTTCCTGCTATACAGGATAACATTCAGATATAGAGGCCTTGAAACTTCCCTTTCTATTTATCCCCATCTGTTTCATGCTTCATTCACTACCTTTATGGTTTTTTACTATTTTACTATTTAAGCATCCTGATTCCCTGAATTATTGGCTCAGTGTCCAGAATAAACTCAGTTTGTTCAGACTGCTGTGTCTGTTCATCCTCACTCTGTGAGCCCGTAACTGCCCCGGGCCTGCTGGACTGTACTTACTGGCCGCAGCAGAGGACCAAAAAAAATAGCAGTGAAACCCAACAACTTCAAAACATCAGTGGGAAATATCAGTAGAACTATGATTCACTGAGAAATAGAGTTGTTATGATAGAGGACAGAAAACAAAACCCAACTAGAAGCAACAGAGAAAATAGCAAACCAAATTCAGCAATTAACACTACTGAAAGAGTGTATGACAATTCTATAAGGAAAAGTAACAGAATTAGAAGACAAAATCTGAAGAACTAATGTATGAGAGATTTGTCTACCAGTCCCATCTCCATCCCTAGAAAAAGAGGAATATGAATACCTTATTTCAGTAAATCCTTTAAGAAAATGTTCCATGATTATTGAAATCAAAGACCATAGTATAGATTGACAAAATATACAGAAGACCAATTCTGCTTTCAATTTATCTAGACATGTCATCAAACTTTAAAATTAAAGTGAAAGAAGAATGATTAAGAAAGCAAAGAGGAAAAGAAACATCACCTATCAAAAATACACTGATCTGAATTGCATAGCATTATCATCCAAAGTGAAAAACAGCTGAGTCAAAGGAAACTGGGTTTCTTTCCCAAACATCTTACCTAACAACCACAATTTCTAAAAAGCCTATTCCTTGAAAAAGTTTTTTTTAATTTCAATGCAAGAAATGAAACCTAGCAAGAACCTTTGATATGTAAACCAACCACGAAGCAAAACTTTAATAAGGTGTGTCTGACTCTTTGTGATCCTATTTGGGGTTTTCTTCTCAAAGATACCAGAGTACTTTGCCTTTTCCTTCTCCAGCTTGTTTTACAGATGAGGAAACAGAGGTAAGTCAGGTTAAGTTCAGGATTACACAGCTAGTAAATACCTGAGGTCAAATTTTAATTTAGATCTTCCTGACTCCAGGTGTGGCTCTCTACCTACTGTATCACCTCACTGTCCATTTTAATAAGGTAAAACAATTTTAGCAGACATGTAATAAGAATTGACTGAAAGTAAATGTGATATAGGTGATATGGTAGTAATCAAGGGCACTCCCCTCTGTGCTGAGAGAGAGCATGTCCCATGGACTATTTCTGTGCCTAGGTCCCTTTGGGCGAGTGCCATATTTGGGTCACTTCCAGGGGCACATATGCTTGCTAAAAGACACGCACAAGCAGAGGTTCCTGGTTGGTCTCTTGGTCTCCATGATCAGGAGAGACAAATCATGATTAAAGAGGATTGGCTATGGAGCCAGGTGGAATTGACCATTCAGTGAGATTTAAAAAGAAAGGCAATCTCTTTTTTCCATTTCTTTACGTGTTTTACCAGGATACTGCCATCTCTTCCCTAGACTTCCGGTGGTTTGGGGGAGAAGAGGATCTTTTCCCTCTCCTCCCCAGCAGCATCTATGATAGTGATATGCATCTAGCAGTAGGAGTAAGTATATGTCTAGGTGAAGCCAAGATTGGATCTCAAGTCCCTGTTTTCCTCTTCTGCTTTGTGTTTCTTGCCCTGACCAAACAGCAATTCTAGGGCAAATGCCCCTACTTTGGTAGCTATCTCAAAATTTCTCATCATTGAAAGGTCCGAGTGCTGATTATGAAGTTGGAGATGCTTCCTACAGGTATTCCCTTCTCAGAGAAGATTATCCCTGCTAGGACAATGAGCCATGCATGCGTGTCTGGTTATGGATATTGGGTGAATTATGGCTCAGACAAGGCAGAGTGAGGTGAAAGTGAAATCTGCCCAGCAATCTTACAAGTCTCCTGGGAATCTTTACTTCCCAGGAAGATTAATTGAGGGGCTATACTTCTTCAAGTTCCTCATTTCTTTTCTGTAACTGTTAATGGATTCTTACAATTCCTTTGTTATGGCTTGCTGTTTCAGTTTAAAAGTCTGTCAGTATGCACTTATCATTCTTTTTGTTTTAAGTATTTTTTTAGTAATGCAGGAAATAAATAGTTGTCTATCTACTCTTTGGTACACTAAGCAACTTTTCCAGAAAGGATTCTGTTAATATCTCTTAGGTAAAGTTTAGATGAGCCAAAGCCAAGTCGTGTTTAAAGAGTTTTTCTTAAAATAACTCCAGGTGGGCCCAAAATGAGCCAGAGAGACTGACCAACTTTACAGGGAAGGAGAAAGGAGGAGGAATGTTACACTCCTCTAGGATCAAACCTGGCCTGCTTAAGCTGAAAGCTGGGAGACTTTGTGGGAAAGGTAACAGAAACATAGGACAACAAAAGCAGTAGCCATATAATTTATAAATTATGGAGAAAAAAAGGTAAAAGTTATACAAGTGAATGTATTCATGTTGCAACCAACAAAAGAGTGCATCTAAACAATAGCAACTGAAATTTGATTATAGTTTTTGTTGGGAGGTATCCCATCTTCCAACTCTGGGCATTTTCAGTGGTGGTCCCCCATGCCCATAATTCTCTCCCTCCTCATTTCTGAGTTTTGACTTACTTCCAGTCCTGGAAAAAAACCCACCTACTATAGGAAGCATGTCTCATTTCCCTTAATGCTAGTGCCTTTCTTGTGCTCGTTATTTCCAATTTCTATTGTATATACCTAACATATTTATAGCTGTTTGCACATTCTCTCCTCCATTTGACTGAGAACAAGATGTTTTTGGTCCTTCTTTGTATTCTCCATTTTTAGCACAGTACCTAACATATAGTCTGTGCTTACTAAATACTTGTTAACTGATAACTAGCTGACTTGATTGACAAATAATACCTCAGAGTTCCTTGGAAGAAATATGAAATGTTATTTTGCTTAGCAACCAGAGGAAATAAACATGTTGGGGGGAGGGCAAAGGGTAAAGACAAGAACAACTTGATTGTGAAATAGAGTATGCCTGACAAGAGCTAATAAAAATGTATTTTCTTAACCAAAATAGCTGTAAACTGAGAAGGAAGGGAGAGGGGAAATACTGCCTTTGTATGTCTACTGAAGCTAGAGTCCAAAGAGAAAAACTGTAATGCCAGAACAATAGCAGTAGAGCTGCCCCCAAATTGACAAGAACCAGCAATAAAATCCATAATTTTAGGTATCTATGCACAGATGCAAAAATATAGGTTACAAGAAAAACTTAAAATCCTAATGCCAAGAGGCAAATTTTGACCTCATAAGTGCTACTGAGATGTCATGGGAACCATAAGTGGAATATGGTTCTAAAAAGCAGATGTGTGGAGGAACACTGTACATTAAAAAGATCTATTCAGAAAGGAAACCCAGAAAGAGGTGGGGATGGTGTTAAGCATGGTGAAGACATTTGGAAGAACAAAGGAGATCTTTTTGGCAATAACTCTTATAAGCTCCTTAAATAGCAGAGAGAACTGAACCGCACAGCTTGGCATCATTTGTCCTAAGCTACTAAGTCATGAAAAACCAAAATTCATGTGGCATTGAATAGTAAAACCTGCATGAAGCTTCTGGATTCTGGAGTGAAGAGCAGTATAGATATGTGCTCCAAGGACAGGTCATGCCCATTGGGGCACTTGGTAGAGGAACAGAGTCAGTTTTTGGGAGAAACGATCAAATCCCAAATTCCGAAGATGGGGGCTACTCCCTCACTTATACAGCCACTTGGTGGGCATAATAAATTATGAAAAAACTGAACTTGTTTAAGTAAAATCTAAACTGGAGTTTCCTGTATTAATTGCACAATGGATATATGTCTTTGCCTTTCTGATTAGATTTACTGAAGAGAAGATGTTCTTGATTCTCTAGTAACCCTGAATACTTGCCATTTTTAGCCAGGGAGACCCACTAAGGATAGTACTATAAGTCTGGAAAGGTGTTTCAGTCACTGTGGAACTGTAATGCAGTAGGATGAGTTATGGTTCTAAAGTTAGAAGGCTTGGATTTAAATCTTACCTCTGCTACCTACCACTTGCGTGTATGATCTTAGGTAAGTTACTTAACCTCTCTAGGCCTCAGTTGCGTTATCTGTAAAAGGAAGGAGTTCAACTGGATTATCAATAGGGCCCTTCTACTTCTAAATCTGTGCTATTATGATATAGGGTTCCTTGGTGAAAGAGTGGATCTTAAGTAAGAATCCTTTGCCTTCTTTTTGCTGTTGAGTTTAAATAAAGCCTGCCATTTAGTCAGTGTTTCATTAATGTGATGTGAACTGAAGGTCCTTTTATACTTTTTTGTAGAGACCTAGACACAACCCAACTTCTGATGTTCCCAAGTAAAAGCCAAGATGGAAGAAATGAGACCAATTAGAGCCTTCATGAGAACTCCTCAAGGTTGAATCTAGTTCATGTTAAAACAAAATGAAAATTCTAGGCCACTAGACTGTAAACTCCTTAAGACTGTGTCTTAAATTTCTACTATCCCACAAAATGTGTAGCACCATGCTTTGGGTATGGTAAGTAGGTAGGTCCTACTCTATAAATGTTTAACATGAACAACATTCAGCATTAGCAGTTTCTCACTCCTGCTAATACTACTAGACTACTTAGCACCAGGGAATCAAATGCAATCAAAAGAGAGATTTGTGTGAGAAACCCTCAAAGCTGAATATCGTCCATGGTCTGGCAATGGAACATGTATATGGAGGAAAGAGCTGTTACAGCCAATGGGGTAATACAACAGCTAAGACTGTTGGGTTCAGTCAGAGATCAGGCCCACTACTATCCACCTTTCAGCTTGTGAAACAGTAATTGCATCCTTCTTTCTTGTGTACAAAGTACAGGTATTATTACTTCTGTTTGACAGATAAGGAAAGTGAGACTCGATAGCGAAGTGACTTGTCCTGAGTCACACTGTTCAGAAGTGCTAGAGGGGAGATTTAAATTCAGGTCTCAGGTTCATGTGAAACTTGTTTTTCACCATCCCATGCTGCCTGTCAGCATAGAGAATCATCCGGTTCTTCTCCCCCTCACCGATTCTTAATAATCCCAGCCTTACCAAAGGGAACCACTTCCTTTTGGGTCCTCAACTGTGCAGGTCTCTGCAGTTTTTTTCCCCTAAGTTCAACTGATTTACCTAAGTAAGAAGTGAGGGGACATGAGGGACTGGACTCTTCTACTTTAGCTGCCCAATATCTCGATTTTTTACCCTTGACAACACACTGGTCTCTCTTCTAATTCCACTGAAAATTCTACTGGTGAACCTCTTTCCTTGATTAAAAGAAAAAAATACACCTACTAAATCTCATTTACCCCATTTCTCACACACACACACACACACACACACACACACACACACACACACACACACACACCATGTAGTTATTACTACCCAATAATAGAAAGCCTAGTGGATATCAGCAGTCCTGCCTGTTCTCTTTCAGGATCTCAGGGCAACTGGTTGCCAATCACTACTTAGCTTTGCACCTACATGAGAGGTTCTGAATTCTCTTTCCTGTCTTAGAGGTATTTTTTAACAATCAAATTATTTGACTAGTGTAGTCCTAACTTATTTAACTACTGTCATTTCATCTCTTTGAGATATGCCTTATTACCTCTACTACTGTTATTATTTAGGAAAGGCATTTAATTCAAGAAGTTACTTAACAGTCATATTAATATATGCATTATAACTAAAATTTCACTCAATCCCTGCTCCAACACCTCAAGCAGAACAAATTTCCCTTCCCCATTCAGGTTGGCACCTAGATCCCTCACCCTCAATCTCCATCGCCCATCCTGAGGTCTGGGTCATGGGATGCCAGTATCTGTTCAGAAATATCTCATTTCCTTATAAAACTGAAAGTGACAATATGGTTAATTCCAGGCTAGTCTAGAAAGGGACAGGAAAACTTGAAGGTATTTCTCATGGTTGTACCTACATGGGCTAACAGATCGTCAGAACTGAACCTTAGACATTGCCACTTCCAATAATCTGAAACTTATTGAACTGAGCCTGTCTGTGAAAACTCCTAGCCCATCCATCTCCAGTCTCCAAAGACTCTGCCTCAATGGAGCATCCCGAATCTCATAAATCTGGTGCCATAGCAGCACAGCCACTGATACGGTCCCCCAAGAGTCTTCTCTTTCACATTTCCAACTTGATCTATTCTTTGACATCACCTACACAGGGCCCACTTTTAGCAAGGTATGCAAATTAATACCAGTCATGGGATTATCAATAAAGATATAAGACTGCAATATTGCTACTAGGTCTATTTCCAAAGATGATTAGGGAAAAAGGAAAAGAACCTATATGTTCTAAAAATATTTATAACAGTTCTCTTTGTGGTGACAAAGAACTGGATAGTAATGATGCCCGTCAACTGGGGAATGCCTGAACAAGTTGTGGTATATGATCGTGATGCACTGTTACTGTGTTATAAGAACTGATGAGCTCATTGATTTTTAGAAAACTACGGATAGACTTGCACAAAATAATGAAGAGTGAAATGAGCAGAACCAGGAGAATGTTATATATACAGCAACAGCAATATTGTTTTAAGAACAACTTTGAGTGACTAAGTTATTTTGACTATTACAAATAGCAAATTTACAACAAAGGACCTATGAAGGAACATGCTATCTGCATCCAGAGAAAGAACTGATAAATAGAAATATGTATAGAACATTTTACATATATATACATACCTACATAAATATTTGTGTCTAATAGTAGCCATCTCTCCAGGGCTAGAGAGGAGGGAATAAAAAAAAAGAAAAAAGTTATATTTAAAAAGAATAGTAAGTTATACATAATAGACTTTCAGTTTCATGTACGATCATCTTTTTTAAAAATTCTTCTCTTAGGGAAATTCTTATTTAATTTCATAAATTAAAAATAAAGTAAAATAAATATATAAAACTCATATATTTATTTTTCTGGAAAATATCATGAAAAAGTAGATAAAAAAACTGACCTTGAAGCCAGGAAGACCTGTGTTCCAAATCTTGCTTCTTGCTACGTAATCCTGGGCAAGCCACTTAAACTCTGAGTGTCCCGGAAAACTCTCTAACACTGTGTTACAGAGAAGTGCAGATATACATTGGTAGAGGGAATTTCCTCAGCAGGAGTTTCTTATACCCATTAAATCACTCAATCGTTTTATACATATATGTGTGTGTTTGTGTGTGTGTGGGCGCATGTGTATGTATCCTTTACTAAAGTCCCATAGGTTCTTCATCTTGGTGCAAACATGACAGTGGGTTCTCAAAGATCATGTCAGCAATTACAAGCTCTGATTCCTACAAAGCAGAAAACACTTCTAAAAAGAGCCTGGTGATGGTGATGTATTTATTCTATGGTTTTTATCCAAAGGTCAAACAAGTAGACAAGATCGACCAAAGCATTTTTTGACCACACCATCTCTCAAAGAAAATTAACCCAGTTTCAGAGGGGCTGTGATTTGCACTAATAAGAGAGGCACCTAGACCAATGAAATTACAAAACCACAGAAACATTGCAATATATTTAAATACAAGTTGGTATAGACAGCTAGGTGCTGTCATAATGCACAAAAGTGCTGAACCCGGAGTAAGAAAAAAAACTTCAGTTCAAATCCAGCCTCAGACACATGATAGTTGTGTGACCTTGGGCAAGTCATTTTACCTGCCTGCCTCGGTTTACTAAAGTACAAAATCAGGATCATAATAGCTCTTACCTCATCAAGTTGTTGTATCAAGTGAGATAACATTTGTAAAGCACTTGACACAATGACTGGCATGTAGCAGGTGCTTAATAAATTCTTATTCCCTTTCCCCCCATATAAGAAATAAGAAAAGAAAACATGAGAACAATAAAAAAAAATCCAGAAAATGAAAACATGGAGGCAATATACCAGTTGATGACAAAATGACAGATTTAAAGCTAGACAGGACCTCAGAGATCATCTAGTTCAATTGTGCCCCTTTCCTACACACATGTGCGCGCACACACACACACACATACACATTTTATAGATAAGGAACTGAGGCTCATAGAGGTTAAAGGACTTGTCCATGGTCAGAAAGATAAAAAGTGGAAGAAGTGGAATTCAAACTTAAGTTCTCCAATACCAAATTCTGCCCTCTTTCCACATTGTAGTAATCACATCATCTACTCTTTTTCTCCCCCTAGATAGTGGAAAACCCCACATCAAGCCAAGTCAACAAGCATTTATTAGAGGTCTACTATGTGCCAGGCACTCTGCTTAGCACTGGGAATATAAATGCAAGCAGAAAGACCCTTCCTGGCTTCAAGTAGCTTACATTCTAATAGGGAGGACAACTCATGAAAGGAAGCTGAAGAGGTAGATGGAGAAAGGGAAGAAGGTAGCAGAGCAGCCCTGGAGGAGAAGGTCTGAAGAATCAAAAGCAGAACCTTGAGAGAGTTTGAATGCCAACAATTGCCTCAAGTTCCACAGATTGCTTTGTCTTTTTATAATAGGCTTTTTATAAATCATTCTAACTCCTCCCCATCTACTAATTCAATTTTAATAAATCTTTCCTTCCCTGATAGAATACTGCATCTTCCCCGTTCTCCATTTGATAAACTGATAGCCTGATACCTACTCTTTCATCATAGCAATCCTTTGAACTTCTATATCAGTGTTATCATCTCTTTGCCACACAAATTACTAACACCATTAAAATTCTGTTCATTCTTCCTCCTTTACCCTATTAATGTGACAGTCGTCTTTGAAATACTTCTTTGCAATTTGCTGTGAGTTAACACAAGAAAATTCTCTCATATTTTAAAGTTTTCTACCTCACTCTAACTAGGTATTAATTCTCTTTTTTTATTCAACATAAGAACATAATTCTTACCTCCTTGTGAAAGTTTCCTCTTGAACTTAGATATTAATCCTGTCAACTTATTTCAAAAGATCTGACTTTCTCTTGTACCTAAGCAGGGCAATCTTCCTGGCATCCCCTTTCTTTCCCAGACCACATCATCTTTATGTATCTATATGCAATCTGATCCATTCCTTTCCCCACTCCACACACACTTTTTAAAATCCTTTACTCTTTAGTACTAAATGAATATTAATTGTTCCCAGTGTTATATAAATTCTCTCCCACTCTTAGCTATAAAAACCTCCTACAGTTTATCTTCATTCTTGAAACTTCCAAAGCATTTTCTTCAGTATTTCTTTGGGTCTCCTTTGGTAAGCTGTTGACTTGCTTTTCATGATTTTCTTGCATTGCTCTCATTTCTCTTCCCAGTTTTTCTTTCATCTCTCTTACTTGATTTTCAGAATCCTTTTTGAGCTCTTCCATGGTCTGAGATCATTGCATTTTTTTTTTCTTTTGAAGTTTTGGATATAGAATCCTTGACTTTTAGGTCTTCTCTGATGGTATGCTTTGTACTTCCTCATCCGAAAAGATTGAAGAAAACACCTTTTCACGAGGAAAATAACCTCCTATAGCCTTATTCCCCCCCTTTTTTGGACATTTTCTCAGCCAGTTGATTGACTTTTGAGTCCTTTGTCAAGTGGAGGGTTTACTCTAGGGACTTACAAGTTCTCAGTTCCTCCAAGGTGGTACAATCAAGGGAAAGGAGTTTACTCCTCTCCTGGCCTGCACTCTGGTCTGTGAGCAACCACAAGCACTCTTTTCTGCCCTGGAAATGTGAGTAGGATTCCCCCTCCAAGGCCACCACTTGTTCCACCTCACCTGTGCTTCTCCTTGCCCCGGAGTCACCACTCAGGGTTGAGATGCTGAGATCCAGATTAGCTGCTCCATTCCCCCAGGGTCTTTAGGTTGAGGGCTCCAAAAGTGGCTGCTGCTGCCCTGTAACTGGGACCAGACCCAGGCCCCTGTCTCACCAAGGAGAAGAGCTTTCTTACTGACCTTTGAAGCTGTCTTTGGCATTGATGGGTTGAGAAATTTGGGAACCACAGCTGCTACCCATGATTCCGTGCCCTGAAGCCTGTTCCAGTCCTATCCTTGCCTCGTGGCCCAGGCTGAGTTATACTCCGCTCTGAGCTTGGTGTGATAGACCCTTTCTGTTGGCTTTCCAGGATGTCTTGGGCTGGAAATCTGTTTCACTCTGTCATTTTGTGGTTTCTACTTCTCTAGAATTCATTTAGAATCATTTTTGACAGGTATTTTTGGGGTGATGGGGGGAGAGCTAGAGGAGGTCTGTCCTTCTATTCCACCATCTTCCATCCCACTAGTCTTTAAGGTGGGTAAAGTGCTTTACAAAACAATCCTGAGAGGTAGATGTTATTAGTATCACCATTGTACATATGAGGAAACTGAGGCAGACAGAGAGAAAATGACTTACTCAGACATCATTAATTTATCCTTTAGCATTTGTGAGCAGTAGGTAATGCTATCTATGAACCATAATTCAGAATAATGTGGATAGATGCTTGTTGGGTTCAGTCATGTCTGACTGTTCATGGTGCTGTAGGCCATACTGTCCATGAGCTTTTCTTGGCAAAGATATTGGAGTGGTTTACTATTTCCTTCTCCTGTCAAACAGAGGTTAAGTGCCTTGCCCAGGGTCACACAGCTAATAAGTGTCTGAGGCTGTATTTGAACTCTGGTCTTTCTGATTCCAGATCCAGCACGCTACCCACTATACCACCTAGCTGTGTCATAAAGAGGAAATATCTAAGAGTACAAAATATGTGACCTTTCTTCAATCTGCTTTTACATCAGTCTCAACCACAGTAACAATCCTATGGTCTGTTTAAGAAAAAACAAGCTCTAAGGCTTGGTAATATACACTTTAAAATGTTAAATTACATTTTTAATTGGAAAAGAAAATACCACCAAAATATTACTACATTGTAAAGTTAATGGGGCCCATATGTTGTCTACTAAAACTTGCAAAACAGTCAAAACAATGAATTAGTGCCTGCCAGTCTGAAATATGATCTACTCCTTAATATTCCCTCAGGCAATGAAAAGAAATACTTGAAAAATGGTAACGTTTCCAAAATGCAGCTGGCTCACTGGATGAACCACAGATCTCCAACCCTGGGGACTTAATGATCTAATCCTAACTCCGAGAAAGTCACTTAACCTCTTGGTACTTTCTCAAATTTTCTTAGCTCTACATGAAGTGGTTATGAGACACAATAGAGATGCTTGCGTAGTTTGTGTGCCCTCCCTCCCCAGTTGGTAGCATGGGGTATACGTAGGTGCAGTGTGGGAGACCTGGGTGAGGGACTTCAGGCTCAGCTCTTCTGAGTAAAGAAGAAAGCTTGAGGACGGATCACACCAGGTATCCCCTGTAACGCCCACACAGACAAAAGAGTCCTCAGTGGCATGGGACTGCATTGAGACCTGGGTGTGGGTAATGTGGTGGCCAGCACTGGAACTCTCTTTTCTGTCACCCCACAGGCGAGGGCCATGAGGGCTGGGTTTATAGATGCTGAAAATTCTTTTTGTTTAAAGCGTCTGTCTGTCTCAACAGCTGCAACACCAGTTTCTCGGCTCTCTCCCTGCATGAGGCTTATTTTCTCCTCAGTAATTTGCTAGGACAATGACTGATTGTGATTTGAATGTAGTCTTTGTTTCCTTAAAAGAAAGGCTTGGAACTCTGACTCTTAACCCTCCTGCTTAGTTCTTGCCAAGGGGAGACAAAGGTTTCTGTTTCTGAAAGTGCAGACCGCTCCTTATCCCAAATCTTACTTGGCTGGCATCATTAATCATACCAGACAAGGCTTTAGGGGCCAGTTGATTTTTCCATTTGTGTTACAGGGCAATAGATCTGTAAGTGACAATAACAATGCTAAGTAATTGAACAAATCATTTGTAAGGAAACAGGGAAATAGCTGTGTAAACTGACTGTGATGAGGCATAGGATTGGCTCCTTCCCCTGAGCTCAGTCCTCCTCCCAGGAGGGGAGAATAGGGATTGGATAGTTTTGACAGTTAATGGAGGACTGCTTTCCTGCCAGGAATGGAGGAGGGGAAAATGAAGTTGTCAGGGGCTCAGGGCATGTGTCATTCTCACCAGCCCACATGCTGAGCTCTTTGCAGGCTCTTTGGCTCCCCAGTTAGCTCCAACTGCCACCAGCAGCCCACAAGAATCTCAAGACGAGGGCCCCAAAAGATGCTTTGTAACTGGAAAATTGTTCAGTTTCCTTTCAAGCTCCCCTCTTCTAACTGCATGGGTCTGCAAGATGCAAGAATTTCTTCCTTCCTTCCACGAAGTCTCTTCTATAACAAATTCCATGTCACCAAACCACTAAATATATTTGAAAGTACTTAAAAATAGAATCTATTTTTATCATATTGACTTGATAGTTTTGTTTTTTCCATTCAGGGGAAACTGTGGCCTTTGTGTCAGTGAAATGTGCAAAGGGTCAGGTTGTACCAGGAAGCAATAAAATATCTACCTACTCATCTATGAGGTAATTCAGACTTTTTTTTTTTGTGGCTCCTATTAGAGTCACAGATGGAGACAGGCATGGTGGGTGACTATCCCAGGCAGCCTTTCCTGGGATTCCTCAGGGAATCCTGAGACTAATTTGCTCTCATATCTGCTCTGGGGCTGTGAGGATGAGAAACGGGGACAGAGCCAATTAACAGTTGTTGATTGTATATGGAAGAAGAGATTGGGTTATGGTCAGCACCTAGGTTGGGCCAGTAGAAATCAGAAGCAAAAAGTCAGGGCTTATGGCAAAGAGAGGGTCCTAGTCCCAACCCCACCCTCCATTCAGAACTGTAGCAGGGCAGCCAAAGTATCATCCAGATAGGATCAGGGGATGGGGGAAGGACCAGGCAGGGTCTGCAAAACACATTCAAGAGTGTGGGAGGGATTAAAGTCTGGCCCAGGCATAAAATTCCAGTGCAGGAAGGAAGCCTAGAAACTTGAATAAACAGATTAAAGCTCTGAATACATATATATTTAGCAGGCAAGTATTATTGACAATATTTGAAGCAAAGATTTAACAAAATAAGAGAAATATAAAGATCTTTGAGCAAAACAATAATATTCTACAAAGCCCAGGGTGCAGTAAACCATCCAAAACTCAAATGAGCTTGAGAGATTTAGTTAATCCAGGACTCCACAAGTAGAACCTCAAAAAAAAGAATGACTTAGCCACTAGTCTCCAAGAATGGATGGGAAAACTGAAGCAAGATAAAAAATAAAATGAGAGCTCTTGAGTAAATTATTGTTTAAATAGAATTGTAATATTATATTACATAATTGTATATATGTGTATAAATATATTATATAATTATATATAATCATAATAATTAAATCAAATATAATTGTTTAAAATAGTTTAAAACAGAAGCTGGACTGCATATAACTTCACATTTTTTGATATGTTAATTGGCATTTGGAACTTTTTGTGTTCTTTATTATTAGAGATGTCATTATGGGAAGAGCTCAGGGAGGAACAGAGCAGGAAATAGGGATGTAAAAATAAAAGCTACCAATAATGTTTTATGTAAAAAATGAATACAATAAAATAAGTAAAAGCCAATAGGTTGGAAAGCCTTACACAAGTAGAGGACTCCCAGGAAAATACAAGGAAGCCATCAAAACCCAAGGATTCTGTGAGAGAATAAGAAATATTAGCATAAAGTCAAAACACTAAAAAAAAACCAAAACATATCTTCAATCAATAGCAATTGACCTGGAAAAACAATCTGAAGAGAGATTGTTGAGGATACATGAGACTGCCCCCAAAACCAAGAGCGGAGGGGCAGAGCCAAGATGGCAGAGTAGAAAGACTTACGTATGCTAGCTCCGAACCTACAGCCTGTAATTATCTATAAAAAGAACTCCCAACAAATTCTGGAACAGTGGAGCCACGCAGCAATGGGGTGAAGGAGATTTCTGTTCCAGAGAGCCCGGAAAAACCAATCCCAAAGGTCTGTCACGCACCGGGCGGGAGTAGAGCCCAGCCCCGCCCTGGCCACGCAGCACTGAGAGGAACAGATTCAGCAGATCCGAGCAGGCTTCAGGGATGGAATCTCTGGCGGCTGCGAAGGTCCCTCTACCCACAGACGCACAGGTCAGTGAGAAAGACGTCTGTCTGGACAGGCTGAGAGGGAGCAGGGTGTCTCCATAACTCGGGCCCCCTTGGGAGGCAGCAGCAGAGGCAGCAGGCGGCCAGAGGCTCCTGGAGCAGGCAGGATCTCTGCAGCAGCTCCATTACAGAAGGTCTCTGCATAAACCCCCTGAGGGAACTGAGCCTGGGAGGCGGCCCTGCACCCACCTGAGCACCAGAAATTAAGCTAACATTGAATAGCAGCCAGGCCCTCAGCTGAAAGCCCTGAGGCTGGGGAGCAGCATTTAAATCTCAGACCCCAAGCACTAGCTGGGTGGATCTGGGCTGGAGTGGAGAGGAATCTCAGAAGTCAAGTAACTGGCTGGGAAAATGCCCAGAAAAGGGAAAAAAAATAAGACCATAGAAGGTTACTTTCTTGGATAACAAATGATTCCACTCTTCCTTTCCGATGAAGAAGAACAATG
>CM053770.1:157116067-157147150 GCA_028658325.1 Potorous gilbertii
CTGGCCTGGCTCCTATTCAATGGGAGCTTGATTTCTGGTGCTCAGGTGGGTGCAGGGCCGCCTTCCAGGCTCAGTTCCCTCAGGGGGTTTATGCAGAGGCCTTCTGTAATGGAGCTCCTGCTGAGCTCCTGCCTGCTCTGGGAGCCTGTGGCCGCCTGCTGCCGCTGCCTCCCAAGGGGGCCTGAGTCCCAGAGACACCCCGCTCCCCTCTCAGTCCATCCAGACGTCTCTTTCACTGACCTGTGCGTCTGTGGGTGGAGGGACCTTCACGGCCGCTGGAGATTCCGTCCCTGAAGCCTGCTCGATCTGCTCGCTCCTCTCAGTGTCACGTGGCCAGGGCAGGACAGGGCTCCGCTCCCATCCGCTGCGCGATGGACCTTTGGGATGGGATTTTCAGGGCTCTCTGGAACGGAAATCTCCTTCACTGTGTTGCTGCGCGGCTTCTACTGTTCCAGAATTTGTTGGGAGTTCTCTTTAGAGGAAATCCATGGGCTGTGGGTTCGGAGCTAGCATATGTGAGTCTTTCTACTCCGCCATCTTGGCTCCGCAAGCAAAATTTCTTTTTCATATTGCCCTTTTTAATGCTTCTCTTGAGTTTATGTTTGAATGTCAAACTTTCTATTCAAATTGTGGTTTTGTCATGAGGAATATTTGAAAGTCCTCTACTTCATTAAATATCCATTTGTTCCCCTGAAGGATTATACTCAGTTTTGCTGAATAAATTATTCTTAGTTGTAATTCTAGCTCCTTTGCCTTCCAGAAAATTGATATTCCAAGCCCTCTGGTCCTTTGAGGTGGTAGCTACTAAATCTTGTGTGATCTTGATTGTGACTCTGTGATATATGCATTTCCTAGCTACTTGCAATATTTTTTCCTTGACTTAAAAGCTCTTGGTTTTGGTTATATTATCTATGGGAGTTTTCATTTGGTGTTTTCTTTCAGAAGCAAACCAATCAATTCTTTCCATTTCTACTTTGCCCTCCAGTTCCATAATATCTGGAGAGTTTTCCTTGATAATTTCTTGAAATATGATATCTAAAGTCTTTTTTTGATCATGGCTTTCAGGTAGCCTAATAATTCTTAAATTATCTCTCCTCAATCTATTTTCCAGGTCAGTTGTTTTTCTGATGAGGTATTTCACATTTTCTTCTATTTTTTCATTCTTTTGACTTTTATTGTTTCTTGATCTTCTTCTTCTTCTTTGACATCTTCTATGTCCCATAGATTCATTAGCTTCCACTTGTCCAATTCGAATTTTTAAGGAGCTATTTTCTTTAGTATGGTTTTATATATTTTCTACCATTTGGCCAATTTTGAGTCTTAAGGAATTATTTTCTTCAGTATTTTGTGGTTCCTTTTTTTTTTTTTTACCAAGCCGTTAATTCTCTTTTTATATTTTTCTTGTATAGTTCTCATTTCATTTCCCAACTTTCCTTTTATATTGCTCTTACCTGAAAAATTATTTTTCCTCCTTAAAAAAAAAATCTGTTTCTTTAGCTCTTCTACGAAAAAGATTTGGCACAGAATGAAAGTCAGCTAGGGAAGAATAAGGCATTTAGGTTCCAATTGAGAGTATGCACAAAAATGTGTAATGCTAAATAACTTTCTGTATCACTGTTCTATAAATATGTACTAAGTAAAAGCAGAGGAAGTAGGTAGTATGGTTTTGTTTTGCTTTAATTAAACAAGTAAATAAAAACAAGTTCAGCCTCTGGTTTTAGAAATAGACAAAAATAGAAAAGCCCTCTTAATAGCTACGAGAAAGCCTCACCCTTAAGAATTTTGTATAAGGAACTAGGAGTTAAACTCACTTTTATTGGGGAAAAGGAGTGAAGTTTACTAAGATGTGCCATATCTGTTCCGTGTTAGTGTCGTTAATTTTAACTGGACAAAACAAAATTAAATCCAAGTAACTGCATAAAATATCAAAAGCAAGCATCAGAAGAAAAGACCTTGGTATTCTTCACTGACCCATTTTCAGCTCAAGGCTCTCCTCAACTTCAAAATAAACCAGGCTCAAACTTTTGTAGGCAAAGGAGAAGGGAGGGAGGAGTGCACTATTGGCTTTGGAAAGGTAATTAAAAATTGACCACTTAAATAATGTGAGGGCATGCCAAGTCACACATAAGAAATAGAGCACAAAATAAATACTCTACAGTATATGAATCTACTACAAACTACAAATATTAAGATAAACTCTTTCTAAAGTTGTACTATATTTTAAAAAAAAATAGCAGCACTACAAAAACCTTTTGTTACAAACTGAAATGAAAAATATTGTTCACCATGGAAACTATTTGACCAGACGTAGCCAATTTCACCTTTGGCTACAATAATCACTTATCAATGCCAAATCATTACAAACATGCTGCAAATAAATACAATCTTATCCATCCCATTCCATGACCTCCTTGCCAGCAAATTCCCACTAATGAATGAGTTCTGGGCTTTTTTAAGTTCCCCCTTATGCCCCAAACGAGGCCAAGAAGACCCAAAACAGATTTCTGTGAGTGCATCCCATTTCTTAACAGATTTCTTAATTTGTTCTTAAGGGATTTAAGAACAACACTAAGAAGGATGGAAGAAAAGGAAGATATTAGTACTGGTTTCTACTCACTCACTTAGTCAGATATCCTGAATCTCCAAATAAAAAATCCATAACTCTCTTATAAGAAATTATGCTTTCTTTGAAACCATCAAAGTATGGGGGTAGAAGAGCAAATTAAATAAGTAACAGTTACGGTTGCTTTGGTACACTAATACTTAAAAATCATTTTTCTTTTCTTATTCTCAATTTTTACCTGTCAAACTCTCTTCTTGGTGTTCTTTGCTTACTACACTTCTTTTCCCTACCTGAAAACCTGTGGAACTGTCTGAGACCTCTGTCCTGGGCCTTCTACTTTTCTTTCACTGTAGTGACACCATTTATTCATTTGTTCTAATTCTAATTCAGTTCAAACTAATTCATTTGATCAGGGGATGCCAACTGAGCTATTATTATGAAGAATGTAGGAAAATTACATGTTTTTGAAAATGGCCCAAAATCAAGCAATGATATTAAAAATAAAGATTCTAAGCATATTTTCCTTTTTATTCTTTATTATAGGGAATAGCTCTGAGTGAGGGAAGGGAAGAAAGATATATGGGACATAAAGGTGATATAAAAACCAAAGATATCAATAAAAATTTTATGAGATTCTAAGCGACAGTTAACTACAGCAGCATCCCAGTCAAATTTAAAGTTTTGTCTCCATGTCTTTATAGAATATGAAAACATCCATGCAAACAAAGCCAACTGACATGGAAATTTATAAGAAACCTTCAAGAAGCATTGATTGAAAGTTATATCAGTCCCACAACATTCCTTATCAAAAAAAGTAACTTTTCTTTTCTCATGACAATAGACCTGTAAGGAATGTCTATTTTGAGTATTTTTCTTGGGAAGCAAAAGTAATTTCCACTGTAATTTACTTGATATTACAACTAATCAGAGTTGGAGAATAGCAATAGCAGATAATTCATCTCAAAAAGATCCTAAGAATCTTTAAATGCTATCACAAAATAATAAAAACAAGCCTGTTACAAAAAAAAAATATCATTATCTGAAGACAGAGATTAAAGTGACTCAACACCATAAGAGACACTGCAAGGTACAGCACTGAATACAGGATAGAGAGAAAATGGCACAGGAAATCCCAACTGCTAATTCAAAGTTCTCTTTCTAGGAGGCCACTTCCTTACCATCTTTGCAGGTTTTCCCATTCTCAAGGAGTTTCACTCCAGTTGGGCAGGCACACTGATAAAAAGGCTTGACTGGAGACATCAGACACAAGTGGGAGCAACCACCATTATCAATTCCACATGGGTTTGTAGCTGTCAGATATAAACCACACAGATTAACAATGATAAGAATAATCCTTTGTCATTAGATAGACAAAAATCATTGCCAAATGTCACTTAAGTGGCCATCTATTGAGGCACCTATGAGGAAAAGAATTAAGAGTTTTTCAGCACAGACTATGCTCAGCACTGTGAACAATACAAGAAAAACAGAAGACATGGTCATTGCTCTCAGAAAATTAACAATCTAGTTAAGAAATGGCTTACACAAAACAAATATCAAATACCAGGTAGACTAGAATTATAAAGTTGTATAGTGTGGAGGAAATAATCAGGAAGGCATCACTGAAGAGATGAAATTAACGGAGTCTTGCAAGATAAGCAGAATACTAATAGTTGAAAAAAAGTGATGGGAGGAAGGAAACACTTCAGGTGAGAGAGCATGAAAAAAAAGCATGGAGGTAGCAGTCTGGGTGGTATAGTAAAATTAGCCTGATTGAAGCTGAAATATACTGAGAAACAGTGAAAATAAGGTTGCACTGGTAAAGGCAGATCAAAAGGTGATGCAGGACAGGAATTTCAAATGGTAAGAAAGGCAAGGGGGAACCATTCGAGCTTTTTCAAGGGGAATAACATGATAACACTATGTTCCAGAAGGATCAGTCAGGCTATATGAAATGAATATGGGAATGAACCTGGAGTTGGGGAGACCAACTAAGATGTTGGAGAAATTCAGGTATGAAGTGATGAGAAGCTAGAAGGTAGATTAATGCAGTGATGGTGAAAATGTGGAAGGCAAGAAGCAACCACGGAAACAAAAGAATTTAGCTGCTTAATGACACAGGAGATAGAGGATGGATTAAAAAAGATTCCAAAGGTCTCAAAGCAGGAAGAAAAGAATGGTGTTGTAATTAAGGGACAAGAAGGCCAGGAATAAGAACAGGTAGTTTGTTGTTGCTGTTGCTGTTTCTTTTAGAGGAGAGGGGAGATTAAGTCATGGAGGCAAAATGACAGTAATAATTTAAAAATTCATGTTGGCAGCCATGTGTAACTCCCTTAACTGCAAACGATGGAATCTAGGCTTAAAGCACCCATCATGTTGCAGTCACCAGACCATACACCAAAGACACTATTCAATACAACATATGGTCAACAATCAATAAACTCAAAGCAGAAAGAGATAATTGCTACACAAATTCAAAACTTCTTCCTATTTGGTGTGGGAATATAGTCAGACTTATAATCAGGCAAATGCCCAGATATTTATAAGCACATGCCTGGACATTCATATTCTTGTCCTCCTTTTAGACCTAGCCCCAAATCCTAAATATCTCGGTGCTGCTGTCAGGAGTCAAAGATCTGGCTGGTTGGGAAGGGAGATTAGGGGAAGCAAGTCACCAAGCACAGCTGAAGGCTAACTGAATAAGAGTGAGAATTTCAATGAATTATTCAACTGAAGTCTACTGTCTAAATTTCCATGAATAATATTGGCTTAATTTTTTTTTAAAGTATCAACAATAAGGAGAAACAGAAACAGCATAATAGAATAACCACCTAAAATCTTATGATCATCTTAATTTCCATCCCCCACTTTTTCCTTAAAAAAAAGGGAGAGGGATGGGGCATAGATTTGGTATGACAGTAAGCAGTACCCAAGATCAAGAAGTAAATAAATATATCATGTTGAAAAATCTAAGGCACAGAGGTCAAACATTAGGTTTCAGATCTCCTGAGTGTTGTAGAAACTCAATTAAAATATAATTAGGATATATTTCACTCAATAAATAAAAATCCAATAGAACACAGATAATGTTAATATGTGGCATTCTAAGTCAATATGCAGCCCACTTCAGTGGCCCATTTCTATTTCATTTTGACACCACCGGATCTAAGACACATTTTGCTACCCTTTGCTACCCTTTCTCACAAAAGACAGACACCGCAACAGTTTCAACTTACAGTTTAAAGATTTAACTCACTTACCATTTGGCTGCCTCTGTTGGCTAAAAGCATGTATGTCCATGGGAGAGAAGATGTTAGAATGGACTTCACGCAACCCCTCCCCATTATATTTATTACAGGCCAAGATGGAATGTGTGTTCCAGTCAGTCCAATACAGTGTGTCTTCAAACAACGTCAAGGCAAAGGGATGTGGAAGAGAACCTCTAACCACTGCCTGTCTATTAAGATATAAAAAAAAAATAATGATGATTTAATCTTCTTACTTTACCATAATTTAACTGCTACAATACAATCATTCACCAAAATTACCCCCTAAGCTCCTGTGGCAACAGAACACAGATCTGATATAAAATAAAAAATATATCTCTAATCTACCTACTATACATGGTTTAAAATATACAGGTTAAATAAAGACATTTTCATGAAGGCATGCTTTATAACAGATACAAAACGAAGAGGCTCAAGTAGAATTTCTCCCAAGAGCTAGGAAACAGGTCTGACCTTTTACAAGGGCTCTAGATACCACAAACTCCTAGAACCAGAAAATGGAGCAAAAGGCACCAGATTCACCAATTCCAGGGTTCCAGAGGAGAGGTCCATGGAACCACTCTTTGATTCAATACTCATCTGGGAGTTAATAGAATACAGAGTTCTCCCTAGTACTTTCCATTCTTCTACCTGAAGCAAACTCCTTCAGAAGAAGAATATGAAAGATTACTGGTTAGCCATTAGAAAGTAAACTCCTTGAGAGTAAGGACTGCTTCATTCTTTGTATTTATATTAAAAGCACCAATAAAGTACCTGATATGATTAATAAATGCTACTGAATGAGTGACTGACTGCTGTGGGTCCCACTAAAGGCTAGCTGAATAAATAACAGTCTCTCCTCTACCTTCTAGAACGTGGGTTAAGGTTTTTGTGTCAAAGGCACCATCGGTAACCTATGAACTCCTCAGAATAATGATTTAAAGCACATAAAACAAAACCTAAAGGATTACAAAGGAAATCGATTATATTGAAAGAGTTTTAAAAATTCACACTCTTTAACCCAGATAATCCTACTGTTACAAATTTAGGCTTTAAGAGGATAAATGAATAAAAAAATGGCCTATCTTCTCAAAACAGGCACACACAAACACACACACACACACACACACACGCACAACTGGGAAGAAATTAGGTGTCCAATAACTAGAGAATAGGCTATCACTTTGCACTGGAAGTAACAAAAAATTGAGACTATAATGGAACATGAAGACTCTTATAAAGTGATACAAGGTGAATGTAGCAAAAGAACACGTACAGTGACTTCAACCACGTAAACGAAGGCAAAAGTAAGCAGCAACAGAACATGTCAAAGACAATAGATGATTTAAGTACAACTGTATTAAAGTTAAAACCTAACGCTTTTTTTAAAAAAAAAAACCTTTTTGCTGTTGTTTTGCTTAACCATTTTAGGGGGTTTTTCTTTTTTAGAGTTTGCAAAAATTTGTTTGGGGATTTGTTCTTTACTTTCATGTTTATAAATATACAAGCTTTTGTTCAAATACTGATTTCAACACATACAGTTCAAGACATTTAAAGTTTTAAAACAAAGTTTAGTGATGGAAAAACAATTTTAGTTCAACAATAAAAGTTGTTTCCAATGACTTCAGTTCAGTAGAATTGAATCTAGAAAGAAAAATCACTTCTCTAATTCATAAGAGCAATACACAGAAACAAGTTAAGTCAAGGATGGTTGTGATAAATTAAAAATGTAAAAAGCTAGAGTAAAAGCAATTGGGAAAAAAATGTAAATCTCATGTTCGATCATTCAAATCATTCGATCATTCAGTCATGTCTAACTCTGTGACTCCATGGACCACTGCACACTAAGTCCTTCTATCCTCCACTGTCTCTCAAAGTCTGTCCAAGTTTGCTGTTTGTCGCTTCCACGAAACTATCTATTGCATCCTCTGTTGTCCCCTTTCCCTTTTGCCTTCAATCTTTCCCAACATCAGGGTCTTTTCCAGCAAGTTCCATTTTCTCATTATGAGGTCAATGCATTTAAGCTTCAGCTTCAGCATCTGACCTTCCAGTTGAATAGCCTGAATTAATTTAAGTACTGACTTATTTGATCTCCTTGCTGTCCAAGGGACTTCCCAAGTCTTTTCCAGCACCACAATTCAAAAGTGTCAATTCTGAAGCGCTCAAGAGTTCCTTTCAGTTCAACTCTCACTGCTACACACTGCTTCTGGAAAAACCATAGCTCTTTGAAGGCACCTTTGTAGGCAAGGTAATGTCTCTACTTTTCAGTATGCTTTCCAGATCTGCGACAGTTTTTCCTGCAAAGAATAAGCATCTTTTTATCTTGTGGTTGTAATCACCATCTGCAGTGATGTTGGAGCCCAAGAACACAATCTCCGACACTGTTTCCATTTCTCCATCTATTTGCCAGGAAGTAATGAGTCTAGTTGCCAAGATCTTAGTTTTTTGATGTTAAGCCTCAAGTCCACTTTTACATTCTTCTCTTTTACCCTCAGAAGGATTCTTAATTCTTCTTCACTTCCAGTCATCATAATAGTATCATCCATGTATTGGAGAATGATGATATTTCTTCAGGCAACCTTAATTCCATCTTTTGATCCACCTAGCCTGGCATTTCACATGATTTAATCTGCATGTAAGTTAAATAAATAAGGTGACAACATATAGCCTTGTTGTATTCCTTTTCCAATCTTAAACTAAACAGCTGTCCATTTTTGGTTCTAAGTGATGCTTTTTACCCTGCATACAGGTTCCTCATGAGGTAAGGAAGACGGCCCAGCATTCCCATCTTTTTGAGGAATTATCACAATTGCTGTGATCCACTGAAAGGCTTTAGTGTAGTCAATGAAGCAGAAGATGTTTTTCTGGAACTCTTCTGCTTCTCTATAATCCAGTGAATATTGTCAATTAGGTCTCCTGACCCTCTGCCTATTCAAAAAACAGCCTGATCTTCTGGTAATTCTTGATTCACATATTGTTGATGCCCAACTTGCAAAATCTTAAGCATAACCTTGATGGCATGTGAAATGAGCACAACTGCTGAGTAATCTGAACATTCTTTGGTATTGCCCTTCTTTAGGACTGAAACATAAACTGATCTTTTCCAATCCAGTAGCCACTACTGAGTTTTCCAAGTTTGCTGGCGCACAGAGTGCAGCACTTAGACATTATCATCTTCTAGGACATTAAACAGCTCAGCTGGAATTCCATTCCTAGCAATGCTACCTAAGGCGCTTCATGCTCCAGGTCAGTTATCACAGTTATCACAGTCACTGGGGAGGTCAAGATCTTTCTTGTCTGTTCTTTTGTGTATTCTTGCCACTTCTTTTCTTCAGCTCTTCTGCTTCTCTTAAGTCCCTATAATTTTTGTCTTTTATCATCCCCCTTTTGCATGACACATTCCCTTGGTATCTCTAATTTTCTTAATTAATTGATGTTTAATAACAGCAGAATCAAAATCAATTTTTTTCTCTAATTAAAAAAAGGAATTTCTATAGGCTGAAAGTACACAGGAAACTTGAGATAGTGTAGGCTCAAGATTTAGTATTTGATGACTCATCACTGTCCACCCTTGATTCCTTTAATCCATCACCACCACTCAGATTTGGATTCTGTTCTTTCCTCCCTTGGCTAAGGGAACAATTTGAGATTTCTTTCAAGAGTTAACCACTGGTTTATTTCTTCTTTCACTTTGTCCTCTGATTCTAAGATTTCTGAGCAGTTTTCATTTATAATTTCATGAAATACTATATCTAGGTGGGGTTTTTTTGGTCACGATTTTCAGATAACCTATTAATTCTTGTATCTCTCGACCTATTTTCCAAACTGATTATTTTTGATATTATGTAGCTTATGTTTCTTTTGGGGTTTTTTCCTCCATCTTCTGATTTTATTATTATTTTTTTTTGTTCCACTGAGTTGTTTTATGTTTGGCCTATTTTTAATTTTCATAGAATTCACAGCAGTTGGGTAAGGATTATCACTTTCTGTTCTAAAGTATCATTTCTCTTTACCATTCTTTCTTCTCTACATGTTCAGGTCTGGCCAAGACTAGCTTTCTTTCTGTAAGAACTGTTTGATCCTGCTACAAATGCCCTGCTGTAGTTCAGGCCAGGATGCCCAGATGCCACTCAGGTCTCTCCCTTTACTGTGGCCAAGACTCTGGGCCGCTCTGCCACTGAGACCTTTTCCTCCTTTCGTTTTTGGGACTCTCAAGTCACAAGCACAATAGCATTAACTTGAACTCACTCTACATATCCAACCTGTTCTCAAATTCTGTCTTCACAACATCTCTTGCATATTTCCCATTCAACTCAGATACCACCATACTATAAGCCATCATCATCTTTTGCTTGTACCACAGCAAGTGTTCTCATTGGTCTCCCTTTGTCAAGTTTCTCTCCATTTTAATCCATCCACCATTTAGCTGCTGAAGTGATTTTCCTAAAACATAAGTCTAACCACATCATATCACTCACCCTACTCAGTAAGCTCCAGGGGCTCCCTATTAGTTACAAGATTAAATACAAAACAAGCTATTTAGCATTTAAAGCCTTTCATGATCGGCTGGCCCCTTCCTACCTTTTTATGCTTTATCCCCCTTCATAAATTCAATGATCCAGTTACACTGATTTACTCATCCCTCACATTATATCTCCCAACTCTGTTTTACACTGTCTGGAATGCTCTCCTTCCTTATTTTTGCCTCCTGGATTCCCTCAAGGCTCAGCTCACGAAGCCTTTCATGATCTTTACTGATGCTAATACCTTCCAAGATTACTCTCAATCAATACACATATATTAATTGCTTACTATGTGCTAGACACTATATCTGGGGATATAAAAAGAGGCAGAAGATAGTTCCCTGCTCTCAAGATGCTCAATTTAATTGGGGAGATAACAAACTAATATATACAGAAACAAGGTATAAACAGGAAAAATGGGAAATAATTAACAGGGAAAGCACTAAAATTAAGATGGGTTGAAAGGTTTCCTGTAGAAGATGGTTTTTAGTTGGAATTTAAAGAAGCCAGATAAGTTAACAGGCCAAGATGAGAAAGAAGAGCATTCCAGGCAGGGGAGATAGGAAAAAATGCCTGCAGCTGAGACCTGAAATGTCTTGTTCATGAACAGTCAGGAGGTCAATATAACTGGATCAAAGAGTACCTACTAGCAGGTAAAGTATAAGAAAGTCTGGAAAGGTAGGAGGGAGCTAGCCAATGAATATCTTTGAATACTAAGAAGAGATTTTTTTTTTTGCCTGATCGTGGAGGCAATAGAAACCACCAGAATTTAGCAGCGGACAAAATGACCAGACCCACACATTAGGAAAATCATTTTTGGAGGATGGACTGAAGTGAAGGATAGACTTGAGGTAGACAGACCCACCAGCAGGCTATTGCAATAGTCTAGTTGTAAGGCAATGAGGACCTACACCACAGTGGTGGTGTGACAGAAGAGAGGAGAGGGTATATTTGATAAAACAGACAGATAAAACAGACAGGCAAAAGACTGGAAATAGGAAGCTGAAAGATAATGAGTTAATGATGACTCTAGATTGCGAATCTGGGAGATTGGGAGGATGGTATTGTCCTCTCCAGTAAAAGGAATACCATCTACTTTTTATGTACAGCTAATAATAAGATTGTTCCATTAGAATATGAACACCTTGAGGGCAAGGACTATGGAATTTTTTGCCCTTTCCCAGTATTCTCAACGCTCAGTACAGTGTCTGGCACAATTAACAAGCTCTAATAATGCTTGTTGATTAACTGTAGGTGAGGACATGATCAAGGTGCGGCCATACCTGGCCATAACTAAAGTAGAATGACACAACAGGTCCTGGGAGCTTAGCAAATTGACAGACTGGGAGGACAGAGTATTTAAAGGAATGTCAATATTTAAGTTAAATTCCCTTAGCATAAGAGCAGGATTGATGTAGGAAGAGAAATTTTGAGTCAGGCATTGAATTCAAATAAGAGAAGATTATCTACATTCCTATTAATTTTATCCCCTCAATACTGTAAAAATAAGACTGTCACTAAAAATCTCAGGATCCTAAGATTTAGGACTAGAAGGGACTGTAAAGGTCATTCATTTCATCTCTCTCATTTTTCATACGAGGCAATTGAGACTTAAAAGGTCAAATGACTAAGTAAATTATTAAACTGAGCCAGGATCTGATTATAGGTCTTCTGACTCCAATGCAGCTGCTCATATACTCCCATCTTATTGTATCCCATAACTGATACATGCACTATACTTTTAGCCCTTAGTTCCTACTTGCAACCATCTCTATAGACCTGTAGGTCAGCTGTCATCAGCATCAGCCTTTACTACTTCCAGTACTTCTGACACTTAATAGCAGTAACTTAATTTCTCCTAGTCTTATTTTGCTCATCTTTAAAATGGAAATGATAACTCCTGCAGTACCTATCTCAAAATGTACATAAAGCAATACAAATTTCTACAAACTTCATAGTGCTATTTAAATGTAATTATCATCAATACCAATGTAAATATATGGCAAAGGGAAAATGAAGTAACAAAAAGAGATAGACAAAGGATAGGATACTAAAGCAGTTCATCTGTCCCAAAAACTACAGAGAAAGGGTGAGTTCTAACTCTTGGCAGTCTCTGTAGCTTTAGGGATACCCCCAAACCCTGGCCCTTCACCTCTGAACAAAGAATAAAAATAAAAGTCCATCCTTCCTTTCCTTAAAGTTTCCTAAAGCATACTTTCTCCATATCAAGCTTTCCTATCCTTGCCTATATGGTTTATTTTAGAGTTAAAAACAAAAATAAATGTTATAATATTTGAAAAAAAAATTCTTACCGATTAGTTCCATCCAGATTTGATTTGTGGATAAAATTAAGTTTCGCGTCTGCCCAATAAAGTTTTTCTTCCTCATAATCCAAGGTCAATCCATTTGGCCAGTAAATGTCTGTATTTATTATGATGTAACGACTTGATCCATCCATCCCAGCACGTTCTATCTTTGGAACTTCTCCCCAGTCAGTCCAATACATAAACCTAAAATTATAGATAGAATAAGACACTGACAAAGATGAAAAATAGCACTTTCAATGTCCTACAAATAAATCTCCACAAGTTCTACTGTAGCTAGAATTATATTCTCTAAGTACCCATTTCACAAAGAAAATAAAACCTGAGCTTCTAAACTTTCAATATCAAACTTTCAATCTCCCCTCCAGAAAACACAGAAATGTATTTAGAATTAGAAAGAAATGTGGTGCCTGGGCCAAGTTTGAATGTCAAAATGTTTTCTTGAAGGATCAGTTAATTTGCATTTAGTTTAACATAATGCATCCCCACAGTCAAAGATGGGGGAACTGAAGTACTGGAAATGAGGTAAAATATGAATATAACTACTTATCCTGTATTTAAGTACAAGTGTTCCTTTTTGGAAACTATCAGGTAATGAGTCTAAGAACAATATATTCTGGTACTCATAATATATTCTAGACCTCTCTGGTCAAGACAGCAACCTCAATGAACATGATTCAGGAGTTCAGATGAACAAGCAATAAGGTCTCTAATTTAATTTTTTCTCCTGAAAACATAAGAGTGAAGTCTGTATTTGCAAATGACTTGTTAAACATCAAAATAGCCAATTAAATTCTTTGCAACCATTTACAATTGAATAAATGAAATTTAACATGAGAAATGTGATAACTTTTCAGTCATGCCCTCTAAGCCTCATTCATCTAGTCTCATCCACTTTTCATTTAGTGAGTATTCTGATGTAGTGATTCTACTCTTTCCATCCTACATTATTCCAAAGAGAAAACAGTCTTTTCATATTTCTTTATATTCTTCATATTTTTTATCTAGTTTATATATAACTACATAACATACATTAGTGTATAAGCAAAACACCAAAATTTTATGTCTGGTTGCTTCTACTTTTCTTCAATTACAAATAATGCGGATATGAAAATCCTAAAAGGATAGATAGCCTTTTCTGTTGGCTTTTATAAATACTTTCAAGTTATACAAATAACAACATAAATTACTGATTAAAAACCACAGGTATTTTTAAGACAAACTACTGTCAAGGAACACCTCCACTCTCTCATACTCATTATGATTTTTTTTAAGTACAAGTGTAGTACTTTACCATTATTCTTCTTAAATTCCATCTGGTCCCACATCTGACCCTGTCATCCACCCTATTATCATTCCCTTTTAGCTTGTGTCCTCTACATCCCTTTGTTAGAGGGATGTTTTTTGTTGTTGTTCATTCATTTCAGTCATATCTGACTGTGATTATAGTTTTCTTGGCAAAGATACTGAAGTGGTTTTACATTTCTTCCTCGAGCTCTTTTTACAGATGAGGAAACTGAGGCAAACAGGCTTAGTGTGACTTTTCCAGGGTCAGAAAGCTAGTGAGTATCTGAGGCCAAATTTGAACTCAGGTCCTCCTGACTCCAGGTGTGGTGTTCTATTCACTTAAACAAAAATCATCAAAGACATATCTCTATTACAACTTAATTAAAGCCTTTATAAATTCTTGGCTAGATAACTGCAATAATCTCCTAATTGGACTCCCTATCTCAAATGTCTTTCCTTTCCAATTCTATCCTCCCTACAGCTGACAATGTAATATTTTTAGGTTTTAAGAATATCACTCTGGCAACTGTGTGAATGACAGACCAATCAAACAAGAGACAAGATGTAGTAAGAAAGATATATCATGACCCAGTTCAAAAATCTTTGGTGGTCCCCATTACCTCTAGAAGAAAATATAAACTCCTCTGGCATTTAAAACCCACCAATGTATTGCTTGACTTTACTTACAATAAAATCCTTCTAATTTTCTTTGTTCTGAATTTTGCCTTATTAATCAGGGTGGAAGCCCAAATGAACAACTTTCCTTTCAACACATCCTTCTCCCAAGAGCATCTCCAAAGTTCCACCTCCTCCACAGCATCTTCAGAGATCACCCTATCCAAAGGTGTATAGTGGCACTGACCTGACACTGATGGCCTATGACTGAAGACTGGAAATATAATCCTCGGGCTTGTGAAGATATGACTATGTTTGACAAACTGAAAGCTCTGGAAGTCGGAACAGGCAAGCACATCAAGGATCAGACCCTAACATTGTGTATGTCAAGGGTACCTGCAAAACTAATGGAAAAGAAGAGCCACAAAGAGGCACTGGTGTTTAATGGGGACTAGATCATGATCTAAATGTAAGTGCTACACATTCTGGATGACAGACAAACCAAAGAGCAGCGTTAGAAGCAGTTGGCAAAGGGACTGAACAAGCAAAGGCCCAAAAAACTGAGATGCACTGAATGCACAAATAACCAATTTGTCACCAAAAGTATGAATGGCTAGTTTAATAACTGGGAAGAAAATAGTTGGAAAACAAGACAAAATAAAGATGCTGTCCACAGAGACCAACTCATTAAGCTAGATAGTATGACTCAGGACATGAATTTTGAGTGGAAATATGTTCCTGCTTGTTCACAAGTTGAAGGGAATGCTGAAGCTCAAAGATTAACCAGAGAAGCAACTAGAAAGAAGACTCAATCAGTACTTAGAGATGTTGAAAATAAAAATGTCACTGTTTATCCATGCAATATAATCACCAAATTATTTTTACTTTAACTCTTCCCCCCCTTGTCTTGGAGCTCTATTCCATGGCTAACTTCGGCCATTTTCATCAAATGCTTTGTCAGTTTTTCTATTTGCTCTTTTAATTTTTTTAGTAATACAAACAAAATGTATGCTATAAACAACTGTAGAAATTGTTCACGTGTACTACTAATAAAAGAAAAGCAGACCTTCTTATCTCTTTCAGATCCAAATGAATTCTGACTTGCTCAACTCTTGCCCCAGACCACACAGAAACCAATCCAGGCTGCTAGATTGCTCATATGACTTCAGTTAATGAACTTCTCCTTCATGTATGATGGACTGTTAAGCCACCCTTGCAATTTGCCTTGATATTGCTTTCTAAGGGCTTACTAACCCACCTGCCCTGCTTGTATACCCTATAATTTCCTACTATCAACTGAACTAGTGACAATCTAAAGATGTCTGCCTGGGCCATGCAATCTGCCCCTCTGGTACATCCTTATGACTTTTAGGACTTAGGACTTTCAAGTCTTTTCATTTGCCCAGCAGCTGAACTCTCTAAAAACATCTTCTCCCCAAGTGTGAACTTGACCATAGACTTTCTTTAGTTGCTATCCCCAGGGCTCAGCACAGCACTTACAACTTGGAAATAAGAATTCAATAAATACTTTTTCATTAATTCATAATGTCTGGTTTATGGCTCCTCTGACCCTTCCGACAAGTGTCATCTTTATGAAACCAACATCTCCTTTTCCATTTAAGAAACTCTCAAAGATTTGACAAAGGTAGGAAAAAACAGCAACAAGGAAGGACTATGGAAAGAGGCCCAAAATGGGTATTTGGTAATATTTTGCTCAATAAGGATGTTGAATGCTTCACATTTAAAATTTGTTATTCTTTTTCTTGGCAAAATGTGCTTTACTTTTACAATTCTGGATACTGATTGCTCTTAAAAGTTTGTATAAGTTTCTTATAGATTCTGGATGTCAAAATCAAATAATTAAATTTTTCCTGTTTAAAAAAAAAAACAACAAACCTTCACAATCTAATTCCAGATCACTTTTCCAGAGTTATTACACTTTACTTATACTCACGTAATCTACCTTCCTGCCAAACTGGCCCACTTGGTTCCCACCTCCAGCCTTGGTACACAATTTACTTCATTTTAAAAAAATTATTTCATCGACTCACAGTCCCACTCTCCACAGAAATTCTTCCAAATCTTCTCATCCATCCCTTGGTTATTCCTACTCCTACCCTCTCATCTGAGATTCTTGTTCCATACTTTACAGGAAAAAAAATGAGGCCATTCTCTGTGAACTCTCTCTACTCCCCTCTTCCTCATCTCCTATCACTTATATGCCTTCCTGCCACTCTCTCCTCCATCATCCCTATCTCACATGATGAAGTGGTCTTAAACCCTCTTGTTCAAGTGATTTCATTCTACTGTCTCCTCCAACAGACTCCCCACTCTGTCATTCCTATTCTTTCATGTATTTTCAATCTTTCCCTCTCTACTGGCTCATTCCACCTACAAACATTCCCTTGTCTCCCTTAACTTGGAAAAAATCTCATTTGACCATCCCATCCCTGCTACAATACATGTCTCCACTTTCTCTCCTCTCAATTCTCTTCATAACTTCTATAATCCCGACCTTATCATTCCACTAAAACCGTTCTCTCTCAAAATTGCTGGTAATCTCTTAGCTGCCAAAGTCAATGGCCTTTTCTCAGCCCTCATACTCCTTGATCTTTCTGCAGCCTTTGACACTAATAATCAGTCTCTCCCCCTTGATAACATCTTCTGGGTTACTGAAACACCATTCTCTTCTGGTTTTCCTCTTGCCTATCTGACCTCTCCTCAAGTCTTCTTTGCTGATCCTTACCCAAATCATTCCCTCTAATCATAGGTGTACCTCAGGGCTCTGTCCTGGATCCTCTTTACTGCTTCACTTGGTGATCTCACCAGCTCCCACGTATTTAATTAACATCCCTATATTGATGATTCTCAAATCAATTTTCCTGCCTCAATCTCTCTACTGATCTCTGATCTCACATCTTCAACTGCTTTTTAGACATCCTGAACTGTATGTCTAGGAGACAAATTCAACGTGTCCAAAACAGAACTCAGTATCTTTCCCACTATGCCAACACCCCCACTCCCCCATTCCTAGGACAATACTATCCTCCCAGTCCCTCAGGTTCTCAATCTAGAAGTCACCCCAGTAAATTACTCATCATCTCTCACTCCATCTAAGGTGTTCCCAAGGTCTATTGATTTCACCTTTGCAACATCTCTTCATTAAGACCTTTTCTCTCCTCTGACACTGCCACCTCTTTAATGAAGGTCCTCATCACCCCATAGCCTGAACTTTTGCAATAGTCTGCTGGTAAATCGACCTGGCTCAAGTCTCTCCTCACTCCAATCCATCCATCATTTAATCACTAAAGTGATTTTCCTAAAACACAAGTCCAATCATCTCTCTCTCTCTGTCTCACAAGCACACACACACACACACACACACACACACATACACAAACACACATACACACACTATGTTTGGCATTTTGGAATCTAATCCTTTCCTATTCTTCAATCTTCTCGCACCTCATTCCTCAATGCATACTTTTTAATCTAGTGGCACTGGCCTCCTGGCTGTTCCACCAACAAAAAAACTCCATCTTTTGATTTAGGGTATTCCCTCTGGTTATTCCCCCATGCCTGGAACACTCTCCCTCTTCCATTTTGACTACTGACCCTAGCTACCTTTTTTTTTCCTTCAAGGAACACTTTTTGTTTTTTGCTCCCCCCCAATTCATTTATTTATTTGTTTTCAATTTTCAACAATCTCTTCCTTAAGTTTTAAATTCTCCCTAGCTACCTTTAGTCACAACTAAAATCCCATTGTCCACAGGAAGCCTTCCCCAACCTCCACCCCCCCTCCCCAACCTTATACTATAAGATCCCTGACAGCAAAGACGGGCTTTTGCCTCTTTTTGTATATCCAACCCAAAGAACAATGCCTGGCACATAGTAGATGACCAATATATATTTACTGATTGATTGATATTATCTTCCCCTTCCCTACCTCCAATATTAGAATGTAAACTCCTTGAAAGCAGAAACTGTATCATCTTTCTCACTGTATCTTAGAGCCTATCACAGTGCCCAGCAAATAGTAGGCACTTAATCAATGCATATTAATTAATTTTTGCTTCAACTATTTGTAGCTAAAAATTAACTTCTGTGCACACTATGTTGATACAGTTTTTTTCATTTCCAAGCTATGCCTGAAATGTTTTCCTTCCAAGCTCTCTTCAAGTACTTTCACCAACAAGTGACCTTTATGTATTTGCTAATGCTCTCAACGCTTGAAGTTACTTTATGTTTATATGTATGTACATGTTGCCTCCCACCCTAGTAGAAGATTCCTTGTTCCTTGAAGGCAAGGATTGCTTTTTGTGTTTGTATATACTCCATGCCAAGCACAATGCCTCATATGATATACAGTAAGATTTTAAATTATTGAATTGAACTGAATTTAACGATTAATGTGAAATGTTTGGAAATTTTGGTTGGGACTATAAATGCCAAAGAGAAGAATTCAAAGCCACTGAAGCTTCTTGAGCAGGGGAATAACAGTTATACCTTCCCTCTAGGAATATCAATTTGGAGTTGTATGAAGGACTTCCATCCTTCATATGAAAGGATGAAAAGGAAAGAGACTATCATGCAAAGAGATCAATCAGAAGGTTAGCAATCAGCCACAAAGATTTCTTAAGTACATACTATGTGCCAAAATAAACACTGGGGATACAAAGAATGACACAATCCCTCATAGACAAGGGTGGGGACCTGACTTAAGAGTGGTGGTTGTGAGCAGAGAGAAGGTAATGGATATGAAATGCTGCTAAAGTGGAAATGGAAAGAATTCACAACTGATTATCATGGAAAGGGAGATAAAAGGGGAGGATGTTGTGAACTGGGTAATAAAACAGTACTTCTACAAAGTTTTAGGGGTTACACAGCACTTTAAACATATTATTTCATCTGACCTTCACAACAACCCTATTTTACAGATGAGCAAACTGAGGCAAGGACTGATTAAGTGACTCGGCTCGACACACAAAACTATTAAGTCTCTGAGGCAGAATTTAAACTACGATCCTCTATCTCCAAGTGACACTTTCGAAAAAATGGTGGTACTTTTGAAAGAAATCATTAAGTTAGGAAGAAGAGAAGTGAGGAGGAACAATAGTAAGTTCTGTTTTGGATATATCAAGGATTTGCTTATGAGATGTAAAAGTGGAGATATTTAGCAGACAGTTGGTGATGCAGGACAAAAGCTTGAGAGAGAAGAAGGCTAGTTATATAGCTCTGAGAGTCTTCTGCACTTAAAGGATAACACAAAAAGCACAAGAAATCACCCAGAGAGTGTGCAAAGAAAGAAGACAAGCCATCATCTGAGACACAATTATGCAAAAGGGGAGAGATAAGGACAATGTCTGAGACAAAGAAAGCATCAGAAGGAGAACCAGAAGAGAATAGGGTCAAGAAAACCTAGAAAAAAGTCAAGAAAAACCTACAAAGAAGAGGTGGTCAACAGTGTTGAATGCTATAGAAAATTCAAGAAGGATAAAACCTGAGAAAAGTGTGTGGGATTACCCCCTTAATAAAATTAGTCTTGACCAAAGGAGAATAAAGGAAAGAATTTTATTCAGCTTTCTTGAGAAAGGGCACTCCCACCTGCGCTCAAGATGGTGATGGCTGAGAAGGATAAGGGTGTGCCCTGCACAGTAGTTTTTATAGACCCTGACCACAATAACCCTACCCTAATTCCCTTCCTCTTAGCCCATTGGCTGGGACTTGAGGGTACAATCTATCCATGGAAAATCTACTCCAGCAACAAAGAATACATGTACAAGAGTAATTTTTAGAAAAATCGGGGGATATGGGAGTGAGCAACTCATGTTCAAGGACTGTCACATAACATGCAGTAACTGTCTAGGAAGGGAGATAAGGGAGTGAGTAAAGGCAGTCTGGGAGTAGGCAAAAAGCAGTCTCTGTCAAGGACTATCTCGTAGCACAAAAAGAATTTTAAGAAAAACAGAATCTCTATTGTTCGGTTTCTCAGGGCTGGGTGAGACAAATTGGCTGACACAAGGGGGCCCTGAGGGGTCTTTACTAAATATACCTATTCTACACCTTGAGAGGTTCTTCACTAAATATATCTGTTCATTCAAAAGGACCCTGGGTTTTTAGGAATTAAGAGATCTCTAGAGAGATAGGCAGAATATATCAAGGGGCTGAAAAGTGGGTAGAAAATAATGAAATGAAGTTGGCTTTTTTCAATTAGTTTGACTGTGAAAGGAAAAACAAATATAGTAGAATAGTTTGAAGGACAAATAGGATCACATGAAGTTTTGTTTTTGCTTTTAAAAATTACAGAACTGGTCATATTTATAGACAGCAGATAAAGAACCAATGGATAAAGAAAGACTGAAAATTAGTGAGAGACTGACAGAAGGGGCAAGTAGGAATTCTCTACAGGAAATGGGACATAAGAGGACATATAAGGGGATATTTAAACAGTAATAAATGCACTAAATGAAGTAAAAATAAAAAAAGGGGAGAAAGAAGAGAAATTCCTACGATATAATCTTCAAGGAGAGGAGACAGAGGGAAAATCCTCTATGCTTCAGGCTCCATCACACAGTGGGTCTGGATATACCAAAAGAAGAATTCTTAGCAGGCGGGGCAGATTCCCTAGGAAAGGCCACCCCAGAATAGTTTTTTCCCTGTGTCTAAACTTGATTCAACTAAATACCTCTGCCCCTAAACAGGTTGGAATTCATGAGTCTCAATCCCACATTTTTCTGGTTTTTTTCCCCACATTTCCTGTTTCTTTTGTTTTTTCACATCAAAGAAAGTGAGGAAAAGAAAGGTATATATACATATATATATATGTATATATACATATATATATATGTATATATACATATATATATATGTATATATACATATATATGTATTCATATATATATATATGAATACAATACCATGAAGATAAAACTCCAAGTAAAATTAATGCTGTAATATTTTCAACTAGGACATCAGTAAAGAGAGTAAAATGGCCGCAAGACACCTGAAGAAAAAAAGGAATTAAATTCGTTATTAATTTCAAAACATTCAAAAGTAAAACTGATGGCTTAGAAAAGAAGCTGAAAAACCTTGGCAAAGAAGCGAATACATTCAAAAATGAGGGCGAACACACATTCAATAATTCAAGAAATATAGCATAAAGACAGTGAAATTGAAAGAACATGAAATATCTGCTATCAAAAACAACTCTCTTTGGAGAAAAATAGGTATTCTTGAAGAAAATATGACAATGGAACAGGTAAACATCTAAAAAGTACAGAAAATACAAGAATCCAAGTTTTGTTGCTGTTGTTGGTTACAAAAAAAGCATCTGATGAAGCATAGCAAAACACATCCTTTAAAGCTCCTTCAACAATAAGTCTTTCATGAATATATTAAGATCCAACAATTGCTCAGCATCCCTCTAATTATTAGCATCAAGTCAGATACAAAAATGGGGCACGTATGCTTTTCAAATTTAACTGCCACTGTCATGGAAGGTTTTATGTCTTGTACAAAGTTAAGATGGAAGTGAGGTTCCTTATAAATGGTATGTTTTTCCAGATGTTCCTGTTTACATTAGATATTGAATTGACTACATCAAGTCTCAAACATTACATAACTTCTTTATTTTGATTATTCAAAAGACACAGGCCTAAGTATAGATAGAGGAAAAGCTAAGGGGATAAAAATGCTTACTGTACAGACTGACATTCCACGAATAACCTGGATGGCCAGGCTAATGAATTAGCATATCAGTACACTGCTATGTAGGTCACAAATTCTGCTTTCAAAATACCCATTTCTCTTTTAAACTATTAAGGAGAATCCTACTATGGTTTCACTCTCCAGAGCATCCCTAAGATCCTCTGCCTCATCAGGTGTTGATTCATTTCCCTTTGTCTTACAATATGTAGTCACACATGCCTAGATTCTTTTACCTGCTCTAGAGACCATATTTAAACCATTTTTTAGTAATATCTTTCCTGTTGGTTTGTCTGCTTATGCTCAAGGTCTTTACCTGAGTTTTCTTCCTCCTGAGATCTTTGAAATTTCAATCTTATTTTTGTGGAGAATGGGGTGTGGCATGTTTCAAAAGCCTGTCTTCTGTCTCAAGTGAGTTCTGGGGGAACAGAACTGACCGCAGGTGGATATTAGGCTCGTTACCCTGAGGGGGTTGGGGGCAGGGGAGACAGGGGGTGGGGGGAGGGAGAGAGAGACAGACAGACAGACAGAGACAGAGACTGAGAGAGACAGAGTCAGAGAGACAGAGTGTGTGTGTGTGTGTGTGTGTGTGTGTGTGTGTGTGTGTGTGTGTCCCAGTTCTCTCTGTACCTTGTTTCCTAGATGACTTCTACAGTAACACAGAGCACTGCCACACTACTGTTCCAGTCTGTGCAAGCTTCTGCTATTTGATTTCTACCACTGGCAGTAGTGGATAAAGTTCTATTGAAAGACCTGATAAGTGGTGCAAGAAGGCAGAGGTGTTGAGTTGGCTTCTGAGAGGTTAGGGATTACTCTGCTATTCGTTCACTGAATTTTCACCTAGAGTTCTTGGTATCTCAGACCACAGAAACACCAGAACTTGTTCTATCTCTTGCACGTTATTCCTATTTTGGAGAAGTTCTAAAATATCTTAAGGATCAGAGAAAACTGCCAGTCCTTCTTCTTGTTGGTCACATAAAGCATAAGCTAGTAGTTTATATGCTAATAGAAAATGTAAAGGAGAACCAGAAAGGGGCAAATCTGTAAATAAGGTACACTGTACCTTAGCTACAGTGGTACAGTGTAAATAGAGATGTGAGCTGAGAATCATAGATTAGTTTATATAGTCAGTAAAGATTACCCTATAAAATAAAAGATTTCATGATTTTGGACTGAAAGAGAAGTTAACTATGAATTGAGAACGATACTGACTAAACTAGAGTTTAAAAAATAAGCATAGCAACTTAGAAGCACTTAAAAACTATAATCAATGACTGTGGTGACCAACCATATTTCCAGGGCATTGACCATGAAGCTTGGAAATGATGGACTCCCGACACAGAATACATACATACTTTTTTGGACACAGTCAACATGGGAATTAGTTTTGTTTAACTGTGTATATCTCCTATGAGAACTTTGTTTTTCCTTTTTTTCCCAATGTGGTAAAGGAATGTGGGAAGGTAAACTCTTCAGATTTTTATTCTTTCATCCAATTAATTAGCTCATAGGTATGAGGTTCTGCAAATCTGACAAGCATGTCATATATGCCTTTACCTAAGACACTGATATAAACAGAAAGAACAGGATTTGGAGTCAAAAGAACTAGGTTCAAATTTCTGCTCTATGTACTAACAATGGGATCGTGGGCAAATTACTTTCCCCCAAGCCTTAGGTGCCTCATCCTTAAATTGAGGGACTGGACTAGTTGATTTCTAAAATCCTATGATTCAAGTCTAACCAGGTCACTACTCTGCTTAAAAAAAACAGTAACAACAAAACCTTTAGTGGCTACCAAGTCTCTCAAATAAAATGCAAATTACTTGCCCTGGAATTTAAGGCTCTACAATCAGAACCAAGTCCTCTTTCCAGCTTCTTACTCCTCATCATGTACACTATACTTCGGAACTGAACATTGGATGGCCATCCTCTATATCCAGAAAGTACTCAGTTTGGATTCCTAACATTGCAAATACTTTTCAGATGAAAAGTCACATCCCTTTTATGAAGCCTTGTCTAATTCCACAGATAGCACTTGTCCTCGTCCTCCTCAAATATTGTAGAACACATTTGGTCTCTTCATTGTTTACTTACCTATTTATCTAGTGCTAAATGTATCCCTTTACAAGGCACAGTACCACTCCCTCAGTAGAATGTAAGCTCCTTAAGAACAAGTTTTATTTTGTCTTTGCCTCCCCTACAGACAAAGTTGAGACAAATATACAACCCAGTATTACATGTACAGCAGGTGCTTAAGTAGAGAATTCAGAAGATGAGAAAAACAGAGTATCAGTCATCTGAAGGAGGGAATATATTTAACTGGGACTCTCAGAAAATCTTTGTGTAAGAATTTTACATGTACCTTAAAAAACTACCAGAATTTAGATATTAAGTTTATACTTATACAGAGCTTTATGAAAAACAAAATTCTTTTACATATATTTTCATTTGTCATAAAAACCTTTAGGATAGGTAGTACAAGTCATCTCCGCTTTAGAAATAGGTAAGCAGGAGAGGTTAAATGACCTATCCAAGATCATACAGTGATATTATAAGAGACAGAGACAGGATTTAAACTAAAGTGGTTTAACTCTAAAACTAGTACCCTTTCCTTAGGCAAGCAAACTATAGCCTACAGGTCAAATCCAGTCCACCACTGGTTTTTGTATGACCTGGCAAACTAAGAAAAGTTTTTACATTTTAAAATAAAATTTGAATGGAACACTGGCCACACTCACTTGTTTATGTATTGTCTATGGCTGCTTTCATCTACAACTGCAGGTTGAATAGCTGTAACAGAGACTGTCCATGGCACTATTTCACACAGCTGCTCTGCATACTACAATTCACAGGGATACAGTTATAATTAAAGTGTTTTGCATGCCATGAGTACTGTCATACAACAATTTTTTAAAATTATCAGAGCACTCCCTTCATGTCAAAGCTAGAAAAAAGAGGAATAAAAATACTTTATTACAATTTTTTGAGCTCTGGAAATAGAAATTTTTCTGAATGAAAATAATCCCTTCACAACTACCATTATCAAGGACCAAATGACTTGGGAACTCAAGTTTTTGCACAGGATTCATAATGCTTCTTAATTAACTCAGCCCCAAATTTCAAGACAAAACAGTGCTTATACATGAAATACACTGCAGCAAAGTCAATTAAACAACTAACAATGTCTGAATCAGAAGTAACATCAAAGTGCTTTATACATTTCCCATATTACTGAGTTAAAACAAGAAGCAACATCTCCATTCACACACTAATTTACTGTAAAGTTCAAGCAGCATTTTTCAGACCTTGATAAAAGTGCAAAAGAAATTTCCATATTTCAAAATCCATTTAACAGTGTCACTGAGGAGTTTCTATCTAATGATCAACTAAAAGTCATTAATCTACAATATATTGACATGTTAAAAGATAAATCACAAGAAGAATCTAACAATTCCATTAATTTCTTCCAAGTAATTAATATATGCTCAATTAAAATCATATGCTCATGGACTGTGTTAACAGGCAATCACAATGTCATAAGACTTATGGGAAAATCAAGTTTATTACAAGAGAAATGAACTTGTTTACACAAGTTTGCATATATATGACAGTAAAACAAAAGGACAGGGAGAAAACAGGAAGGAGTATGACAGAGGAGAGGAAAGGTACAGTAAAGGTGGGGAAAAGGATAAATTCCTCCCTAAGGGGAGGAGCAAAGCAATGTCAAAAGCCTCATTCTTTTCTCTTGGGAATTGCTAGACTATGGAGGATCCACTTATCTGCAAGAGACCCCAGGTGCACAAGCATCTTCCCAGCCTGGCACAGACTGACTGGTGCCTCGCTAGCCTCACCAGGACACACATGAAAGCCAGTGTGGCGTGCAAACAACAGATTATTTAGGGGAGGGGTTCCCAACCTTAACACAATCAGAGCTTCCTACATGTTCTGAGTCCAGTATTTCTGGAATATGGCAACTCAAAAGAACAAGTTCAGGGGACCCCTTAATAACCCATAACATCCCCCTACCCCCACTGGTCAAAGGCAACCCCTGGTACACCTATGACCATAGAGAGCACACTGGGTAAAATAGTATTATGGATACTACCTGGGACAGCCCCAATTACAAAGTTGGATCGGAACTATTAACCAAGCATAGCACAAGCCATAGTAAGAATGACCAAAATTAGGGTCTAATTTGAAAGAGAAAATCGAAATAATTGAGAGAACTGAGCATACAGATTACAGAAAATAAAAGTCAAACGGGTACAGTCATGGAAACATAATAGGCATTAAGTCTCACTGCAACTAACAACTGATGTCAGTATTTGGTATTACCCATCCGTGTGAAACAATATTTTCAAAAATGAAATATGTAAAATATCATTAGAGATGAGCAAATGAACAAATAAATGTTTACAATCCATTCTGATGACAGGGAACAGTAATTATAAATATCATCCTCACCAAAAAATAAAAATTCTTCTCATTAGTAAACCTGTACTACAAAAAACTATACTCAATTATTATATTTTTAATCTTGTTAATAAAAAAATTGTGGAAATTTGCTTTCTTTCTTGTTACATAAGAATCTATATTTATCCTTGATTTTTTTCTCTAGGCCCATAAAGCCTAAAATATTTATTATGTGACTCTTTACACAAAAAGTTTACCAACCACTGCTCTATATAACATGCTGTCTCCATCCAATATAAATATGCAAAGAAAGAATTTCAAAGAAGAAATGTGAATAAATTCAAGAAGACAGGAATATTCAAAGTACACTTAGCAAAGAGTCAACAGTTTCACTTATACAGAGTGTTCAAGTGGGGGACCGATAAGAAACAAGTCTAAAAAAAAGAAGTCAGGGCCTTGAAAACTATGATTTGGACTTTATTCTCTAGCTATTGAAAGTTTTAAACAGGATTGTGATATAGTAAAATCAACGCTTTAGAAAAGTTAATATGCCTTCTGTATCATGCAGGATACACTGGACAGAGGCAAAGAAGATTGGAGACAATAACATTAGTTAGGAGTTAAACAGAGAAGCCCAAGCATGAAGTGATACTGGCTAGAAAGGTAGTAATGGTAATGAAAAGAAAAGTACATCTTGGCAAGATGTCAGAGGACAAAAATTGACAGGATTTGTGCTCCAAAGGATGACTCCACCCAGAGGATGGCATGAGACTGCCGTTCCTTACGGAGCCTCCAGCCGCACTGCTTGCTCACTTCATTTTCAGCTCTCTCTGGTCTGTACCACCTTCACCACCTGTCCCCTTCCTTCATTCTCCTTTTCCCCTGCTTTCCTGCTCCCCTGTATGTTTTGCCTCCCCCTATTAGATTTCTGTTCTTCCTTCCTTGCTTTTTTCCTTCCTTCCTTCTGTCAGCATGTCGAGCAAGCACACTATAACTTTATCATCAGTACTTTAAAATGACCTATATATCAACCTTTCGTTACCTAGGTTACTCTCAGATTTTGAGCCTGGGTAACTGGGGAAATGGAAACAGTTAGTGGAAAGAGCACAGAATTTAGACACATGAGACTTGAGTTCAGATAATAGTTAGCATTTATATAACACATTAAGGTTTGCAAAATACTTTCCAAATATTATCTCATTATCCTCACAGTAACCCTGGAAGCAAGTGCTTCTGCTATCCCAATTTTTAAAATGAGGAAACTGAGGCAAGCAGTGGGTTATTTGCCTCAGGTCACACAGCTAGTGTCTGAGGCCGGATTTCAACTCGGGTGTTCCTGATTTTCTATGCAGCACCCTATCTGATGAAGCACCCAGTTACCTCTACTAATTGATATTATCTTTTTGATCGTGGACTTCTCTTCCCTGTAACTGGGTTTCCCCATCTATAAAATGAGGAACTGGGACTGAATGATCTCTACGATCTCTTCCAACTCTAAATGCTAAGATCCAGGGAGCAAATAAAAAAGATAAGGAATTTTATTAGGCATCTTTTTAATGTTTTTCTACAAAGTTTCAAGTTCAAGATAAGATATATGAGGAAGAAAATATATAGGGAGAAAAACAAAGAGCCAAGGAAAAAGCCTTTGGAGAGTCTATTTAGGAAGACAAAGAAAGGGTCAAAGAGGTAGGAAAGGGCAATATATGTAAGAAAAAGGACAAAGGATTTGGTGGCATAGTAACTAGGTTTGAAACCCAAGAAATACTTTCTATCTATAACTTTGGATAAATCACTCAAATTCTCTTGCCCCAAAATTTTCTCATGTAAAATGAAGATGTCATATTAGATGATCATGAAGGTCCTTTCCAGTTCTAAATACTATAATCCTCTATGATTGTCAGAATACTACAGCCAAGAAAGAGTTTCAAAATAAATTCAATACATAACTTTAGTGATAAAGTATATACAATTCATGCTAAGTTAAAAATTAGTGTAATTTCTTAAGTCTTAACTATAAGTACAAAAGATACAGAAAAAGATGATCCCTGTCCTAATTAGGGTAAAAACAGGAATGATTCTCAAATGTTAACAAATACCCTTTACCTTAGTCCCTCCAACATCCACTCATTTAACCTTAAAGTAGAAAAAATAAACCCATATGGAATGAAGGACAAGGCAAATTCTGCAGGCAAGTTAAGATTTTCTTACTATAAAATTTGAAGTTATTAAAAATTCTATTGCACACAGAAACAATTAAACCCTATCTTCAAGTGACAACATGATTTTCCAAAAAAATGCTGAACTAGTAAACTAAACATACCATTCAAAAGGGATTTTGGAGGAAGAGATCTGAGGTTATATTAGGGTACCACAAATTTTTTTTAACACTTGAATTATTTTTGTTGTATTACAACTTCTCTACATTAAAAGTTGCATGAAATTTGTGAGCCAGTAGCTGACAAAGAGGTAGGTGGCACAGTGGATAGAGGGTTTCAGCTTGGAGTCAGGAAGACCTAAGTTCACACCCTTCCTCAGACACTTAACAAGCTGTGTGACTTTGGACAAGTCCCTTAACCTCTGTCAACTTCAGTTTTCTTATCTGTAAAATGAGGAAGTTAGAGACTGTGGTCTATGGCCTCTAAAGTCGCTTCCTGTAAATCTATGATTCTATGAGCCTGTAACTTGGAAATATTTGTAATAATGATATTTGTTTAAAGAAAAATAGTGAGGAGTAGCAGAAATTTAGCTTACAAAACTTCCATTTATGTGGATCATGGTAGATGAAAACGATTAAAAAATAGAATATTTAAACTGAATTTTTTGGCTGTTAAAATGTGTGAGAGGACATGCTTTCATCAAAAAGAGCTGAAAAGAACCTTAAAGATAATCTAATTCATTCCTTTCATTCTACACATGAAGAAAATTAGAGGGCAGAGCCAAGATGGCAAGCAGAAAGACCTACACACTTTAGCTTTTCTCCCACAGACCATAAAATACCTGTAAAGAAAGACTCTCAACAAATTCCAGAGCAGCAGAAGCCACAGAAAGACAGAGGGAGGAGACTTGCCACCCAGGGTGACCTGGAAGGCCAAAGTGAGAGGTCTGTCCCACCAGATGTGGAGTGGAGCCTAGCCCTGAGTAACAGCACTATCTAAAGCCCCTGGGGAATTGAGCAGCTGACCTGAATCTCAGGCCTAAGTGGAGGCCCCCATCCCTTACTTAAGCTCCTGAGGAAATTGAGCAGCTGATCTGAATCTCAGCCTTGAGCATGGTCCTGGGGTGAACAGGAGCACTAGGACCCTCCCCTTGACAAAGGAGTCAGAAGTCACATAACTGGCTGGGAAAATGCCCAAAAAGGGAAAAACAAATAAGACCATAGCAGGTATTTCCTTCCAAACTTTCAGATGAGCAAGAACAAAGCATACTGTCAAAGGAATTAGTCAAGGCTTCTGCATTCAGTACCTCCAAAATGAATATACAATGGGCCCAGGCCATGGAAGAGCTTGAAAAGCATGTCAGCAGTTTCTAAAGAAGACCAAAAAAAAAAATGCTGAGGAAAATAACATTTCTAAAAATAGGCTAACTCAATTGAAAAGGAGGTCCAAAAAAGTCAATGAGGAGAAGGAGGCTTTAGAAAGCAGAATTAGCCTAATGGGAAAGGGGGTGCAAAAGCTCACTGAAGAAAACAGTTCTTTAAAAATGAGAGTGGAGCAAATGTCAGAGTAGAAAGACTCACATATGCTAGCTCTGAACCCATAGCCCATAATTATCTATAAAAAGAACTCCCAACAAATTCTGGAACAGTGGAGCCGTACAACAACGGGGTGAAGGTGATTTCCATTCCAGAGAGCCCTGAAAAACCCACCCCAAAGGTCCATTGCACACCGGACGGGAGCGGAGCCCTCCCCTGCCCTGCCCTGGCCACGCGGCTCTGAGAGGAGCGAGCAGATCCGAGCAGGCTTCAGGGATGGAATCTCCAGCAGCTGCGAAGGTCCCTCCATCCACAGACGCGAAGGTCCCTCCATCCACAGACACACAGGTCAGTGAAAGAGACGTCTGGATGGGCTGAGAGGGGAGCGGGGTGTCTCCGTGACTCAGGCCCCCTCGGGAGGCAGCAGCAGAGGCAGCAGGTGGCCACAGGCTCCCGGAGCAGGCAGGAGCTCGGTAGCAGCTCCATTACAGAAGGTCTCTGCATAAAACCTCTGAGGGAACTGAGCCTGGGAGGCAGCCCTGCCCCCACCTGAGAACCTGATTTAATCTTACCCTGAATAGCAGCCAGGCCTGCTGCTGAAAGCCCTGAGGCTGGGGAGCAGCATTTGAATCTCAGACCCCAAGCACTAGTTGGGCAGATCTAGGCGAGGGTGGACAGGAATCTCAGAAGTCAA
>CM053770.1:157147250-157182649 GCA_028658325.1 Potorous gilbertii
AAAAATAAGACCACAGAAGGTTACTTTCTTGGGGATCAGATGATTCCACCATTCCTCTCTGATGAAGAAGACCAATGCGTAACCTCAGGTAAAGACATAGGAGTCAAGGCCTCTGTATCCCAAACACCTGAAATAGCTATCCAATGGGCTCAGGCCTTGGAAGAGCTCAAAAAGAATTTTGAAATTAAAAATGAGAGTGGAGTTCAGGGAAGCTAATAACTACATGATAATCCAAGAAGTTGCAAAACAAAACCAAAGGAATGAAAAAATAGAAGATAATGTGAAAGATCTCACTGGAAAAACAACTGACCTGGAAAATAGATCCAGGAGAGACAATTTAAAAATTATGGGACTACCTGAAAGCCATGGTCAAAAAAAGAGCCTAGACATCATCTTTCAAGAAATTATCAAGGAAAACTGCCCTGATATTCTAGAACCATAGGGTAAAATAAATATTGAAAGAATTCCCCAATCACCTCCTGAAAAAGACCCAAAGAGAGAAACTCCCAGGAATATTGTGGCCAAATTTCAGAGTTCCCAGTTCAAGGAGAAAATATTGCAAGCAGCTAGAAGGAAACATTTTGAGTATAGTGGAAATACAATTAGGATAACACAAGATCTGGCAGCTTCTACATTAAGGAATCAAAGAGTTTGGAAGAGGATTCCAGAAGTCAAAGGAACTGGGATTAAAACCAACGATCATGTACCTAGCAAAACTGAATATAATACTTCAGGGGAAAAAATGATCATTCACTGAAATAGAGGACTTCCATCAATTCTTGATGAAAAGATCAGAACTGAAGAGAAAATTTAACTTTCAAACACAAGAATCAAGAGAAGCATTAAAAGGTAAACAGGAAAGATAAATCATAAAGGACTTTCTACAGCTGAACTGTTTACATTCCTACATGGAAAGATAATATGTGTAACTCGAGATTTTTCTCAGTATTTGGGTAAGTGGAAGGATTACACACACACACACACACACACACACACACACACACACACACACACACACACACACATATGGACAGAGAGCACAGGCTGAGTTGAATCAGAAGGAATGATATCTATAAAAAATAAAATTAAGGGGTAAGAGAGCAATATATTGGGAGGACAAAGGGAGAAATGGAATGGGGCAAACTATCTCTCATAAAAGAGATAGCAGGGGCCAGAGCCAAGATGGCAAAGTAAGAGCAACCAATCACCTAAGCTCTTAGACAAATTTCTTCAGCCACCTCTAAAAAAGAGAATCTGACCAAATTTTGGAGGTGCAGAATCCAATAGGAGACAGACTGTGGCAGATTCACTGACCAGGACAAATTGGAAGGTCGACAGGTAGGATCTATTCCACGGTGAGGGGAAGAGCCCACAGCATACAGCACAGCACATCCCACTGCAGCAGCACAGATGAGCAGGAAAGCCCCAAGGTGGCATGGTAGTGGCAGCCCAGGGCAGGAGACCAGTGGAGTCAAGCAAGTGAGAGCCGCTGAGCACCAGGTATCAGTCACAGCTGCTCCTGAGATTTTCAGCCCACAAATAAAATGTCTGTAAGTCAACCTACTTGAACTTCCAGGAGCCAAAATGGCACAGCATTCTGTAAATGCTCTCTCCGCCTCCCCTTGCTGACCTGGAAAGAACCATAAACTATTTCCCCAGAAAAATCCTGGATCAATGAGTTCAGTGGAAGGGCAAACAGTCTTGCAGCACCTGAGGCAAGGAAAATAGCTAAGAGGAAATCCTCTTACTGTGGCAGAGGTGAACCAGAAGGACAGGAGTCCCAGTGGGGTGGAAATTTGCACCCAGACATGCCTTAGCACTACAAGGAAAACTGGAAGACAATGGGGCAACCAGGATCACCAACCACTGACCAGCTCAGTTGAGATCTCCTGTGACCAGACTACCCCTCCCCCACACCTAACAAGCTAGCCCTAGGGCTGATCCAGGGAAACACAAAACAAAAAGAAAAGAAGGCACCTGCCCTTAGCTTTTTCACACCAGCCAGTTCAACACCAGGTTCTCCAGCTTCTAACTGAAAGAACCAGAGACCACAACACACAAAGCCTGACCATCATAAGCAAGATGAAGCAAAGCAAGCAGGAAAAGACTACAGAATCTTTCTATGGGAACAAGAACCAAAACACTAATACCTAAGAGGTCAGTATTGAGAATGTACTCCCATCTGAAACTTCAGGAGGGACTATGAACTGCTTGCATGCACAAACAGTTCTCCTGGAACAGCTGAAGAAGGAAACAGAAGAAAAACTGGCCAATGATATTAAAAGTATGAAAAAAGAATTCATTGAGGAGAACAGCTCTTTAAAAAGGAAAACTGAACAAATAGAAAATGAAGTACAAAACCTAACTGGGAAAATTGGACAAATGGGAAAGGAAGCACAAAACCTAACTGGGAAAATTGGACAAATGGAAAAGGAAGTACAAAAACTAGCTGGAGAAAATAATTCCTTAAAAGGAATAATTAGACAAATGGAAAAGGAGATGCAAAAGTTAACTGAAGAAAACAATTTGATAAAAACTAGAATTTGGCAAGTAGAAACTAATGACTGCATGATACATAAGAATCAGACAAACAAAATCTAAAGAATGAAAAGATAGAAGAAAATGTAAAATATCTAATTAGAAAAACAACTGACCTGGAAAATAGATCCAGGAGAGAGAATTTAAGAATTATTGGCCTACCAGGAAGCCAGGATGAAAAAAAAAAAGAGTCTGGATAACATCTTCCAAGAAATCATCAAAGAAAACTGCCCAGAAATGCTAGATCCAGAGGGCAAAATAGTCCTCTAAAGAATCCATCCTTCACCTCCAGAAAGGGATCCCAAACTAAAAACATCAAGAAATATTGTTGCAAAATTCCAGAACTATCAAATGAAGGAGAAAATACTTCAGGCAACCAGAAAGAAGCCATTCAAATATCGAGTAGCTACAGTCAGGATCACACAAGACCTTGCAGTTTCTACATTAAAAGATCAAAGGAATTGGAATCTGATATTCCTTACAGCAAAGGAGCTGGGACTACAACCAAGGATCAATTACCCATCAAAGTTCAGCATAACGTTTCAGGCAAGGAGATGGACATTCAACGAAATAAGGATTTTCCAGACTTTCCTGACAAAAATGCTAGAACTCAATAGAAAACAATCTTCAAATGCAGTTCTCAAGAGAGGCATAAAAGGTAAACAGGGAAAAAGAAAACTTGTTACTCAATTTGGACAAACTGTTACCTCCCTATAAGGGAAGATAATACTTCTTAATCTTGAGAATTGCATCTACTATGAAATATAAAATGGATATACGTAGATAAAGGGAACGGATATAAAGGAAATGATGTGATCCCATGCAAAGGCATGGGAACAGGAGATGTGAAAAGGAGGAAGCAGAAAATGGTAAATTACATCACAAGAAGAAGTACAAAATTATATTATAGTAGAGGGAAGGAGGGAAGGGAAGTAAGTATTGTTTGAGAGGTATTCTCATCTGATTTGGTTCAAGGAGGGAACAATAAACTTAATTAAGTATAGAAATCTAACTAGTTCTATAGGTAGTAGGAGGGGAAAAGGGAAAAAGAGGAGGGGAAGCTAAAAAGGAGGGAAGAAGTAGTAAGGGTAAAGGGGAGTAAAAGGGAGGGAGGGATGAAAGAAAGAAGGGTAGATTGCAGAGGTGGTGGTCAAAAGTAAAAACTCTATTGAGGAGGGAAAGGGAGACAGGAGAACTAAAAGCACAAATGATGGGAAACAGGATAGTGGGGAAGACACAGATTGTAATCATAACTGTGAATTTGAATGGAATGAACTCTCTCATAAAATGGAGATGGATAGTAGAATGAAACAAAAACCATAATTCAACAATAAGTTGTTTACAAGAAACACATTTGAAATGGGGAGATACACACAGGATAAAGGTAAAAGGTTGAAACAGAATATATTGTGCTTCAGCTGATGTAAGAAAAGCAGAGTTAGCAATCCTAATCTCAGACAAAGCAAAAGCAGAAATAGATCTAATCCAAAGAGATAAGGAAGGAAACTATAACCTGCTAAAAGGCACCATAGACAATAAATCAATATCATTACTAAATATGTATGTTCCAAGTGGTATAGCATCCAAATTCTTAGAGGAGAGGTTGGGGGAGTTGAAGGAAGAAATAGACAGCAAAACTGTACTAGTGGGGGACCTCAACCTCCCCTTCTCTGAACTTGATAAATCTAACCTCAAAATAAACAAGAAAGAAGTTAAGGAGGTAAATAAAACTCTGAATAAAGTAGACATGATAGATGTCTGGAGAAAACTGAATGGGAATAGAAAGGAATAAACCTTTTTCTCAGCAGTACATGGCACATATACAAAAACTAACCATGTTCTAGGGCATAAAAACCTCACAATCCAGTGCAAAAAGACAGAGAGAGTCAAGGCATCCTTCTCAGATCATGATGCAATAAAAGGCCGTAGAAAGATAGAACAAAAATTAATTGAAAACTAAATAATCTATAGAAACAATCAACAATTTCATTCAAGAGAATGACACTAACAAGACAACCTATCAAATCTTATGGGACACTGCAAAAGTCATTCTTAGGGGAAGTCATATCTGCATGTCTACATGAATAAAACAGAGAAAGAGGAGATTAATGACTTGAGCAGACAGCTGAAAAAGCTAGAAAAAGAACAAATTGAAAATCCCCAAGTAAATACCAAATTAGAAATATTGAAAACCAAAGGTGAGATTAATAAAACTGAAATTAAGAAAACTATTGAATTAATAAATAAAACCAATAGTTGGCTTTATGAAAAAACTAATAAAATTGATAAACCTTTGGTCAGTCTAATTTAAAAAAAGAAAGAATAAAACCAAATTACTAAAAATCAAAAATGAAAGGGGTGAACTCACCAACAATGAGGAATAAATTAAAACAATAATTAGAAATTACTTTGCCCAACTTTATGCCCATAAATTTGACAATCTAAATGAGGATGAGTATTCTAAAAAATACAAATTGACCAGATTAACAAAAGAGGAAGCTGAATACTTAAAACAACCCCATATTTTAAAGAACAGTTAATTCCAATACTACATAGACTATTTTTGAAAATTGGTGAAGGAGTCCTCCCAAATTCTTTTTATGATACAAATATGGTTTTGATACCTAAACCAGGAAGAGATAAAACAGAAAAAGAAAATCACAGACCAATTTCTCTAATGAATATAGACGCAAAAATTTTGAACAAGATTTTAGCAAAAAGAATACAGCAACTTATCATGAGAATAATACATTATATTCAGGTAGGATTCATACCAGGAATGCAGGGCTGGTTCAATATTAGGAAAACTATTAGCATTATCGACCATATTAACAACAAAACTAACAGAAATTACATGATTATCTCAATAGAAGTAGAAAAAGCTTTTGACAAAATACAACACCCATTCCTGTTAAAAACACTGGAGACCATAGGAATAAAGGGAACTTTTCACAAAATAATAAGCGGTATCTATCCAAAACCTTCTGCAAGCATTATAAGTAATGGTGATAAGCTAGATGCATGTCCAATAAGATCAGGGGTGAAACAAGGATGTCCATTATCACCATTATTTTTCAATATGGTACTAGAAATGTTAGCTATAGCAATTAGACAAAATAAAGAAATTGAAGGAATTCGAATAGGCAAAGAAGAAACTAAGTTATCATTCTTTGCAGACGATATGATGATATACTTAGAGAATCCCAGAGATTAAGTAAAAAACTACTTCAAACTATAAACAACTTTGGCAAATTTGCAGGTTACAAAATAAACCCACACAAATCTTCTGCATTTCTATATATTAGTAACAAAGCCCAATAGCAAGAAATAGAAAAAGAAATCTCATTTAAAGCTAGGGTAGACACTATAAAATACTTGGCAGTTTACCTCCCAAAACAAACCCAGGGACTATATGAACACAACTACAAGACACTTTTCACACAAATAAAGTCAGATCTAAGTAAGTGGAAAAACATCAGTTGTTCATGGATAGGCTGAGCCAATATAATAAAAATGATAATTCTACCTAAATTAATTAACTTATTTAGTGCCATACCAATTAAACTATCAGATAATTATTTTCTAAAGCTGGAAAAAACAGTACCAAAATTCATGTGGATGAACAAAAGGTCCAGAATAACAAGGGGACTAACGAAAAGAAATGCTAGGGAAGGTAGCCTAGTGTTACCGATCTGCTACAAATCTCTAATTGTATTATAAAGCAGCAATTATCAAAACCACTTGGTACTGGCTAAGAAACAGAAGGGTAGACAAGTGGAATAGGTTAGGTACTCAAGACACAGTGGGCAATGAATATAGCAATCTCTTGTTTGATAAACCCATGAACCCCGGCTTCTGGGATAAGAACTCACTGTTTGACAAAAATTGCTGGGAAAACTGGATAACAGTGTGGGAGAAACTAGACATAAACCCTACACAAGAACAAAGTCCAAATGGGTACACAAACTAGGTATAAAGATTGATACCATGGACAAACTGAAGGAGCAAGGAATAGTGTATTTATCAGATTTATGGAGAAGGGAAGAATTTTTGACTAAAGAAGAGACTGAAAGAATTATGAAGTGCAAGATGGATAATTTTGATTACATTAAACAAAAAGTTTTTGCATAACCAAACCCAATGCAACCAAAATTCAGAGGGATGTAGAAAACAACAGGGAAAGAATTTTTACAGCTAATCTTGGGGATAAAGGCCTCATTTCTAGAATATATATATAGAGAGAACTGACTCAAATGTATAAAAATACAAGTCATTCCAATCGATAAATGTTCAAAGGATAAAAACAGGCAATTTTCAGAGGAAAAAATTAAAGATATCTATAGTTATATGAAAAACTCTCTAAATCAAAACAACTCTGAGGTCCCACATCACACCTATCAGATTGGCAAACATAACAGAACAGGAAGATGATAAATGTTTGAGAGGATATGGGAGAGTTGAAACACTAATGCACTACTGGTGGAGCTGTGAGCTGATCCAACCATTCTGGATAACAACTTGGAACTATGCCCAAAGGGCTATAAAAATATGCATACCCTTTGACCCAAGGACTGTATCCCCAAAAGATCATAAAAATGGGGAAAGGGTCCCAAATGTACAAAAATATTTCTAGCAGCACCCTTTGTGGTAAACAAAAACTGGAAATCAAGGGGATGCCCATCAATTAGGGAATGGCTGAATAAATTATGGTATATGAATGTAATGGAATACTATTGTGCTATATGAAATGATGAACAGGAAGACTTCAGAGAGGCCTGGCAAGACTTATATGATCTGATGCTAAGTAAAAGGAGCAGAACCAAGAGAACTTTGTGCACAGTAACAACCACAGTATGTGAGAGTTTTTTCTGGTAGACTTGGAATTTCACTGCAATGCAAGGACTTAAGAAAAAATTCCCAATGGTCTTCTAAGGCAAAATGCCTTCCACATCCAAAGAAAGAACTATAGAATTCAATCGCAGATTGCAGCAGATCGTTTGTTTGTATGTGTGTGTGTGTGAGTATTGCATTTTAGTTTGTCAGATGATTTCTCCCACTTATTTTAATTCTTCAACACAGTATGACTATAGTGAAAATGTATTTAATAGGAATGTATGTGTCGAACCTATACAAAATTGTATGACGTCTTGGGAAGGGAGGGGGGAGGGAGGGAGGGGAAAATAATAATCTAAGTTATATGGTAGTTATTGTAGAACATTGAAAATAAATAAAATTAAGAAAAAAAGAATGACAATTATTTAAAGTTATTTTCAATGCCAAGTTAGAACACTCCAATATAATAAAAACAATACTACCTAATTATCTTACAGATTTAGTGCTATCCTAATCAAACTAGGAACGAGGTACTTTATAAAGGTGGACAAAAAAAAAACAATTTGGAGGAACAAAAGGTTCTCATGGGAAATGATAAGAAAGGAAAGTAGGAATGAAGGGGAAACAGCACTTAAAGATCTCAGTTCATATTATGAAACCCACAAAGCCTTCAGATACTGTTATCATACCTTTGAGAGCAGGAATAGAATTCTAAAGAGGGGCAATTAACTATCATGGCAGAGAAAGCATGTGAGGACTATGAAAGGATTAAGAATTTCTTTCCTAGTATATGTTGAACCTATACAGAATTGTATGCTGTCATGGGGAGGGAGGGGGGTAGGGGGGAAAGGTGTGGGGGGATAAAATCTTAATTTTAAGGAAGTGATTGTAGAACATTTATAAATAAATAAAATAAAAATTAAAAAAAAAGAATTTCTTTCCTAAGGAGATATGGACAGTTTTTCACCACTGAAGAACTAATTTCTAAGAAACTATGAGCATTAGATGTTATCTTAATGAGAATTTGGAGAGATATTTGAGAGAACAGATTTTGCTCTTACTGTGTAGAGAAGACATCTTGAGAAATGAGTTCAACTGGAAGAACTATTGCTATGCTGTACTTCCCATGTTTTGAAAAAGTAAGCAAGCAGTTACACTAATACATGTACACACACACACTCATATTCACACCTCTCTTCAATACCTGCTTGCTCAGTGTTAACACAAACATATATACAAATGTACACAAATGCATAACACCCAGAGAGGACAAGAATGCACAGGCAGCCCACAAGGCTTGAAAATAGCAAGATCTGATATTTAATGATTACACCAAGAAATCAAGGAGAGAGAGATGAGACGTCCCAGAGAACTCCAGGTGGTCTAAAGATAGTGTGATTCTTATGTTCAGCTGGGGTTCATTAGGACAACAGCATAGGTCAAAGCTAACTCCAGGAGAGTCTCAAATAGAATGAACATTGTTATGTGTCTCTGACCTGAAATAGGTTCTTATAGTCAAACCACACCCTAGTCTGAAGCTTACAGCCAATTAATGAGGGAAGGCCTACAATTTTGTTACCCTGAACCTGAAAAGCTTTCCAACTTAGTTGATGGCAGTCAGAGCCAACAGCATTCTGGTAGAGTTCAAAACAAAGGCAATTGCATGAGGTCTGCCCTAATTGAAGTTGGGATCAGGAATTTGCAACTTTCAGACCAAGAAGGAAGCAATCACACTTCTTTGTTGATCAGACAACTCTGGGCACACTGAAAGTTTACCCAAACTGAACAGCTACTAAAATCACTGAATCACAAAGCACTCAATACCCAGAAAAAAGCAACAGGACCTAAGGAAAAACAGCACAGAATTAAGCAAAGCCCAGACATTCCCTCCAGAAGTGCAAAGACCCTGACCTTAATACAAACTACTAGTCTGAAAATCAAGGTTGAGGAGGTGAAGGGGGTGGGTGGTGGCAGAGGAAAACCCCTCACTGTTCAAAGGATGCTCAAGACACAAACCCAGAAGAAGAAAAAGACTCTAAAACATTAACAAGCAGAACTTCAAAGAAAAATACAACCTGATCACAAGTTGTAACCAAGAAATTCTGGAAGAAATGAAGCAAGATGGTTTTTTTTAAGAGCTTTTAAATGATTTTATAAATAAAAGTGCCAGAGGAAAGAACTGGAAAAGAAATTGAAAGTTAACAAAGAAATACTTGAAAGGAGAAATAAGAGCTTAGAATAAGAGGTACAAAATCTTAATCTAGCAACAGACTCCTTGAAAATTAGAATGGACCAAGCAAGCACAAGTTAATGCCTCGATGAAACAAGCAATAGTAAACAAAGTTAAAAGACTGAAAAATAAGAAAAAGATATAACCTGTCTCATGTCAAACAATGATCTTGAAAAGAGAGGAAGGAGAGGTAATATTACGAATCATTGAACTGCTTGAAAGTCATGACACCTATCAAGGAAAGTGCTCAGATCTATTAGAACCAAAAGGAAAAGTGAAAACAGAAAAAAATCTACCAGCTATCTCCTTAAAGGAAATTCAAAATTAAAAATCCAGGAGCATCAGGCAAAATCTAGAATGTCTGGGACAAAAAAAAAATAATGTAAACAGCCAGAAAGGTGCTGTAGTCAGGACCACACAAAATTTAGCAGCCACCATTACATAGATGAAAAGAGCTTCAAATGTGATATTCCAAAACGCTTAAGATAAAGACAACCAAGAATAAGTTACCCAGGAATAATCTTGGGGGTGGGGAGGAGTGGGGGAGAGGAAAATGAACTTTTAATGAAATGAAGTACTTCCAAACTTTCCTAATGATAAGACCAGAACTAAGTAGAAACTCCAAAAAACAAACACAGAGGTCAAGAGAAATGTAAAAATATAAATGGAAGTAAGCAATCACAAGAGACTAAATGAGGAAGATGACATAAATACACCCTCAGAATCCTAATATCAGGAGTCAGAGAGGGAATTAAATAAGGCAGAGGATCTGGGAGTGGTTTCTGCTATGTTTTGATTATCTTAGAAGAAAGGGAGTGGGGAAGGAGGGAAGGAAAGAGAGGAAAAATCTCAAATAATTGGAGTCAACAAATAGGGGGATCATAGTAGGAGAAACATACAACACACGAATCTCACTTTCATCTGAAATTCTGGTCAGGAACAAAAGGCAGAGCACTCCAAGATAAGGTACAGTCAGTGAAAAGACAGTAAAAAAAAAAAAAAAAAAAAACAAGAAGTCCAGTGCTGGATCTCAGAGTGTGTGGAAGGGAGTAAATTTTAAGGAGACCAAAAAGAGAGAAAGAAGCCAGGTTATGAATGTTATTAAGAGATTATGAATGTTATTAAGAGCCTAACAGATTTTGTATTTGATCTTAGAAGTAATAGGGAGCCACTACAGTTTACTGAGTAGAAAAGAGTAAGTGACATGATTAGACCTACAATTTAAGAAAATCACTTTGGCAGCTGAGTAGAGGATGGGCTAGAAAAAGGAAAGACTTGAGGAAGAAAGTGTAACCTGAAGACTATTGCAGTAGTTCAGGTGTGAAATGACGAAGGCTTGCAATCAGAGTGGCTACACAGAGAAGGCAGTGCATATGAGAGATGTCGCCAAGGTGGAAATAACAGGACTTGGCAACAGACTGAACATATGGGATAGGTAAACCTGGGTGGCTGGGACAACTGTACCCTTGACAGTAACAAGTAAGAATTTAAGAAGGAAAGGTTTGGGGTGAAAGACAACATGGTCTGTTTTGGACATGATGAGTTTGAGATGTCTGTGTCCAGTTCAAGATGTCTAAAAATCAATTATTGCTGCCAGAGTGGACATTCAAAGGGCTGGATAAATAAACTCCTCTATTTGGCATTTAAAACTTTTCACAACTTGTCCCCATTCTATCTTTGTAGTCATGTTACTCCCTTGCATGCAATCTATGGTCCAATCAAACTTCATCACACAAAACTATCCAAGCACCAACACCAGCTCCTACATGCTAACACTCTCTAATACATCCCTCTCAAAATAACACTATAGTTATAGCTACATCCCAATTTATAGTGAAAATACTGAATTCCCTGAAGTGGTTATATAATTCAAATTTGCACTACATGTTTTCCATTGGGCAGGAACTAATTATCAAATCTTAAACAATTTAAAATTCAAATACTACAAATTCCAATACAGATTACCACTTTGGGGACTCATTTACTCACACTAATTGGGACCTTGTTGTACTTTGTATTTACCTTCGTATACATTCATGTATGTTCCTATTTTTTCTACTGATGGAACATAAGTTCCTTTACTGTTTCTATTGTCTTTGTAACTCACATGTCCTGCACAGTCACTGGCACAAAGTAAATCCTCTTAAAGACATTATTTCATAGTCCATCAATGGTTCCAAACTGTTCTTCACAACAAATTTATGGTTTGAACTTCAAAACCTCTTCCAACTTCAATATTATCACCCAAATAGAACTGTTCTCTGAATGCTCTTGGCCTCCTTAAACTTTTTCCCAAAAAAGTTCCTGATGTGATAGAAAAACTGCATAGATTATGACTTACTCTATTTCCCCCTCATTATTATTTAAATATACTAAACCACTTCAATTCATCTGAAAGTAACTCTGAAGATGATTCACTGGTCCAACTCAATAATATAAATGAAGAAGTTCAGCCAGCTTCACTGATCGCACTTTATTTTTTACTGTCTATATATTTGTAAACCTTGCCTACCATAAAATTCTCCAGTACATTAAAACCAAAAAGGAGAACAAGTAGCTGAAATTCAGACATTCACCTCCAGATTTAAACTAAGGAATAGCAAATAGCTTCAGGTCCATCTTTACTTCACTCCTTCTATTCTTATAAGATTTATCATGACTGCCAAATAAATGGTTCAGTTTTTAAAAGTCTACCAGGAGGCATGTCAGAGCCTAGCTGAGTTAAGCCAGAATCCTACGTAATAAAACATTTTTCAAATTTAAAGGTGCAGGTTACAAAGTTACATAAAATGTCTTCATTTGTGACAAGAACTCAAAAGGAAAAATAATGAACAAGTAACTGTTAATGGCATACTATATCTTAGATGCAGAGGATATAAATCCCCAAACAGCAATTTATTTCTAAGTATATTAGCAACTAATTCCAAAAAAAATATTTAAACAATGGCTTTTGTTTCTCTAGTTTACTGTATTGACCCTATCATAACCAAATAGACATTAATGACTCCTTATGCAGAGAGAATGAATGTGTTTTAGAATAGAAGCAGCAGGATACAAGGAGTATTTTAACATTATCTGCCTTCAAATAATCAAATATTATTCCCTATTATTAATACTTTCCTTTTCTCCTCAACTCCTTTCTCCAAAACAAAGCTAGAAAAAGAAATCAATTATAATAGGTTACATTTATATAGCACATCAAGGCAGGTAGGTGGTATAGTGAACAGAGCACTGGGCCTGGAGTCAAGAAAACCTGAATTCAAATCCAGTTTCAGGCACTTACTAGCCCTGTGACCCTAGGCAAGGCACTTAACCATGTCTGCCTTAGTTTTCTTATCTGCAAAATGAGCAGGAGAAGGAAATGGCAAACCATCCCATAATCACTGCCAAGAAAATGCCAAACAGGGTCATGAAGAGTAGGACACAACCAAACAACATGTAGCACGTCAAGGCTCATGAAGCATTTTACATAATATATACATAAACAAAAAAACTAGCAAAACCCAAACAGTTCTAACCCTAGATTCCATTATCCAACACTAAGGCAACACTCTTGTAAGTAAGCTTTTACTATGTATTTAAGTTGCTAGTTCAAGTCTACTCATCAAAGGATTCCTGAATTATTAAAATTAAATAATGTTTTAAGGGATAAAATGATTTTGCAAATAAAAAAAACTTACCCATTTGCAGGATCTAAGGCAATAGCTCTTGGCTGATCCAACTCTTGCCAAAATAAAACTTTTCTTAAAGTTCCATCTAAATTGGAAACTTCAATCCGATTAGTTTCAGAATCTGTCCAGTACAATTTTTCTCCCAACCAATCACAGGCCAGCCCATCAGGGGATAACAATCCAGAAACGACTACATTCTGTACACTCTCGGTTTTGTTAAATTCTGTTCGTTTAATGGCTTCTTCACTTACATCACTCCAGTATATCAAGCCATGGTCAAAAACAAAGTCCACTGCAGCAGCATCCTCCAAACCTCCAACCACAATCGTAGCATTCTCTTTGCCATTGGTAGCATCCACCAGTCGTAAATCCCGTCTATTAGCATAAAGCAACAAGGGGGCCCCTATAAAAGAAATGTGCGAATAAAAAAAGCATTATTAAGTGGAATGAATGGGGTTTCCAGACCTAGAGTTCAAATATTTTTATGTTTTATTCACAAGTTAATATTAATAACTGATAAAATTGAAATGCCAACATAAAAGTTTACTATGGAGAATCATACAACCCTAGAAGTTATCTAGTGAAACCTCTATGCTGTCTGCAACAACTAAATCAATGCAAATAGCAACCTGTCCAAGTGTGTTCATCCTGTGTAAAGCATGTCCCTGTTCTCCCATAAATCTACCACCCAATGTGTTGGGGGCCTGCCTCTCATTTTCATGACAGTGAACGGATAGTAATAGAACAACAAGGCTGTTCATCAGTTCTCTCACTCTCAATTATATGGTCATGTATTTCTATGATGACATCTTTTATACTATTTTCCTATATAATTCCTTCATTGTAACATGTTGTAGCCTGCTCACATCCACCGTGCATCTCTTCATTGCCCTTAGGATGACCTTTCATTTCCTTTCAGACTAGTATTCTATGCCTCAGAACCATATAACATCACCTTAAGTATGATGATGTGAGCCAAAGTTTTAGGGAAAAAACTGGAGACACTAAAAGAACTAAAAGTAGTTCTGTCCTCTTTTCTCTTGCTGCACAATTTGGAACCCAGAACACTCCATTTCTAGTACAGCTTAAAGTTATACTGATAAACCACCTCTATTGGCTATTCAACCAATTAAAAAATAGGCATTTTTTCACTAATGTGGTTTTTACTTTAGTTAGGACAAACTCTTTTGAATACTTATGAATCTCATTTAAGAGAATTTGGAATGCACTGGCCCACAATCATGTAGAGGGCCTCATTGTTTACAGGAAACCCCTCTCCAATTTTAACTCCACACAGATTCCATTACAGAAGTAAATACTGTTAATTTAGCACACAGTACACATCTCTGTTGCAGGCATCACTTGATATGAATATTCAGAATATTCCTACTAACTGCTAATGTTATTCTCCTTGTCTTATTATCACAAAGGTGAACCACAGACCACATATAATTCTTCAAATTAAGCATTTAACCAATCTGAGGAAGAAATGAAAGACCTTTCAACTATGGACAGAGAAAATACTTAAACACAGGATAAAGAAGAAATTAAATGGACAAGGTTGCTTGGTACGGAAAAGTGTGCTTTCTCATGGTTTTCCCTTTGGTTTTGATTCTTCTTTACAATGCAGAAACATGTCTAATACGATTGCACATGTATAGCCTCTTTGAGATCACATGCCATCTTGGAAAGGGAAGAAGGGAAGGAGGAGAACATTTAGGACTCAAAATCTTATAGAAGTAAATACTGAAAACTAAAAATAAATATTTGGGGGGGAAGTGTGTTTGCACAAGCAAAATAAAGCAGTAAGAACAAAGGAAAAGGGGAGAAGAACCTCTATCGCCAAATTTTTTCAATAAAAATCTGATATTCAAGATATATAGGGGATTATTATAAATAAATAAAAACAAATGCATTCTCCAATAAAGAAATGATCAAAGGATGTGAATAGGAAGTTCTCACAGAAGAAATTCAAACTATCAATATCCATATGAAAAATGCTTTAAATCACTAATTATTAGAAAAATCCAAATTAAAACAACTCTGGTTAAATGTCACAACAATCAGGCCTGCAAACATGACAAAAAAGGAAATGGCAATTGCTAGAGGGACTATTAGAGAACAGCTTCATTGATGCACTAAAGAGGGAGCTATCAATGAATCTAATCATACCGGAAAGCAATTCAGAACTATAACCAAAGTAAAAAAAACTATACCCTTTGACCTAATAATACCTCTCCTTTATGAAGAGTTCAAAGAAAGAATAAAGGAATCCATAAGAACAAAAACATAGCAACATTTTTTTACTATAAAAAATAACTGAAAATAAAATAGTTGCTCATCAACTGGGGAATGACTGAAAAATTATATAACATATGAATGCAATGGATTATTACTACTCTATAAGAAATTACAAAAAGGGTGGACAGGAAAGGTCTATCACACCAGGCTCAGAGTTGAGCGCAGCCCAGCCTTGGTCCTGCATTACACAGACAGGACTGGAGCAGGCTTTGGGATGCAGAATCATGGGTAGCAGCTAGAGTTCCCAGATTTCTCAACCCACAAATGTCAAAGACAGCTTCAAAGGTCAGTAAGAAAGCTCCTTCACCTGGGTGAGAAATCAGCAGGTTCCAGCCCTAGCCCCGTTCCCAGAACAGTGGCAGCCACTGAGGCAGCAATCAGCAGTGTCCATTTTTGGATTCCTCAGCCTAAAGGCCCTTGGGGAATAGAGCAGCCAATCTGGATCTCAGTCCTGAGTGACGGTTCTGGGATGAGGAAGAGCACTGGTGGAGCTGCTGGTGACTGTGAAGAGAGAATCCTACTCACTGATCCTGGGCAGATAAAAATACTTGTGGTTGCTCACAGACCAGAATGCAGGCCAGGAGAGGAGTAAACTCCTCTCCCTTGATTGTGCCACCTCGGAGGAACTGAAAACTTACAGGTCCCTAGAGTATATCCTTCATTTGACAAAGGACTCAAAAATCAAGTAGCTGATTGGGAAAATGATCAAAAAAAGAGGAAAAAATAAGACTACAGAAGGTTACTCTCTTGGCAAAAAGGTATTTTCTTCCATTCTTTCAGATGAGGAAGAATAAAGCATACTATCAGAGGAAGACCTAAAAGTCAAGGCCTCTGTATCCAAAAGCCTTCAAAAAAAAAAAAAATTCAATGGTCTCAAGCCACGGAAGAGCTCAAAAAGGATTTTGAAAATCAAGTAAGAGAGGTGGGGGAAAAATTGGGAAGAGAAATGAGATGCAAGAAAATCATGAAAAGCAAGTCAACAGCTTGCTAACAGAGACCCAAAAAGATGCTGAAGAAAATAACACTTTGAAAAATTGACTAACTCAAATGGCAAAAGAGGTCCAAAAAGCCAACAAGAAGAATGCTTTAAAAAGCAAAATTAGCCAAAAGGAAAAGGAGGTTCAAAAGTTCACTAAAGAAAATAGTTTTTTAAAAATTAGAATGGAGCAGAGGGAAGCTAATGACTTTATGAGAAACAAAGAAATTACAAAACAAAACCAAAAGAATGAATTGAAGAGAATATGAAATACATCATTGGATAAACAACTGACATGGAAAATAGATCCAGGAGAGACAATTTAAAAATTATGGAACTACCTGAAAGCCATGATCAAAAAAAGAGCCTGAATATTATCTTTCATGAAATTATCAAGGAAAACTGCCCTGATATTCTAGAACCAGAGGGCAAAATAAATATTGAAGGAATCCACCAATCACCTGCTGAAAGAGATCCCAAAAGAAAAGCCAGGAATATTATAGCCAAATTCCAGAGTTCCCAGGTCAAGGAGAAAATATTGTAAGCAGCCAGAAAGAAACAATTCGAGTATTATGTAAATACAGTCAGCGTAACACAAGATGTAGCAGCCTCTACATTAAGGGATCAAAGGGTTTGGAATATGATATTCCAGAAGTCAGAGGAACCAGGATTAAAACCAAAAATCACCTATCCAGCAAAATTGAGTATAATACTTCAGGGGAAAAATGATAATTCAATGAAATAGAGGACTTTGAAGCATTCTTGATGAAAAGACTAGAGTGGAGTATAAAATCTGACTTTCAAACACAAGAATCAAGAGAAGCATAAAAAGGTAAACAGGAAGGAGAAATCTTAAGGGACTTACTAAAGTTGAACTGTTTACATGCCTACATGGAAAGATAATATTGGGAACTCTTGAGACTTTTCTCAGTATCTGGGTAGGAGAAGGGATTATATACATATAGACAGAGGTCAAAGGGTGAGTTGAATAGTAAGGGATGATATCTAAAAAAATAAAATTAAGGGGTGAGAGAGCAATATATTGGGAGGAGAAAGAAATGGAATGGGGCAAATTCTCTCTCATAAAAGGGCAAGAAAAAGCTTTTTCAATGGAAGATAAAAGGGGAGAGGTGAGAGGGAAAAAGTGAAGCTTACTCTCATCACATTTGCCTTAAAGAGGGAATAACATGCACACTCAATTTGGTATGAAAATCTCTTACAAACAGGGAACTAGGAGAGAAGAGGATAAGTGGGGTGTGGGGGCGGAGATGATAGAAGGGAGGGCAAATGGGAGGAGGGAGTAATTAGAAGAAAACATTTTTGGGAAGGGACAAGGTCAAAAGAGAAAATAGAATAAATGGGGACAGGATAGGACGGAGGGAAATATAGTTAGTCTTATACAATATGACTATTATGGAAGTCTTTTGCATAACTACATGTTATAACCTATATTGAATTGCTTGCCTTCTCAGTGGGGATGGGTGGGGAGGGAGGAAGGGAGAGAAGTTGGAACTCAAAGTTTTAGGAACGAACATTGAGAATTGTTTTTGCATGCAACTGGGAAATAAATACAGGTAATGGAATATAGAAATCTATCGAGAGAAGATGGGGATGAGGGAAGGGAGGGGGTGTGATAGAAGGGAGGGCAGACTGTGGGAAGGGGTAATCAGAATGAAGTGTCTTGGGGTGGAGGAGAGAAGAGAAAATTTGGAACTCAAAATCTTGTGGAAATGAATGTTGAAAACTAAAAAGAAATAAATTTTTAAAAAAACAAAAAGGAAAGTGTGTCAGAGAACCTAGGAATATTTTTATGAATTGATAATGAGCAAAGTGAGCAGAATCAGAATCAAACATCTACCATGTGCCAAGCACTTTACAAATATTATCTCATTGGTTCTATAATTATCTGAGGAACTGAAGCAACTGAGGAAACTGAAACACATAAGTTTTAAGAGACTTGTCCAAAGTCAACAGAAAGCAAGAATCTGAAGGCAGATTTGAACTTAGATCTTCCTGACTCCAAGCCCATTTCCCTATCCATTATATCAGCTAGCTGCTTCATAGTGAGGTGGCCCTTCTTGTCAAAGACTAACCCTTCTACATACACAAGAAATCCTACTACAGTCTCTTCTCCACTAGACTGTCCCTCTATCACCCTCACTCTCTTAATTATCCTCAATCTCTCCCTGTCTATAAATTGCTTTCCTACTTTACATGAATAGAACCACATCCTCAAAAACCCTCCCTTGATCATTCATCTCCATATCCCTCCTTTATGTGGCTAAACAGCTATTTACAGTAAGTATCTCTACTTCCTTTGCTCTCTCTCTCTCTTTTTATCTCTCTATTGTCTCTCCTCCAACCTCATTCAACCAAAACTGTTCTCTCCAAATTAGTAATAATCTCTTAGTTGCCAAATTTAATGGCCTTTTCTCAGTTCACATTCTTTTGGACCTTTCTGTAGCTTGTGACATTGCTCATCTTCTCTAGGGACACCACTCTCTCCAGACTCTTCTCCTACCTGACAACTTTTCTTCAGTCTTTTGTGCTGGATTTTTACTAATTGTCTATTAATCATAGGTGTCCCTTAGAGGACTTGAGTCCTCTTCTCTTCTCTCTATATTATTTTACTTGTGATTTCACCAGCTTCCACACATTCAATTACGTTATGCTGATGATTCTAAAAATAAAAAAAAAAACTTGTCCTAACTTCTTTGCTGATTTCCTGTATTGCACATCTCAAATAGGATGTCTAGAAGATATCTTAAACTAAACACGTCAAAAATTGAACTTTATCTTTCCCCAAAAAACTTTCCTTCTTCTTAACTTCTCCATTACTATTGAGGCTTCCACCAATCTCCCAATCACCAACTTACAATCTAGGTTTCATCTACCTCCCCTCCATTGCCAATTTGTTACCAAAGCCTGTGGATTTTTTAGCTCCTCTTCTCAGGTCTCTTCTCACTCCAGTCTATCCTTCATATAGCTGGTAAAAAAATTTTTCCTAAAGTATAGGTTTGGCCATGTGACCTTCCTACTCAATAAACTTCAGTGACTTCCTGTCACCTCCAGAATCAAATGAGAAATTCTCTTGTTTGGCATTCAAATGCTTTCATAATCAACTTCTCACCCTCCTCTTCCAGTCTTCTTATATCTTCTCTCTACTTTTACCCTCATATATTCCTTGATGCAGTGAAACTGACCTCCTTGTTGCTCCTTGAACAAGACACTCCAGACTCCAGGCATTTTCACTGGTTCTCTCAAGCCTGGAATGCTTTTTGTCTTCATCTCTGCCTGTGCCTCCTGGCTTCCATTAAGTACCAGCTAAAATTCCACCTTCTACACATTCTACTACCTTCTTTCTCAATACTGCTTAATGTCTTTACTTTTTTGATTATTTCAAATTTATCACGTATATGATTTGTTTGTACATAGTTGTGTGCTTGTTGTCTCTCTCATTAGACTGTGAGCCCTCAAGGATAGGGACTATCTTTTGCCTTTCTTTTTATCCCCAGCACTTAGAATAGTGTCTGGCACATTATAGGCTCTCAATAAATGTTTAGTGATTAATTAACATCATTCCCACTTCTTGGAAGGCAGGTGATGGACCAGAGGTGCAAAATGAAACATATATTTTCCATGTGTTCTTTTGTTTTGCTAGACTATACTTATCTGTTTCAAAGGAAAACTTGAATTTGGTGAGAAAGTTGAGGAAGGAATTAGTAGACAGTGTTAGTGATACAATGAAGAAAAGAATAATAAAACATTAAATACTAAGATGAGAGCAGAAAGAAGTACTGAAGGAAACGAGAGAGGCAAGATAGTTTTGTTACTATCATGTCAAATTCAATTTACATTCTGAAAACCCAAAGTCTACATGAGAGAAGTTCACAGCTTCATATACAATCCTCTTTTCCAATCTCTAGATGAGGACATGTTCATGTTGTAGATGTTTAGGTTCATAACAAAAAAAGAAAAAAAACTTTTAAAAGAAATAATATTAGGATTTGAGAAGATTATCATTCCATGTTAGGTTCAAGACAAGGAGCTATGGAACTTCTTCAGGATTTAAAGTCTTGCAATCTTCAGTAAAATTAGTCCCTCCTGTTGGCCAAGTTTTCAAAATTATTCTGAATTATTTTTCCACATGAGAGACTAAATTTGCGATTGTACCAAAGTAGGAAACTCCAACATATTAATGTGTCAATGTGGTTGTATTAATATAGGAAACTCCAAGATGAGGAAACCTGTTCAAGCAATGGAGTCTAGCAACTCCTCTGCATCTTATAGTCTCAGAAACTGCTTGCCTGTAGTTATATAGCCAGCATGTTCCAGAAGTGTGACTTGAATCTAGAATTTATAGTTTTCTATCAGGCTACAATCTTAGCTATAGTGTGATGTGGAAGTCAAATAAAGTATTGTAAACTTGAATTCCATTAAGAGAAGCAAAGCATCCAAGAAAGTTATGATAACATCTGTACAACACTTTTCAGAGCACATCGAGAGGATTATGTTCAGTTTCAGGGGCTATATTTTAAGATGAAGAATAAGCATGATGATGGAATGCCGCAAGATCATACTATATGAGGGTAATTTGAAGGAATTATGTCCATCCTAAAATGAGAAGATTTAGAAAGAACATGTAATGTCTTCAAATATTTCAAGGGCTGTTATATAGAAAAGGAATTAGACTTGTTCTGCTTAGTAACTGAGGGCCAGAACTAGGAATAACAGGTATATGATGTAAAGAGCCTGGTGACCTCACAATCAAGCTTTTATTTACTTTTCTTCCATTACTCCATATCCACTGTAGTAAGAAAATGACTGGCCCTGGTACCGAAAGAAACAGGCTGAAGTCTGGGCTCTACCAAGTACTAGTAATTGAGGGCAAGTCACTCAAACTACCTGAATCGAAATTTCTTCTTGTATAAAGTAAATATTGTATAAATCATTTTATTATAAACATGATACTTGCACCACTCACCTCACAGGGTTGCTTATGCAAAGTACTTTGTAAACTGTAAAATACTATTAAAATAAGTGATGAGAACCTTTGGCTCCAAATTAGTACGCCTAGAATGGCTGTGTTTATTTAAGTCCTACAATTCTTTCAATATTACTTCGAAGCCTAGTTCATATTAAAGCTGCCCTGGAAAGCCTTTCCAAATTGTTCCAGTCCTTAGTAGTCTCTTGCTCCTCTAAAACAATACTTATTATATCTACCATTCACTTGGTACTTCATATTAACTTTTTAATTTACATACTCTCTCTCCCTATCAAAGCCACTTAAAAATCAGAACATCTTATCCCTCTTTATAACTGCAGCACCTAATATGGTACCCCCTGCACCTAAATTGCAGCCAAAAAATATCTGTTGATGATTCAATTCTAAAATACTGTCAAAGATAGCAGAACAAATTGCTAATATTGTTTCCCTTGTGTTATTACTCACAATCAATTAAAAATTAATCTATTTTTCTAAATAAGTATCAAGCTATTGACTGATGAAGATTAGAAATAACATCACTAAATGGATAACTTCTCATTCCAGATTAGGTTCAAAATAAGTAGAGCCTACCACATACAAAACTCTACGCTAGCACTGGTGAAGACAGGTGTTGCTATATACTCCCTGAACTCATGGAGCTTGCAGAGTAGTCCGTATATACATATGCCTACACACACACGCACATGCACACATACAAGTATGATACAAAGCAAAACATGCAAAGTGAATAAGAGGCAAGAAGGAAAGTGGTGAATGAAATCTGAAGGTAAAAAAACTCATTACCAAGAAGGAGGATTAGAGCAGACATGTTGTAAGTGGGATTTGAATATGGAAAAAATTCCAAATTTAGGGAAGGAGATTCCTGGCATAAGGAAGGAAAGAACATGGTATGTATGAGAAGCTGAGTGGTAAAATTTGCTAAAGAAAAGGGTACTGAAAGGATGGAAAGTATGAGATAAGGTTGGAAAGAATACAGCAGTAAGCTGTGGAAACCAAAAATGTCTAGAGAAGCAGCCTGGTACAGTGGAGAGAGTGGAGAGTGGATTCTGCAGTCAGATGCTTACACTGAGCAAGTAGCAAGTAATTAAAGCCTCCTGGACCTCCGTTTCCTCATAAAATAAGGGGGCTAGACTAGATGGCATCTAAGGTCCTTTCCAGTACTAAATCAATGCACTATTTATTCTACGATCCAAAGAACTTTAAGTTTACTCAGGAGGCAATAGGAAACAACTGAAGATTTTTAACCAGAGGTATGACATAACCACATCTATGAACCACATCCAATAAGATGTGAAAGATGGTTAGAAGGAAAACTAAGTTGAACTGAAAAAGACCTCAAAACAGTTCAAGAAGGTGCTAATGAGGACTGTCATAGAACTAACAGAAATAGAGAATGGAACAAAAATGACAAGTAGTAGTAGAGGCAGAATTGACAGAAGCAAGAAACAAAAGAGGCCAAAGGTTCACCATCTATAAGAAGTCTCGTGGCTATATCATGAATATTTTCAGATAGTCAGGAGATACTGGACATGGAAAGTACCAATTACTACCACTAAAAACAAAATTGATTTTTATTTTAGGGCATAGGAAATGAATGGCTACTTATGTGAGTCATTTCTGAATCCTCTGTGTATAATTCTACCCTCAATTTGTTAAGAAAAACTATAAAAATACCAAATTAGAAAAATAAAAATGATATACCACTTAACTACTGCTGTTAAAATTGAAAAAAAAAATGGAAAGGCACAAAAGAGACCAACATAGTATCATCATTTCCTAAGTAAATTTAACGGAGGTAAATCAATCATCAAGAGACTAAAAGAGTCTTAAAAACCACCACAGGTAATAAATAATTTATCTTTTTTGCCAAATAGAGAGATACTGCAGTCAAGGGAAACAACAGCTTAGAAGAGAAACTCATTTGTAAAATGTTCCAAAGATTATAATACCACCTCATAAAAACAAGAAGCAGCAAAGGAAAAAAAAAAGATGACAAAATGTTTATTAGACAGAGACTCAATTAAGTCAAAACATATCATTTAAGGGCAAAACTATGAAGCCCACTAATAAGAAAAAAATTGAAAAGACCCATCAGGATCCCAACCATAAAATATTTTCTCTATCAATGAATTCCAACACTACAGTCTTGTTTGGGACCAAAATGACATCACTATGGTAAAGTCAACTTTTAATGTGTCCAACTGTGACTGATCAGACCAAGAGAAGCTCAAAATGCCCTACCACAGGTCAGGCACAAATAGTCCATGTGAACATTTGGGGTGGATATTCCAAACTTGCACATCCTGCGTTTCCTTTAAGCTGTTTCAATTCGGCTTTGTTCACAGAGCACAACACCTTGTCTGATGTGGGAATGCCATGCTGAGCAGTCCTGCTCCAGTGTCTCTCATGTCATACAATCAGTTCCAAAGTTCTTGAGAGAGACCTTGAGAAAAACCTTTGTATCACTTCCTCTGACTACATGTGAACTTTTGCCCTACGCATGTGAAGACTTCCCCTGGTGGAATGGGCAAATGAGAACAATTTGTTTCAACAGCCACAAAGGCAGCTGAAGCAGGCAAAGTGGAGTGCTTGGAGCTTGGTTAGACATCAAAGATGCCAAGGTCATCCACTACATCTAGAGCCATCACCAGCCATCCTGATTCTGTAAGCCAATGACTTCATGCAACTCTGCCTCACTTAAATCCAATTTCTGCATGAATCAAAAGATATTACCCATACCATTTTACCATTATACCTATCTCCAAGTCCTGTGGCAGCAGAAAAGTGACAAAGCAAGACGTGTGGACATACTGGGAGCTACACAACTGTGCACACAGGTGATCCAGGCCGCAGCAATGGGATTTGGCAGCCCCCTGGTATCTCAGCAGTCTTTTAAAGATCACAATGCTCACCCTCCTGGTATGAGGAAGGGGCTAGAAAAGGTGCCTAAAAAATTGTCTGCTTTCCCACCCCTGGCCTGATTATCGCTGCAAGTGGGGGAATCCCACTCTACAGTCCTAACACAAAAAAATGTACAAAAATGTATGCAAAGACAATTCCACTCACCATCAGCACATGGAATGAGTGCACACTTAAAGACAACACAAAGTCCAGTAGCCTTGAAAGATGAACAGCTCTATTGCAAGAGAACTCAGCAGGTGCCACAGCTTTGCTGTGCTACATGAGGAAGCTTGTGGCAGCTGACCTAGTACACAGGAAGAAAGAATAAAAGTAGACAATATAATTTTAAGGGTGCTTTGGAAGGGATATCAGACTGCCCTGACCCCACATACCTACTCTAGCAGAACTCTGAAGTTTTCAAATTGAATAATGACCAAGAAATTTAATGGGAAACTAAAGTGAATTCTCAGACTCCTGAACTGTAGAGGTCAGCCAAAAACAAAAGGGCAGAAGAAAAAGGGCCATCAGCAAAGTCACCACAGGAAGCTTCCCCATATGAAGACCAGAGACACTTGTAGCCTGAAAAACTGTATTTGGAAGGAAAAAGAGCAGAGAGTTCCCTAGATGAAAGACCAAGAGGATGAGAAAACAGTAGGGTGGGTGGAAGCCCCAGTGAGCAGATCCAGGTAATGACCAGATCAGCGCTTCGATACTCAAATGGGGACATCCCAAGCCCAAGGGCTCTGAGGTCTCTCACACTCCATTCTTAGATGCCATAGAATGCCCTGAAGCTAACAACAATCTGGATCTCAAAGATCCAAGGGGGTCCTACCAAGAAGGGGAGGTCAGTACAAGAACCTAAAGGACCCAAAGTAAGACTAAAGAGGGTCAACTACCATACTCAAAGCTCAGAAAGACTGTAGGGGCCTGGTCCTGGTCAAAAAAGGAAAAAAAGTCAATTGAGTAAGTAAAGGCAGAGGAATAAGTAGAGACATTGTCAACCTGGAAAAACTCTGTCCAACTTGGGAATCAGTAAATAAAGTGAGGCGTTTATTCAGGGTCGAGCAATTGCAATTCAGGCTGCCTTATTCAGAAGGGATGCAGAGGGAAAAAAGGTTGAAGGGGATTCTCATAGGGCTTAGTCATCGGAAACAGTGAGACAGCATACAGTCTGGATACACAGAACAGCCAAGCTTCAGGAAGGGAGTGTTGAAGGTGTTGAGAAGTTACAAAAACAAGGTCAAAGAAATGTCCTTGTGATTGTCTCTGATAAGAAACAAGGGCAGTTAGAAACTTCCAATAAAAGAAGTCTAAGTGGACAGCATTACCCAGGGGTAATGACAACACTAACCAATATCTAATAATACTGAAAATCTAGAGCACTCTTTAAAAAAAGGAGATGGCAACTCCATAACAACTACAAGCACTGACTGAAAGGAAAACAGAGATTTTTCCACAAAGACTATTTGAATATCTACAAGAAGCAAGAAATTTAAAAATTTAACAAAAGCTCCAGGAAACAACTGGAAAAAAGAATGAGGAGAAAAAGTGATCAATTTACCCAAGTTACTGACTTTGAAAAATAGAACAAAGCCAAACAGAAATCAATTATTCTATGAGACGTAAAAAAGTATTAGAACAAAAATAAAAGGGAAAAAAATAGAAGGAAATATAAGATAGGTAAAAAACTAACCTGGAAAACAGGTCAAGAAGAAATAATTTAAGAATCACCAGACTCCTTAAAAACCAAAGTTTTTTAAAAATTGGACACTGTGTTTCAAGAAATGCCAAACAGAAAATGCTCAGCTCTATTAGAAACAGAGGTAAAAAGTGAAACTAGAAAAATACAATAATCATCTCCTTAAAAAAACCTAAAAAGGAAAATTCACAGGAATATCATATAATCAAAATCCAGACTTTCCAGTTCAAAGAATAAAAATTCTTGAAGCAACTAGAAAGAAGCAGTTCAAACACCAAAGAATAATCAGTCAGGATCACACACGCTCTATAAAAAATGAGAGAGGGATGGCACACAACTAAGAACTTACCCTACAAAACTGAACATGATCCTACACCTTTAATGGAATGAAAGACTTTCTGATGAAAAGACTAAAGCTGAGGAGGAACTTTAAAATGCATACACAAGAGAAAAGAGGTCCTCTGAATGTGAAATCACTTCATCAACTGCAATATGATGATGGAGTGTTAACATTTTTACGGAAGAGAAGACCCAAGTGTCTCTTCAAACCCAATGCCCTCCAAGGGTAGGGAGGAGATTGTAAGAAAAGGAGGTGAACCAGTGGTGAGGGGAAAGAAAAAGGACAGTAAAAGGAACAGATTTAGTAGAAAAAGAAGAGAGTGAAACATGTTATTTCTCATATTTGGAACATGTTAGAAGAAAAGTATACAAAAATGAAGAAAGCAATGGGGAGAGTGGGCATCAAATGAACCCCATTCTTAACTGAAATGGACACAGAAGAGTTGTGCCCACAGATTATGACACAGAAACATATCAAACTCAACAGGAGAATAATCAGGGTTGGGTGGAAAGACAAGAAGGGGGAGAAATAATCAAAAGCAAATCAAACTTCCCGAGCAGGAACTGGAAGAACAAGGGTACAACGATTAGAGAAAGAGGAAAAAAAATTCTCGTATACAAAAATAATAGAGCAACTCTTTCGTGCATGTGGTGGCAAAAAATCAGAAACTAAGAGGCTACCAAAAATTGGGGAATGGTTCAACAAATTATGGTATATATGTAACGGAATACTATTATGCCATAAGACATTAAGGGATTGCTTCAGACAAACCTGGAAAGGTTTATATGAACTGATGAGGAATTATGGGAAGAACCAGGAGAATACTTTATGTAATAAGAGCACTGTAAAGACAAACTACGATGGTGTAGTGCAGAAAAAAAGCACATGACTTGAAGAGTCAAAAATAGTTGAGTTTAATACTCTCTTACATTCAGTAGCTATGTAATCCTCAACTTTCAGCCTCAGTTTCCCATCAGTAAAAGGAAGTCATGATAGCACCTACCCAATAAGGTTATTGTGATGATAAAATGAGATAAACATAAAGTGCCATATAAACATTATGTATTATTCATATTTTGAGGAAAGATTAAGAACTCTTGATGACTGCAATAACCAACCACAATAATCAACCACAATCCTGGAGGACCAGCAATGAAGCATACCACCCACCCATTGACAGAGAGATGCTGGTCAGGACACAGACTGAGATACATTTTTCAGAAATGGGGTCTGTTTCCCCATTCTCCTCACTCTCACTAAAACACTGAAGAGAAAACACAGGACCAAAAGAAAATATATCTTTGTTCTCCAAAAAAATTATAAATGGAAGAAAGAATAAAGAAAAGGAAAAAAGCTAGAATCTAAGATTGTGCCTTAGACTGCTTCTTAGCTAAATGGGATATGGCTAAACAAATTGTATATCATGTTTTTCTTATTCTGTCATAAAAAATGACAAAAGATCTCAAAGGATCTCAAGTTGATAAAGAAGTAATTGCAAAGAAGCAGGAGAAAAGTTTACACAAGGACAATGACCCTGCAAAAAGAAAAAAAAGCTTTAAGACTTAAAAACTGTGATCGACACAATGACCAATCATGTCTCCAGAAAACCTGAGGAAGTATGTTACCTCCTGAAAGACATAAGGTACAGAAACATACATGGCCACTATGTGGATTCGGTTTTTGTCTATGCTTGTTAAAAGCATTTTTTTCTTTCCTCCTCTTGTTTTGGGGAGATTTTGTTGTTGTCGTTGTTGTTGTTTTAATGGGAGAGGGGAAGGAGGAGATGACGAGAAGAGGAACAGTAATGTTACAAAAAAAAGGTTTTAAAACGCACAGACAAGAACAGAAGTTCACAAATACGCAGAAAAGCTGGAGTTATGGCATAAACACATTCAGAAAAAGAATATATAGAATTTATTGTATACTTTTAAAAAAAGCAAGTGGTATGAAAAGAAGATTTTGATGCTGTGCTATATATGCTACATAGGGGTTAAATTAAAATAAATAAAAATATAAAAATAAAATCTTGAAAAGAGTGAAGATAAAGATGTTGAGAAAAAAATCAGATTTTATTACCAAAAAAGGCTAAAAATATAAATGATAAAAAACATAAATACTGGCCTATATGCCTATTTTCCTATCAATCAATGGAACATTTATTAAGCACATTCTATGTGCCAGGTACTAAACTAGAAGCCAAAGACAAAAAAACCTAAATGTTTATGAGAATAATATGTACATGCAGCAAAAACATCTTTGATCCAGCAATTAGCACAGTGTCTGGTACATAGTAGGTGCTTAACAAAAGCTTATCAACTGACTGACAAAAGGTACAAGGACAGAACAATCAGGCTTTTAGAAATGATATTCTACAACAAACCACAACTTTACAATCACAAGTGACTAAAAGATGCAAAGAATACAAGATTTCACTGTGTTATTTGTTGACTATAAAAAAGCATTTGATTCAGCAAAGCAATATGCCACATTAAAGGCTCTCCTCCCATGCATGTGTTAAACTGATTTAAGATTACTTAAATGGTAACAAAATTAATTTTGTTTCTCAATCTTCTATTATTAATATCAACTAAGAATAAAACAGAGAGACATACTTACTAAAAGTGTTTGCCATGGTTCTGAAGAATGTCTAGTACAAAATCCAAACTTAAAAAGTATTCTCTTTAAATGGTAAGATTTTCTAAATAACTCTTGTTGGTAAATTACAATACCTCAAGCCCTAGAAGATGGCAACACCTTCTAAATGACACCTATAATCATGGGAGTTTTGCCCATCTGCACAAAAAATATTAAAATACTATGGATGAAAAATGCCTATTGTCCAGATAGTTAGACAGCCCAAAGTAACTCTACAAGTATATATATATATATATGTATGTCTTGACCAGGCACTTCAGATGGGTAATGAACTGGACCCAGAATTAAACAGGAAGAAAAAACATTCTGTAATAGCATTTTGGAAACTGTGCAGTGCTTTTAAAGTTGAGGTTTTCCCTGAAACAAAGGCTCATCTTTTTAACATCAACATTCTGCTGGTCAGAGAATACTAGAGTCTTCCAATAATCAAAGCAGCAAGAACACAAAAGGTAATCGAAGGTTAATATGAGTCAGTAACAAAGTGTCATTGAGGAAAAAACTGCAAAGGAACAGCAATATAAAAGGTATCACCAAAAAAATACATACCCAGAGAGGAAAATGGTCAGGTATCCAACCAATATCAACAGTCCAGCATAAAATCCCTAGAACATTAGGTGGATTTGTGGAGGATTTATAGGAATTCATAGATAAGAAAAGCACAAGAAGAGAATACATGAATAGGTTGCAAGTTTTACTACAGTTATAAAGAATACCTATATCAATTAGGTGATAGATCCATTGAAATAAGTCTGTTTTCTAACCTTAATTTGTGATAGAAAATGTTCAATAATATTTACAAATTCATAACTTATTCATATATTATCAATCATCTGTACCATTACTAGAATACAAAAAAATCAAGCTGCATATTTCCTGTTAACATGTCATGTGACTTCACATTTCTTCTCCTCTCAAACCAATTCTCTTCCCAAAATTAGGTCCAAATAGTACTGAACTTGTGATCACATTCCAGTTCAAATCCCAGCTACAAGATCTTGGGCAAATCATTTCCTCCCTCTGAGACTCCATCTCCTCCTCCTCATCTACAAAAAGACATGTCCTTTCCCATCACTGACAGATTTACAATCCTATGACCACTTATGACCATGCTAAGCAATACGTTCATCCAAAAAAAAAAAAAAAGAGTATACTTCATTTGAGCTAGTAGAATCATATTAACTAGTACCATTGTTTTTCACCAAAAATAACACATGAAGATGCTACTATTTTTCATTCTTATTCCTGATTCCTTATGCCATTTATTGGTATGAAAATACTTAAGTTACTGGGGAAAGAAAAAGTATGGGTGGAATGGGGGAGAAAAACTGATGATTGACAGGGTCCCCCCCCTCCAAAATAATAAGCTGAGCAAAAAATCAAAAGAATGATAGATTAAAGTAAGTTTTTCACTTTTTTGGTATTTCAAAAACAATCTATAAAGTGATTCTAAAGGTGTATTAATTTTGCAAGGAGGAAAATACCTTATTTTCATCTTTCACTGATTTGACAGCTTTTCAAAATCATTTACACTACGCTAAATATCACAGGATAAAAAATGGTGATATACACATATATAGATATGAGGACATAAGAGCTAAGGTAAGACAAGTAGATAGTGTTCCAGGATTTCAGTCAGAGGTCCAGTCCCACCTCTGATGTATACAAATTTAATCTCTCAATGTCCCAGTCAACTCACTAAGACTATAAATTATTGAATAATTACAGACATAAAGTAAAGAAAGTTTCCTCATTGGAAGTTCCTTATGCTAATGAAATCACAGTGACAAATACAAGATACTAACACTGTGTGTGTATGTGTGTGTGTGTGTGTGTGTGTGCCCAACCATTAGGCAAGAGTAATTGTCAGTTCAACACTTTTCTACATATACAAGTTTGTTGTGTGTAAATAATACAACTCCCCGAAAAAAATTTAATAAATTAAAATCACTGTTCAAACTCAAACAGCTACATATTTTATCTATATTCATGCACACATCTACTTATTTGCTGATCGTTGTTTTAATATAACGATCTTCAAAGTCAGGTTCCAAATTAAAAGTCTCATTTTACTCTCCTGGTCTCGCCTTTAGGGTGTTGATTTCAAAATCTTTTTTTTTAAAGCTAACTTTCAACACTGATACCATACACTAAAAGCAAAGGAAGCTTACTGTAATGAAAACAACTGATGTTCTTACTGCATTTAAACATGACCCCACAGTCTACAACTTGTGATACAATAGGTCAGATCCCGACAAAAAAAATTGTTACAAACACTAATGAAAAGTAGTGGGAACTGGTTTTGCTTGACTATATTTGCCACAAGAGTGAGATTTTTATTCTGTTGTTGTTTTAATGGGGGGGGGGATGGGAAACAAAATAAATTCTTGTTAATTGAAAAATTAAGCAGTAAAGCATAGTTCTTTAGTCTAAACTATGAATAAACCCAACTTTGAAAATTTGACCAATAAAAGTCTGCAGTTATATTCAAGCTAACAAGATGCTAGAATAATTTTAACATGCAAGCTTGTCCTCAAAGAACAAATAAAATATACTCCATCCCACCCCTTAGTTTTTGCTTCACTGTTTTTCTTGGTTAGAAGGGGACTCAGTGAGGGGTAAGTGTGTGGGGTGGGAGGGAGAGAGAGAAGAGAGAAGAGAGAATTGGAAGAAAACTACATGAACACTGATTTAAAAACAAAAGACAAGAATAAAAATTTTTCTCTCCCTCCCTCCTCCAAAATAAAACAAAATACTAAAACCCAAAGTTTTACAACCTCTCAAACTTGGCCAGTAACTTTATTCTCAATTCAAATTGATATTTGATTTTAAGGAACAAATCTGTTCTAGAGAGTCACCTCTGTAATTCATGAATCAAACTTTTTCTTCTATTAAAATGAACTTGGTCATATCCCATCACTATCCTTCCACCTATAAATCATTTTTATTTAAGCACAGATTGTCACTCAGGATGAATAAAGAATTTGTTTTGGTTAGTTGCCATCTATACATTAACCAAATTAGAGAGTATTCAATACTCTGATCGGAAATGTTTCTGCATATAGGGTATGTTTAATCTTCATGAACAGGATAAACATAAACCAACAGCACTAAAAGAAATTTTCCAACTACAGTCTATACTCTGGGAGGTGACATGATGTAGTATTTAAGACTCCAGTTACAAGCTATTCACCTTCAAGGGTCACTTAACCTCTCTGAAACCGTTTCCTCACTTGGAAAATGAAGGTGTAAGAAAAAAAAAATAACATCTTTCATCTCTAATTCTTCCCACCCACTGAAGGAAAGCATTAATACAAACAGCAAAAAACGGTGTGACATAGAAAGAGTCCCTGTCACATAATATGGCTATGGGGCAGTAAAGATCCTCTCCACTTTTCAGCCAGTTCCCTCTCCCCAAATAGGGCTAGAAATAAAACCTGGCTGGGAATCAGGGTCACTAGCATGATAGTTCCTTAGATGCAAACAGGTTAACAGAGACTGATCATATATATAAAAAAAAAAAAATATATATATATATATATATATATATATATATATATATTTTAAATTTGAATTCTAAGGTTAGAGACTGTGAATAAGTGATTATGGCCTACAGGATCAAGATAAAAGTCTTGGGGCAAGAGAGCATAAACACTAAAATAAGGATGAACAGATAAATAAGTAAATAATAACTATATAGATACACCAAAATACAATTTTGGTGTAAAAAAACAAAATCAGTATTATGCTACACTGATGAAATTAAGCCTAAAGAAAACACAAAAAAAGATATAACAGGGTCTAGTGGACAGAGGGCCAGGGAGTTAGGAAGGCCTTCATAAAAGTATTGACACATAACAACTGCTGAACATGGGCAAGTCACTTACTGCCCCAGGCACTAGGGCACCAATTGTAAATTACAGAGGTTGCAGACAAGCACTAGGTGGACAGTTTCCAAATCAGAAGTTCCGTAAACCCAATGAAATCACAAATGGGACTTCAGATTAACTATAAACCTCTGTCAAAACAAAAGAGAGATTTAAGTCAAAAAAAGGTAACTACTTCTGGATGCACCAAAATTCTTCTGTTTCAATAAACAAGAACAAAAAATACCTCATAGTCAGGGTCATCCTGTTCATTGGTCCCTGCCCTCCTACAACTTACATTTGAAGAAGCAAATATGTCTGAGTCACAATTATTAAGTTAAATAATAGTACTATATAAAGATAAACAAAGGATGTTTATCCAACATATTTTCACTATTCCCTCCAAATAAATTTCTACAAGTAGAAATTCCCAGTTAAATTCATAACACATTATCTATCTTTATGTTCCATGAAAATTCAATAAGTTTAGAGTGAACTTATTTTACTAGCATTTAAATTTTATGTTGTTATATTACCCGTGTAAATGTGCATGGGACAGAAGGCTCGAAGCCTGAAAAAAAACTGGGTCATGTGCAAACAAGAATAGTAATAAAAACTGAAGATCTAAACCATAACATTAGCACTTACAAACTTATCAGCTAAATGACATCAGAAATATCACTATTTCATTGTTAATTTTTAAAAAGGATAGTGAATATCTTGCAAAGGACGTCTGGGGGGGGGGCTGATAAAAAAACCACAAAGCATGTGTCAACTTCAGAGAACAGTTCAAAATAACAAAGTATCATGGAATATTAGTTATTTTAAGGGCAAAGAACCTAAGACAGTTCCCGACATCCAACAACAAATCAAGCACTCAGTGGGTGCCCCACAAATGAGCCTATGAAATGTTAGCCCAAGTTCCTGTTCCATAAGGATGACTTTCCCACTGGATGCCAACCAGTATACTTGCATGCTCAGAACCAGCCAAGGGCAAAATAGGAAAGCTATCCGATGGATTCCTAACCAAAGATTAGCAAACTTCCCGGCCCAGAAAACCACCCTGCTTTCGCAGCGGGTCCTCATCCAGGGCTGCTATGTCCCCAAAGAGGAGTGAATGTATCAATCGTAACCAAGGCTGCCCAAATTAATTCTGAGGACTCTGGAACCCTCTCCCCCAATAAAGAGGAGTGAGGTGGGGAAGAGGAGGAAGCCCCTGCACCCAGCACTCAAACTTTCCCAAAGTCAAAAACGGGCACAAAGAAATCTCTCCTCCAGGATGATCACTCCCCCTTCAGCCTCGCCGCCCCGACCCACGGGTACACATGCTCACACACCGAGCCCCAGAACGAGGGACCCCGACCCCGGAGAAAGCCCCCAAAGGGCTAGCCTGCATTGTGTCAGGCTGCAGCCCCTGCTCCTGGGCCCCTTGCTCTCCTCCTTCTCCCGCAGCCAGGCCCGGCCTCTCGCCTCCTCTCCCCCCGGCTCGCCTCCCCTGCCCCTCCCCCCCCTCCAGCCCCCAACACGCAAGAGGCACACAAACAAAAAACGATAAATCTCATTAACTCGGGCGTCGCGGGGCGCCCCCTTCGCCCTTCCCCCCGCGCCCGGTCTGTCCTCACCCTACGCTGGGAGCTCACCTCTCAGGAGGACGCAGAAGCTGCAGGCCAAGAGGCTCCTCAGGACGGCCCCCATCTTCCCCTCCTCCTCCTCCTCGCTTTCTCTCTCCTCTCACCGGCTCAGGGCGGCCCGAGGAGGGGGAGGCGGCGGAGAGGAGCCGGGACCGCCGCGGCCGCCCCGCACGGTCATGCTGCCCGAGCTCGGCAGAAAGAGAAGAAAGAATCGGGCGCCGGCCCTCGCTCGCTGCCCCTGCCCTGGTCTCGGTCTCCGCTCCGCTCCGGGCGCCGCCTTGGCCGTCCGCTCTACAGCGCTACTTCTCCCCCGGGGCTGCCCCGGCGGCGGCGGCGGCCAGCGTCTCGTTCCATTCTCCAGCCCGCTCCCCCTGCGGCGGCGGCGGCGTTGGCGGCGGCTCCTCCGCGGGCTCCACGCAGCTCCTCATTCAGCCTCCGCCTCCTCCCAGCGCGGCGGCGTTGGCGGCGGCGGCGTTGGCGGCGGCGGCGCAAGGATACACAGGCAGGACGAGCCCCGCGCCCGGCCCGGGCCGCGCTCGCTCTCCCCTGCGCTCCCCGGCCCTCCCCCTCCTCCCCTCCTCCTCCCGGCCCTCCCCTCCTCCTCCCGGCCCTCCCCTCCTCCTCCCGGCCCTCCCCTCCTCCTCCCGGCCCTCCCCTCCTCCTCCCCGGCCCTCCCCTCCTCCTCGGCCCTCCCCTCCTCCTTCCCAGCCCTCCCCTCCTCCTCCCGGCCCTCCCCTCCTCCTCCCCTCCTCC
>CM053770.1:157183149-157213616 GCA_028658325.1 Potorous gilbertii
CTGAGAAAAAGGTATATTCCTTTCTATACCCATTCAATTTTCTCCAGAGATCTATCATACCTATCTTATCCAGAGTTTTATTCCCCTCCTTTCTTGTTTATTTTAAAGTTAGGTTTATCAAGTTCAGAGAGGGGAAGGTTGAGGTCCCCCACTAGTATAGTTTTGCTGTCTATTTCTTCCTGCAATTCCCCCAACCTCTCCTCTAAGAATTTGGAAGCTATACCACTTGAAGCATACATATTTAATAATGATATTGATTCATTGTCTATGGTGCCTTTTAGCAGAATATAGTTTCCTTCCTTATCTCTTTTGATTAGATCTATTTCTGCTTTTGCTTTGTCTGAGATTAGGATTGCTACCCCTGCTTTTCTTACATCAGCTGAAGCACAATATATTCTGTTTCAACCTTTTACCTTTATCCTGTGTGTATCCCCCTGTTTAAAATGTGTTTCTTGTAAACAACTTATTGTTGAATTATGACTTTTGATCCATTCTGCTATCCATCTTCATTTTATGGGAGAGTTCATTCCATTCACATTCACAGTTATGATTACAATCTGTGTCTTCCCCTCCATCCTCTTTCCCATTTGTGCTTTTAGTTCTCCTGTCTCTCTTCCCCTCCTCAATAGAGTTTTCATTTCACTTGATAGTTCTGGAATTTTGCAACAATATTTCTCGGTGTTTTTAGTTTGGGATCCCTTTCAGGAGGTAAACAGTGGATTCTTTTGATGACTATTTTGCCCTCTGGATCTAGCATTTCTGGGCAGTTTTTCTTGATGATTTCTTGGAAGATATTATTCAGACTCTTTTTTTCATCATGGCTTTCTGGTAGGCCAATAATTCTTAAATTTTCTCTCCAGGATCCATTTTCCAGGGCAGTTGTCACCTTGGACAGCATCTTGAGCTCCTTCTCTCTTTAGAACTTTTTTCTTTTGTAGCTTTTAGTGGATGCAGAATAGTCTTTTGTTTTGTTTTTCTCTTCAAGGTGATGAGGTTGATTTGCCCATAGTCATACAGCTAGTAAGTGTCAAGTGTTTGAGCCTGTATTTAAACTCAGATACTCCTGACTATGGAGCCAAGGTTCTATCTACTGTACCACCTAGCTGCCCCAGAATAGTCTTATGCAGGGTTGGGGAACCTGTTGCCTCAAGACCATATGTGGCCTTCTAGGTCCTTAGGTGTATTATTTTAACTGGGTCTAAATTTTACAGAACAAATTATTTTATTAAAGCGATTTGTTTAGTGAAGTTTAGATTTGATCCAAGGGCCACACTTGAGGACCTAGAAGGCTATCCTTGCAGCTCCAGCTTCTCCATGGCTGAACTCTTATGTATTCAAATTTCCTTTTATTTATATTTGAAGAACTTCTTCCTAGTTACTTGCAGAATTTGTTGTTTGTCATTAGTATTATTAAATTTAACCACTATATGTCCTCGAGTTTGCAGCATGGGGTGTTTTTTCCCTTGAGATGATCTATTGATTCTTTTGATTGGCACTTTTTTTTCTGTGTTGAGTTCTGGGAAGTTTTATTATGTTATTTCTTGCATTATGATATTCATGGACTTTGTTTCTTTTTTTGTTGTTGTTACTGTTTTTCTTCTGAGGAGGAAGGGAATAAGCATCTATATGGCACCTACTATGGGCAAGATACTTTGCTAAGTGCTAAAGTTTCCTCATGCATCTTGTCTTCAAGATCGAAATGTTTAGCTTGTACGGAGATTATGCTTTCTTTTAATAACATTTTGCTTCTCTTCATCCAGATTGTTTTATTTCTGTGGTTTTTCATTTTCAGTTATTCCTTCTTTTGTTTCTTTGGTAAGATGTCATTGTGGATTCAAGTTTTTCTATTCTTCCAATTATTTTGCTGTATGGGTCACAATTTCTGCTTTTATAATTCTAATTTACCTTCTAAACTATTCAGGAGAATCCATCTGTGCTTCTGTACTCTCCTAAACATTTACAAGGTCCTCTGCCTCATCAGGTATTGACTCGTTTCCCTTTGTCCTTCAATATTTATTCATCTATGCTTGGATTCTTTTGCCTGTTGTAGAGGTCACCTACTGTTATCAATTCCTTTGGATTTATCTGGTTAGGCTCTAGGCCTTTAATTGAATTTTTCTTTTACTCCTGAGATCTTTGGTTATTTTAGTCTTTCCCCCCTTTCTTATATTTCCCTATTGTTCACTTCTTTCTTACTTTTAACCTTTAGATGGTGGTTTTTCTGGGGCCTGAAAGTCAAAACCTTCTCAGCCTCTTCACATGCTGGGCAATTCACAATTCACAGGACTCAGTCTTCTGTTCCAAATGACTTCTAGTAGAACAACACTGGCTCGTTCTTTTTTCTATTTAGCATTTTATTTTTCTTCAGTTACATGTAAAAACAGTTTTAACATTCATTTTTAAAACTTTGAGTTTCAAGTTCTCTTCCTTCTTCCCCCCCCTTTTCTCCCCACCATTGAGAAGGCAAGAAATTCAATATAGGTTATACTTGTGTAGTCATGCAAAACACTTTCATAATTGTCATGTTGTGAAAGACTGTTTCCTTCCATCCTATCCTTTCATTTATTCCATTTTCTCTCTCCTTTTACCCTGTCCCTCCTCAAAAGTATTTTGATTCTGAATGTTAACTTCTTCCCCAATCTACCCTCCCTTCTATCATCCCTCCTCTTCTCTTATCCCATTCCCCCCTACTTTCTTGTGGGGTATGACAGATTTCTATACTCAGTTGAGTGTGCATGTTATTCCCTCCTTAAGCCAGTTCTGATGAAAGTAAGGTTTATTCACTCTTCCTTACCTCCTCCTCTTTCTCCTCCCTCTACTGTAAAAGCTTTTTCTTGCCTCTTTTAGATGAGATAATTTACTCCATTCTACCTCTCCTTTTCTTTTTCTCCCAGGACGTTCCTCTCTACCACTTTAATTTTATTTTTTAGATATCATTCCTTCATATTCAACTCACTCCTGTGTCCCCTGTCTATATGTACACTTTCTATCTACCCTAGTAATGAGGAAAGTCATATGAGTTACAAATATCATCTTTCCATGTAGGAATATAAATACTTTAACATTAATAAGTCCTTTAAGATTTCTCTGTCCTGTTTACCTTTTTTAATGCTTCTCTTGAGTCTCATATTTGCGAGTCAAATTTTCTGTTTAGCTCTGGTCTTTTCTTAAGAATGTTGAAATTCCTCTGTCTTAATGAATATTCATTTTCTTTCCTGAAGAATTAAACTCAGTTTTGCTGGGTAATTGATTCTTGGTGTAATCCTAGCTCCTTTGCCCTCCAGAATATCATATTCCAAACTTTCTGGTCCTTTCATGTAGAAAATCTTATGTTATCTTGACTGTGGCTCCATGATACTTGCATTGTTTCTTTCTGGCTACTTGTAATATTTTCTCCTTGACCTGGGAACTCTGGAATTTGGATATAATATTCCTGGCAGTTTTCATTTTGGAATCTCATTTAGGAGGTGATTTCTATTCCTTTTCTATTTGACCGTCTGGTTCTAGCATATCAGGGTGGTTTTCCTTGATAATTTCTTGAAAGAGGATGTCTAGGCTCTTTTTTCGATCATCATTTTCAGGTAGTCCAACTATTTTTAAATTATCTCTCCTGGATTTATTTTCCAGATCAGTTGTTTTTCCGATGAGATATTTCACATTGTCTTCTATATTTTCATTGCTATGATTTTGTTTTATTGTTTCTTGGTTTCTCATAAAGTCATTAGCTTCCATTTTCTCCATTCTAAATTTTAAGTAAGGTTTTTCTTCAGTGAGTTTTTGGACCTCCTTTTCCATTTGGCCAATTCTGCTTTTTAAGGCATTCTTCCCCTCACTGGTTTTTTTGGGTCTCTTTTATCATTTGGTCTAGTCTATTTTTTAAGGTATTATTTTCTTCAGTATTTTTTTGTGTCTCCTTTACCAAGGTGATGACTCATTTTTCATGGTTTTTTGCTATCACTCTCATTTCTCTTCACAATTTTTTCTCTACTCTTACTTCATTTTCAAAATCCCTTTTGAGTTCTTCCATGGCCTGAGACCAATTGATATTTTTCTTGGAGGCTTGGGATGTAGGAGCTTTGACTTTATTATCTTCTTCTGAGTCTGTGTTTTGATCTTTCTTGTCACCAAAGTAAGTGTCTATAGTAAGATGATTTTTCCACATTGTTTGCTCATTTTTCCAGCCTATTACTTGAATTTTTCACTCTGTGTTAAGGTAGGGTTCTGTTTCCAGAGTGGAGTTCAAACTTTCCCAAGCTTCAGGGCTTTTGTGCAGTTTTGTGTATAAACATATCAGTCCCATCTTCATCAGATATACAGATTCTTAAAATCTGTTTCCAGAGATACTTCCAGGGACCTGTAAGTTTTCAGTTCTTCCAAGATGGTGTGATCCAAGGAGAGGTGTTTACTTCTCTTTTGGTCTGTGCTCTGGTCTGTGAGTGATCACAAGCACTCTTTTCTTCCCTGGAACTGTGAGAAGGGTCCCCCCCTTTCACTACTGTCTCATACTGTGCTATACTAGTACTCCTCCTTTCCCTAGAACTGCCACCTAAGACTGTGACCCAAATCCAAGTATGAGCAAAGCAACAGAGTCCTGCCTCAGTGCCAGCAAAAGGAAACCTGTAATCTCCTTCTGACCAGTTGTTCAACTCCCTTACTCTCTGAGTACAGAGATCTATGTAAGCAGCTGCTGCTGTTTTTGATTCAGTCATTTCCAAAGTGTCCTCCTGCTTTCCTTGGACCAGGGCTATGTTGGCATGGCCCACCCTGGATTGCATTCCACTCTCACTCAGGTGTGATGGACCTTTCCTGTCAACCTTCCAGATTGTCTGGAAATGGGGCTGGAAATTTTTGTGTCTTTTTGTGGGTTCTGCTGCTCTAGAATTTATCTAAAATCAGTTTTAATGATATTTGAAGGGGTTTGAGGGAGAAATCAGGCAACTCGCTGCCTTTACTTAGCCATCTTGACTCCCAATCCTATTGATGGGGATGGGATCTGAACCCCTAAAAGGAAAAGATCATGTCTTTGGGATCTGGACCTCTAAAAGGAAAAGTCCTTGAACTTTCCCACAAATTTCAGCAGCCCAGATCCCTGGTGTTTTCCTGAAGCATACAGTCCATCCTAGTCAATCTCTTAGCTGCTCTTTTACTGGGACCCTCCTCCCAATTAACTTTTTCCATTGTCCGCACCTGGCCCTGTCCCAGGCTGCTTTCCTCTCCTTGATCTCTTCCAGATTTTCTCATAGTCTTTCTCTGTATAAAAATATCAATTGCTTCCTCATCAAATGTGCAGATTCTTAAAATCTGGCCCCTTCTATTGGTGTCACAAATATCACAGACTCACTAGATGTCTTAATAAACTTGCTACTGCATGAAGGCTTAAGTGGTTGAATTCTTTCAAGGTAGACCCCCACCCTTTATCCTTGTATTTCTAGGTTCCTAGCATACTCTAGACTTCAACACAATTACCAATATTTGGCTATTTTCTTCAGGATTAGAGGAGTGCCACATACAAATAGCCGTGCCACAGGATGTGTGCCAGTTCTCTGACTGATCTCTGTTGTGGCATCGAGACTGGTATACTTCTATCCCAGCCCAGACAAGCTTCTCATTTGAATTTCCACTGCATTGGGGGGATGGGGGTGAAAAAGAAATCAGCTGTTTTTGAGTACTTTGATTTATTTTTACTTTGATTATAGGACTAAACTCCCTTCTTTAGGAAGAGCTAACCCTAAGTTGAGCCAGGCTAACATAGATAGTCTCTGAAGTCTAGGCTACTGATAGATTAGTTTCTAGAATGAGAATTTAGTAGAAGGTAATTAGAAAAATAAAATCATCATAAGATTATAAGGTTTTTCAAAAGGCTGACTTTCCTTTTCTAGCAGAAAGGAGAATGGGTGGACCAAAGACTAAGCAGAAAGTTAGGTTGACTGGTTCCCCTTTCTGGCAGCTGTAGAAAAGTTAACCAAAGGTTAAACTAAGCCCCCTTTATTCTACTAACGAAGATGAAGAGGAGTGACTGCTAAACACTGACCACAAGTTCTTTCCCAGTACACTTTCTGGATACAAAACATATGTTCTGGAGAAAAAGATGTTTAGCATAGGATTAAGAAAGTCTGGGAGAAGCTAACTAGTCAGATGACTTGCCTTGCTACTTGAATTATGTTCCAAACAAGTTTCTGTCATTTTTTATTCCTCTTTTTTTGTTATAAAAATCATTTCTGTAGAGCATTCCTTGTCTTTGACCTCTGAGGAATCAGCTGGTCTAGTTTAATATGCAAATACTAGCTTTGCAAATTAAGTCATAGATGACTTTAACTTTGTCCTCAGTTTTCTATTTATTTCACATAATCATTTTAAAAGAAATTGAATTGTATTGCAAGCCTGTGGGTCAATTTGTGCAGTCCTGCTGTTGGAGCATGGTGAACAGTGAGAAAAAGGGTGCTGAGTGTATAATTAAAAGATTATGGATAATTAGCCTTTTGTGTTGTTAGCTCATAAATTTTTTTTTTACCTTGTTTGGCTTCTTAATGTCCTATACCACGGAGACAGATGAATTTGTCTTATCTCTTGCACCTATTTCCTGTTTTGCAGAGGTTTGACATGTTGTGAGGATCAGGAAAAAGTCTAGTTTTAGGTTGTCATGTGTCAATCAATATGTCTTATAAAACTCTCTTTGGGGTCAGTCTTTTATAGGAAGAAATGGAATGAAGGCTTCTTATTAATACATAGGCAAGCCACAATACCCTTGTGCCTCAGTTCTTTTACCTGTAAAATAAAGGATTTGAACTAGATGACCTTTAAAGTTCTTTTCATCTCTATGCTTTAGCAATGGCTTTTTTTTTTTTTTTGCCCAACCACTTCCTCTCTTGCCCTACTCCCATGCAAAGTTTAGCTCATCTGGATCCTCACCATTGAGTCTTAAAACACCTTTAATGGCTATATAAAGCCTTTCATTAAAATTATAAAATTTAAATTATCTTGGAAGAGGAGAAAAGAAAGAGTACAGAAAGTATGGAGTCAGATCAATATAAATATTATCTTAATCCCTTACTTTACAATATTGCCTATGGTCCACTCTTACAGGAGCACTGAAAAATACCTAGGAATTCAACTAGATCATTTATCTGGGAATTCCAAGAAATGTACTAGAATGGAGGCAGATATTGGCTCAACATAAGGAAAAATTTCCTAAAAATAGATCTATTCATAATTGGAATGATCTGCCTCTGGACACATGTTTCCATCACAGAAAGCCTTCACTCAGAGGCTAAATAACCATTTATTTGATGGTGGTATTATAGATGTGATTCATAATCTGGCTATGACTGAACTGTTTGACCTGTGAGACCCCTTCTAATTTTAAATCTAATATTCTATGATATAGTATTTCTAACACCTATAAAGACAGAGCTAGTAAAGAATCTGAGGGAGTTTTCTGAGCAAATTCTTCTCACTTATGACAATGAGCTTCTGAAAACAGAAGAAAAAAATCAGGTTTGTTGTGATCTTCTAGTGATTATTCCCTAATAGTTAAGCTAATAGCTTTTTCCCCTATTGAATTGATCATAGTTACATAAATTTGCATAAATATGATTTGGTTTTTGAAATAGGTTTGATAGGCTAGCTACAAAGGTTGAAAGGAGTTTCTTTCAACTATTCACCAAAATTTAGTTTTTCTTTTAAAATATTAATTTTATCCAATTGATAAAACATTCTGTCTTGAACTTCTTCCCTCTATTGAAAAAGAAAAGAAAATCAGAATTCTTGTAATAAATATATGTAGTCAAGCAAAGCCAAAGCCATATCTAAAAATGTATGTCTCATTTTGCATCTTGAGTCCATCACCTCTCTGTCAGGAAGTGGGTTGCATGTTTCATCATCCATCAGGTCTGTGAAACAGGAAAAACAATGTCAAACAATGGATCAGAGTTCCTAAGTCTTTCAAAATATTGCTACTATCATATAAATTGTTCTCCTGGTTCAGCTCTCTTCACTCTACATCAGTTCATACAAGGCTTCCCAGGTTTCAAAGAAACTGTTGCTTTGATCATTTCTTATTGCATAATATGATTCCATTCCATTCGTGTGCCATAATTTGTTCAAACGTTGATGGGCATCCCCTCAGTTTCTAGCTCTTTGCCACTACAAAAAGAGTTGCTACAAATATTTTTGTACATGCAGGCTTTTTTCCTCTTTTTTTGATCTCTTTGGGGTCAGTAAAGGTATCACTGGGTAAAAGAATATGCTCTCTTTAGCAACTTCTTGGGCATAATTCCAAACCACTTTTCAGAATGGCTGTACCAATTCACAGCTCCACCAATAGTGCATGAATGTCTATTTTCTCTATGCTCCTCCAACATCTGTCATTTTCCCTTTTTTTTGGCCAATTTTGCCAAACTAATGAGTATGAGGTAGAGTCTCAGAGTTGTTTTCATTTGCATTTCTCTAATGATTAGTGGTTTCCAGCTTATTTTTGGAACCCAAATTTCCAGTCCAACCTGGAGTATTTTATTCACATAATTGGTGGAGAGAATGATGATTTGATGCTAAGTAGTTACATGATGGTTGGAATTGGTATAAAAGTTTGAAGAGGAGAGACATGCTTTATTCCTGCTTTGAGAAAGGATACATGCAGTTCCAATCTGTATTCTAGATTGACTCCAGGAAGGAGAGAAAAAGACTTTGGAAGGCAGATATGTAGAAGAAGCCAGAATCTCTGTCTCTGATTTCAGTCAATAAACATTTACTAAGCTCCTACCATTTGTGCCAGGCACTGTGCTAAATATATAACAAAAGAGAAAAGACTGATCCCTACTCACAAGGCCCTCACAGTCTAATGATGGAGACAACACGAAAGTGACTATATGCAAATAAAATATATAAAGGATAAATTGGGATTAACCTCAAAGGGGAGGCCTGAGAATTAAGGAAGAATCAGGAAAGGCTACTTCTGGAAGGTTGAATTATAATTGGGATTTGAAAGAAGTCAAGGAAGCCAGGAGGCAGAGATGAGAAGGGAGAGTATTCCAGGCATAGGGAAAAGTGAGTGAAAATGCCTTCGATGGAGTGTCTTCTTTCAGGAACAGCAAAAGAGGCTCCAGCATTTCTGGATCAGAGAATATGTAGGCAGAGATATGGAGAAATTTTTCCTTGGGTAATATTGTCACCTCTTTCTTGGTTGAGAAACATTTCAGCTTGTTGCTTTCTACCATACTCATTTACTCTTGTATATTTCCTGGCATATTCTAATCTGAAAAACTCTAGTATCTTCTTGCTCTTTGATTGGACAAATGGATTAATTTGATAGTCACTATTTTGATGGTCTTTTGTGTAATTAGCATTTTATAGAAAAGAGTCAAGCCTGTGAGTATAAACTTGGGTTACCTTTCTCCTTTAAGAGGTAGTAGTCAGGAAGGAGGCTTGAACCTAAATATTGTGCCTGTAGACCATCAATATTAGAGGGGCAAATAGATGTAATTCTAATTTAGAACCTTTCCTTCCCAATGAAGAACAGAGTGGCCAGCCTTGTGGCCCCTTCTCCTACTTCCCTGAAGTTAGAAAACCCAATGTTCCTTGGAGAGGAGTGGATAAACTTTCAGAAACAATTTTTCATGCCTCTTTTTGAGTTACCTGCTTAGAAATTTCTGACAAATATTGGAACCAATTCCTTATATATCTCTGAAATAGGGTTTTTCTCAGTGAAACTTGCTACAAAGATTTTTTTTCCACAGTTAATTTTATCCTAATTTTAGCTAATTTAGTATATAGTTAATTTTTGCATTGGTTTTATTTCTGCAAAAATTTTTTAATTTTATGTAAGTAAAATTGTCCATTTTGTCTTCTGAGATTTTATTCTTTTGTATGGTGAAGAACTCTTTTCCTACCTGTAAATCCAAAATAAAATGTCTTCTTCCTACAATTTGTGTATAATGTGATCTTTTATATGTATCATGTACTATTTGCAATTATTTGGAGTTATATATGTGATATAATGTGTTAGTCTAAATCTAATTTCTTCTAGACTGCTTTTAAGAATTCACAACTATTTTTGTCAAATATTGAGTATTCCAATATTTATGGTATTTATGTATCCAGTATTTATGAGTATTTATGAGGTCATTGAGTTTATCAAATATAAAGCTACTAGATTTTGTTTGCTTCTGTATGTTGTATACCTAATCTATTTCACTGATCAATCTTCGTATTTTTTAACTAGTATCACATGATTTTGAAGATTACTGTTTGTAGTATATTTTGTCATATGGTACTGTTAGGTGCCCTTCCTTCTCATTTTTTTCATTATTTTCTTTGATAGTCTTGGCTTTTTATTTTTCCAGATGAATTTCACTTAAAATTTTTTTTATAAAGTTATGCTTTGGCAGTTTGATTGGTATAACATGGAATAAGTCAATTAATTTGAATAGTATTGTCATTTTATCATATTGGCTCAGCCTACCCATAAATACTTATATTTCTTCAATTATTTAGGTCTATCTTTATTTCTCTAAATAAAGACTTTGCATTTGTATTCATTTGATTTGCATATGCGTCTATCAACATTTAGCAACAAATATGCTGTAAATAGATAGTTATGTGGTAAGTCTTATTCACTGCACCACTAAAAGGCAAAAGAAAAACTCAAAGCACAATTCACATATATTATAGCGGGATTTACTGAATATTGTAGCATCATGGCTTGTTGATGGTTATCTTCTCCTCCAAGTGACATCATAGTAGATGCAAGGAGTACCTCTCTCAGGGCAGCCAGCTAACAGAGAAAATCCTGTTCTCCTTAGGTATCACTTGGCTTGAAAAGTTGATCTCTCAGGATTGCTATTTGGTCACCTGTACTTATGGAGAGAAAAACAAAGCAGAAGAAGCTGCTATGGCTTGTAAAGATGATCTCAAGCTCACCCAGATGAACAAATAGGGTTATTGTTATATGCGAGCAGTTGCCATTTATGTTGAGGGAGGAGAAGATAAATCATCTCCCCATCCTTCCAAAGGAAAACTGTCAGTGTTACAAGGTATGTGTTTGGACAAGAGTGAGAGCAAAAGTTGTCTATCCCTTTAAAATCTACTGAATTGGAAGCTATTGCTACTCAGTGGACTACCTGCTTTGATGCAGCATCACATCATGTTGTTAGGAGGAAGTAGCATATGAGGACTGACAAGAATTGTCTTGTTGTACACATCCTTTATAAAGGGGTTTGTCGACCAGAAGGGCTATGGTGCAATACTATAACCAAAATTTCTCCATAGAATGACCACTGTTTTAAAAAAAGTAAAAGAGATAATACTCGTTGCTATCACTTTCTTTAATGTTCACAGTAATGGATTTCATATAAATTCAATCAAATATTAAATTAGGGTAAAAGATGATGATTCAGATTGTGGGGTAGATATCTTACTTCCAGTATCCTGGTGTTTTCATATAAACTTTACAATTATTTCCTTAGGAAATTGCTATAACAGGCAAGAAAAAACTGCCAGAAAATAGATTCAGGCCAGAATTTTGATTGATTATATAGTGTAATATGATACCATAAGTCCAAATGGATATGTAGTGAAGGTGATATTACAATATTAGAGGTAGCCAGGCAGTATAGTGGAGAGAGTGCTAGATCTAGAGTGAAGAAGACCTGAGTTCAAATTTGACCTCAGAAACTTCCTAGTTATATGATCCTGGGCAAGTCAATAACCAGACTCAGTTTCTTCATTTTTAAAATGGTGATAGTAACAGCAGCCACCCTCTGGGATTGTTGTAAAGATAAAATTCATATATATATATATATATATATATATATATATATATATATATATATATATACATATATGTATAGATATATGTATGTGTGTATGTAAACACACACATATTTTATATAGAGAGACATTATATATATATATATATATATATATATACATACATAATAAAGCACTTTGTAAATCTTAAAGTGCTATTTGTTGTTGTTCTTTAATCATTTTCAGTTGTGTCTGACTCTTAGTGACCCCATTTGGGATTTTCTTGGGAAAGATATTGAAATGGTTTGTCATTTTCATCTCCAGCTTATTTTACAAATAAGGAAACTGAGTCAAATAGGGTTAAGTGACTTAACCTAACTTTCCAGAAAATGTCTAAGGAGAAATATGATCTCAGGCTTTCCTGACCTGAGGCCCAACACTCCATCTACTATGCTACCAAGATACCTATAGAAATGTTATCTTCATTAGCATCGGCATCATCATTGCAAAATACAAGGAGATACGTTAGCCAATAACCAAAGCCAGGTGAAGAATTCATTACTAAACATGGAAAGAGACCATCACAAATGATAAACTTGAGCATTTCAAATTACATAAAATTAACTAGCTTTTGCCTGAATGTGTTAATACAGCTAAAATAAGAAAAGAAGCTGTCAAGTAAAAAAAATCTTTGCATTAAACATCTCATAAAAGTCTACTGTTCAAAAACATAGAGAACTGATGTAAATATGTTAGACTAAGGACCATTTTCCAATAGGTAAGTTGCCCACAGATATGAATAATTTTCAAAAGGAGAAATACAAATTGTCAACAACTAATTGAAAAAATCCAAAACATTAATCAGAAAACAGGAAATTAAATCAACCATGAATTCATATATACATATAAACATACATATGTACAGACATAGCCAGTTTTGGAGGGGCTATGGGAAAACAGGGGCTATGGTATAGCTATGAATAGTTCCAATTTGGGAAACCATTTGGTATTATTTAAGACAAGTCACCAAATTTTTCATACCCCTTTGTCCAGGGATACTAATAAAGATAGAAAGGTCTCATATACCAAAATATTAATAGTAGCTTTTTGTGATTGTTGTGAGGGCTATACCCCAAAACATAGAATGGGAGTGTCCTTGTGTGGTTCAAAGGCAGAATAGACATCTCTAGCCTCTTCTCCTCCCACCATTCTTCAAGGGAGACTTTAATTCCTGCCAAGAGAAGGAGTGGGAAATTGGGGCCAAAGGTCACTCTCCTCTCCTCAGAGAGGAAGGCAGTGACAGATTAGGATTATGTTTGTTTCCTTAAACATGATTAGTCTATGGGTATGATCCAATTCAAGCTAACTTCTGATTTCTTTGATTTTGTCATTATCAGAGGGAAGGGGGACCCCAAGCTCTATATCCAAGACTTGACCCCTTTTCCACCAAATACCAGTTTTATAATGAACCCATGTAGTGAATATCAAAGAAATATCATTTTTTCCAAAAATACCATTTTTCCAAATCCCAACAAAACAGAAATCAGAGAAGGTGTACATAGGAGGATCTATATAAGACAATAGAGAGTAAAGAAGCTCTCTTTTGTGAGTAGTTCTACTCTATCCAGGGAGAGTTCTAGATCTCACCCAATGAAGAAGTTCCTTGAAGTCTCTAGAGTAGTAAGCTAGGGACAGCGACATGATGGAGACTTCCAAATCCTCTCATATCTTCCCAGAGTCTTCTCCTTCAGCAACTGAAATGGGATTGGTTTCTTCCATATTTCTTCTTAAAGCTCGAAGTCAGCAGCACCTGAAGTTATTTGAATATGGAAGAAAACTTTTGCTTGAAGAATTCTAAAGAGGACTTGGAGCTTGAGAAGTCTGCAAGAGGATTTTGACTTTCACAGCTAACTCCACCCCACCCCTCACACAGAGCAGAGAAGTCATTTCTACCAATAAGGAGAAAGTTCCATACTTTTCTATGAGTGAGACTAGTATAAAAAAAGGAGACATCATTAAAACCTGAAAATGGAAACAATGAATAAAAAGATTACAGAGAAACCTGAGAACTTGTACTAATAAACAAAGCAAAGAAAGTAGAATAAAAAAATTAATATATACAATGAGTATGATAATATAAATGAAAAAAAAAACAGAATCAGAATTCAGATTAAGTGCAATAGCCACACACCCTCCTTTTTCGGGCATAGAGAAATGCCAGATTAGAGGTGCAGAACAATCTCTTACACCATCAGATGGTGTGACTGTGGTAATTTTCTTTGCTCAAATGTTTCTTTGTGATAAGTGAGGATTATAATGTAGGGCAGTATTGAATAGTGACAGTATGAAAAGCAATAAACAAAAATAAAATGTTTTTAAAAAATAAACTGCCAGAGTTAATGGAATCATCATCTGGACCCACAGGATTAGATATAGCAGAGGGTTAAGATAATCAGTTATAAACATCAGTCATTCAATAAATTGTCAATAAACTTTTATTAAATGCCACCAGTGTAAGGTATTGTGCTAATTCTGGGGATATGAAAAAGAAGAAAAAGATAATCCTTTCCCTCAAGAAACTTACTATATATAAAGCAAATATATACAAATAAGCTACATTAGGCAAGAGAGGTTGGGAAAGACTTCTCATGGAAGATGGGATTTTAGTTGGGACTTGAAGATAGCCAGGGAAGTCAGTAGGTGGAGATGAAGAGAGAGACTATTCTAGGCATGGGGGACAGACAGAGAAAATACCCAGAGCCAAGAGATAAGTATTTTGTTCATGGAACAGCAAGCTCAGTGTCACTGGATGGAAGAATATATAGTGGAGAATAAAGTGTAAGAAGACTGAAAAGATAGGAGCAGAGAGTGCCAAGTTATGAAGGACTTTGAATGTCAAATAGAAAAACTTGTATTTGATCCTAGAGGTGAGGAAGAACCACTGGAATTTATGGGGTAGAGGGGTCATGTGGTCAGATCTGTCTTTAGGAAAATCACTTTGTTAGATGAATGGAAGATGGTTTGAAATGGGGAAAAACTTGCTGCAGGAAGACCCACTAGCAGACTGTTGTAACAGTCCAAGTGTGAGGGAGTGAGTACTCACACCAAGGTGATTGGAGCATCAGATAGAGATGTTGCAAAAGCTAAATTGACAGACCTTGACAACAGATTGGATAGGGTGTGTGTGTGTGTGTGTGTGTGTGTGTGTGTGTGTGTGAGAGAGAGAGAGAGAGAGAGAGAGAGAGAGATGAAACTGATACCTAGGTCAAAGATGACACCTCCATTTTGAGCCTGAGAGACTGGGAGGATGGTATTGCCCTCCACAGTAAGAGTGAAGTTAGGATGGGTGAATGAGGGAGAGATATTTAGATGGAAAGATAATGAGTTCAGTTTGGGGCATGTTGAATTTAGTTTAGGCGTTCAAGATATGTAAAAGGCAGTTGGAGATAGATTGGACGTCAGCGGAGAGATTAGGGCAAAATAGGTAGATTTGAGAATCATCAGCATAGAGATATTCATTGAATCTATGGCAGTTCATAAGATTATCAGGTGAAGTAATATAGAGGGAGAAAAGGACCCAGGATAGAACCCTATGGGACACCTGCACAGAGACTGTGATCTGGATGAAGATCTGGTAAAGGAGATTGAGAAGGAGTTGTCTGATAGATCAGAGGAAACCAGGAAAGGGGTGTTTCCAAAATCTGGAGAGAAAAGAGTATTGAGAGGATGATCAAGCATCAAAGGCTATAGACAGGTCAAGAAGAATGATTAGTAAGAAAAGGTTATTGATCCCCCAAGACTTGCATTTCTACTGAGCCAAGACCTGGAATAAAGCTACATTTACTTGCTGGAAAGGACAAGAAAGTCAGCTAACCTGTGGCTAGCAAACTCTCTCTTCCTTTTCTCAAAATTCCTGATACAGACCATCATCATCCATCTCCTGGATTATGGCCTCCTAACTAGTCTCTCTGATTCAAAGTCTCTCTGGGGGGGCGGAGCCAAGATGGCGGAGTAGAAAGACTCACATTTGCTAGCTCCGAACCCACAGCCCATGGATTCCCTCTAGAAGGAACTCAAAGTCTCTCTGCACTCTAATCCATCTTCCACAGAGAGTTAAAGAAATAAGTCACAGCAGTTGTCACAGAGCCTGAGAGAAGCCTTGGGAAGTATGACAGAGTGCCCTCTTACACATGACTGATGAGATACACGCATGATTAAGAGTAAAACACAAACAAAACCTTGGTGCTTGCTCCTGAATGGGATTGAGCTCTATCCACAATAACTCCTTTCCTTCCTCATTCATCCTTTATAAATGTTTGTTGAATTTAATTTCTAGGCAGTTCCTAACTCTTCCCTAGTGCCTATTTTTCTTGTTTGTCTTTGCTTTTCCAAAACAGCATCCTTTAGTTTTCATAACTACCTATTGCATACCATGACCTATTTCAGCTCACAGTTCATTTTCCACTAATAGTTTCATCATAGCCACCTTTGTAATAACTTCTTTTAAACATATACAATACCCAGTTGTGTATATCTTAATTTTGCCCCCATCTCCTTTTATTGCCTGGAGAATAGTGACGTCTATATAAAGTAACAATACTGATACCCATTGACAAAGCAATTTCATATTTTAAATCCATACAGTGGTTGTTTAAATGTTCAATCTTTTAAGATAAAATATTCTTTATGTGTCATGATCAGGGCTCAGGAAAAAACAGGACAAGCCAAGACCATCTAGACCTATTGAATTATTCAGGGAAATCCATTCTAGACACAGGAATGTGGTCTTTGGAATCTGGAGACAGTCACACAGAGACATCAGGCCAGAAAACGTCACCTGAAGATCAGTCTGAGGCACAAACACAAGTAGAAGGTACTGGGGAATTTGTCCAACCAAAGCCTGAGGAGTTATTCTCACAAGGCAGAATACTCTCCTACAAGGGGAGTAATTCTTCTCACCTTAGTCTATTTGAATGGAGGTCAATAAAACAGGAGGCAAAGCTAGAAGACAATAGAGGATTTTAATAATCACCAGCTGGTAGGCTGCTGCCAAACGAATAGCAACAGAGAAAAAGCAGTTTTTACGTATTATGTATATATGTATAGCTATTTATGTAAATACATACATGTACATATGTATGTATGTGTGATACATATACTAGGTTTGTATAGACTCAAACATCTAGTTTGTAGCCCAGGTACAGATGAAGGTATACATGGCAAAAGTGTCAAAAAGGGGAAAGTTCAAACTAGCCTATCAGGTGACTAAGTTCTGACACTTCCCTTAGTTGAAAGATCAAGTAATAGGTATGAGACACTAGGTGACTTTTGGAGGAGAGCTCCAGCTTGGGACAGCTTATTAACTCTGTAGTCTCATGACTATAATGTTCGGTAGTCTCATTACTACTCTAAACCAACCTTTTTTTTCTGGTGAAAATGATCTTTTTGTAGTTAATCACGTCATACCATCTTAGTGGGACAGAAAATCTAGATTGGACTAGCTTATCTTGTGATAATGGAGGTTTCTCTTTGAGATGGAATCAGCACAACCCTGCAGGCTTCATTTCTTTGACCTACAAGTTTATTGTTAAATATTAGAAGGAGAGAGAAGATGATTTCCCTAAACTCATAGTATTTAGATTTGTCTGTTTTTTTCTACAAAGGTAAGTACTCAAGGCAAAATCAAAACAAGAGTCCAAGATTGAGATATCAATTCAAACTGGAATATAACAGGTGATCATTGGTAGTTCAAAGAGTGACAGTTGTTGGGTATCAAAAGAAAACAATTAGCATTAGGGAAATTTGACAGCCTGTGTCTAAGACCCAAATCCGGTGAGCCAGGGGTTCAAAGGCAGGCTTTTAGTCATTGGGATATTTGTTGGTGGGAATCACCAACATTGTAATAATCAGCAAATGAGTGACTGAGGCAAAGAACTGCCAAATAAAGGCTACCTCTATCTCCTGCCTGAAATCAGGATTGATTCAAATATGGAGTAGGGCTGAGTTTGCATGTGTCAAGAAGAGAGGAAGACAGAGAGTTGGGAGCAAAATCGTGCACAGTTAGTTGTGTTTGTGGAGGGTGTGGTCATGGATGTCTGTGAGGTGGAAAAAAGATAAAAGGGAAAAAATGCTCTTCTCACTGGAGCAATAGTATAAAATTAAGAAAAGTGGGTGAGAATATCTAGTAGCTAAAGCATTATAATGCTGCCTAATTTTCCTACTAGATCAACCTCACTAAAAGGACACCAATTTGAATTAATGATATTTCTCTGAATTCTCAAATTTTTCCTTTAAAATGTAAAGAATTGATCAAGTTTTCCCAATGATTTTAATTTCTTCATTTGGCAGAAAATACCTTTCTATGTCAGTAATAGTATGGTAAACCAGTGTCCATACTGGGAAAGGAAAAGAAAAAAAACCCACTTATCAAATGTATGTATTCAAATGAGAGCTTTTGAAGTACCTACTATTTAGACTGTGGAGACCTCAAGAGGGTAGGAGTGTGCATGTGTGGGAATGGGGGATGGGGTGGGTGTGATGCTGTAAATTTCCAAGTCTGTGCCATATGCAGAGAGATGATTGGGATTATGGGATGACCACCTAGGACCCTAATCAAATTCTGGAATATGGGAGGCTATGACCAGACCAATACAGGCCTGTGCGACTGTTAGAATTTTAAGGCAGGAGTCCCTAAGCTATGGAACAGAAAGAATTTCAATTACTAGGAGGACTAGGGAATACTGGTAAAGTATAGGCCTTGCCCACAGGAAGCCAGGGAACAAATGTTTCTTTGTTTTAAGCACAGCAGAAGGTTTTGTATCGGTAACATAACACCTGATAGTCTCACAAATATTTTAAAGTACCCCCTGTGGTGGAGGTGGGGATGGCCAGACTCTTAACCTTCTTGGAACTGATGGGTTCCTCTGTTCATATGGCCTGCACTAGTCACTGGTAAGAGTTAGTCTCCACAGGAAACTAGGAGACAATGGGAGACTGGCAATCACCAAGATTATCAACATATATCCTAGATCTGTGTGTGACAACTGTATCATTTCCAATTAAGTGAATCTATTTTTATACTCTCTGCTCTGTTGGGTCGGTCATCTATTTCACTCTTGCTATGTGCAGTTACGATAGTTGGCAGTAACTTTTCATGACATTTTCATCACAGCAAACACTTTAGTGAAAATGACTCCCTGATTTGAGCAAGAAGTGAAGGAAGTTAAGGACTTGGCTTGCCACCTTCAGAGATGCCCTGATATTAGCCTGTGGCATCTGGTGGCACAAGAGCTATGGGAAATTTTGTGAAAATCCCTCCCATGGGAAATGACTGGATACCTTACTGAACTGTAAAGGATGGTATGGTAGATGAAAGATAGAGGACTTGAGGTTAACAGGCAGGATTTTCTGGACAGAGAAAAGTCTCTAAGGCAAACTGAAACTTGAGCTTCACCCCTTCACTTGCACATTTTTAGTCAATTATTACTGTTCTTCCACTTAATCCTCCTATCAGCCTGGGAAGTAGATGCTGTTATTACCCCCACTTTACAGATGGAAACTGAGGCAGACAGGTTAGCTGATTGGCACAGGGTCACAAGAGATAAGACAGACAGAAGAGTAATTTTCTTCCATCTGCGGAGATTGATGGCAAGAAAAGCAAAAAAAATAATTAAGTACTCATGATAAGTCAGGTAGAATCTTGGTGAATGTGATGGTATAGTGAACTTAGAGATTTTGTGGAATTGATCAAAAGGTTCTCAGATGCACAAGAGTATACAGACACGAAGGAAGGAATGGAAGGAGCAAGTATCAGATGAATGTCACTCTTATCTGACATAGACAAGGAAGGGTTGAACACATAGAGTTTGGTGCAAAAATACATCAAATTCAACAGAGAAACAGAGATAGAGGAGAGGACAATGTCAGAAAAGGAATGGTCACATGCAAACAAAGTTCCCAACCTTGAATGGGGGATTAAATGTGGGGGGAAAAAACCCCAAACCTAGATATAGAGGTTAACTAGATGCCCATCAATTAGGGAATGGCTTAACAATTTGTGGTATATGAGTGTTATGGAATATTATTGCATAATAAGAAAAAACATGAACAATTTTAGAGTTTGTTACATAGAATGAATTGGCATAGAAGGAAGCAGACCAGGAGGACAATTTACAAAGAACAACATTGGCAAAGAAAAATGACTTTGAAATACTTAAGAACCCTGATCAACACAATGACCAGTCACGACTCCAGAGGATCTATGATCAAGCATGTTTCCCGTGTCTCCAGAGAGAGGCAATGGACAAAATGTTCAGAAGTAAATGAGTATTTGGATATAGACATTTTGTGGATTCATTTTGTATGGCTTTATTTATCATGGAGGTGTTTTTTTTTCTTCCCCCCTCTCAGTTTTTAATGGTGGAATCAATGGGAGGACAGTTAGTAATAGTGATGCCCTCTACCCAAGAAAGGAGAGCCATTGAACATTTTTTTAAGTGCACAGAAGAGACCAAAGTTCAGAAAGAAGTGTAGACAAACACGATGAGTTTGAAAGTAACAAATAGAATTTATCACATACTTTTTTTTTAAGTAAGCTGTGTGAAATGGAAACACAATGTCATGCAGAATTATTTTTCTGTTCTGCTCTGTGTATTGAAATGTTCTTTTTTTTTTATATTTAAATCCAGAAAGAGGAAAATAACACAGGGATCCTTCTCCCTTCTATAAAAAGTGAAGAGTATTGTTGTAATGTGTTCGAAATGTAGTATATTATTGAGTGTTGTTTTTAAGCCTGAGGCAGATCCCGAACTCTCTCACGGTAATAATGCCCTCAGACCCAGACAGCTACTACCCTACTGCTCATAAAGATTGCCATCCATACACCCCATTGTTTTAAGAATTAATTTGATTTTGGATAGGGGCATAAAAGACCTTGAACATCTGTGAAAGGATTTTGTGAGAACATAAAACCTAATCAATGAAAAGTAAACATTGGGATCTCTGGGAATGAATGTGAGAACAAGAAAAACTTGTGAATTCTTAACCTGAGAAACTTAAACCATAGTAATTAAGATGTTGGATTTTTTGAGTTTTTAAAGCTTCAATCAGGTTGACATGTCATGTTATGAAAGAGTACGCTATTACTCTCCTTCCTCAGACCCCAGTCATCTTAAAAACCAACAGTACAAAACAAAATCACACCTAGTCCCTCTGTTTGTCTCCATTAATTTCCTCTATGACGCTCCAAGTCATTAAGATTTTGAAGGGACACTGGTCTTTTCTCCTGTTATGAGAATGTGATGACTTAATCATCATTTAATTCCTTCCAATTATTCAGTGTGCTCACTTTTCTAGGTTTCTTTTCATTCATGTTTCATTTCAAAATTTCTTAGCTCTGCTGTTTTATCAGGAATGCTTGAAAGCCCTCTATTCTTTGAGAATACTTTTTCTCCTGTAGAATTACATTCAGTTTTCTAGGATAAGTTATTTTTAGTTTTAAAGCTTTGTCTTATTCCTTTTGTAAAAGTGTACTGCAAGATTTTTCTCTTCAGAGTAGTTGCTACCAAGTCTTGAACATAACTCTTTAAGGGGAATGCTGCTTGAAGAATGTTTGCTTAGAAAATTTGGAATTTTGGATTTGATATTCCTAGGTGTTTTAAATTTGGGATTTCTTTCAGTAGATGATCAATGGATTTTTTTTTCTACTTTCATTTTTCTCTGTGGTATTTATAGATTTGTGCAATTTCCTTTTAAAATTTCTTGAAACATGGTACCCAGCTTTTTTGTTTGTTTGTTTGAGGGTTTTGTTGGTCCTGGTTTTCAGGGAGTTTGAAGATTCTTTTTTTTTTTTAATATAATTTATTTGTTTTCAGTTTTCAACATTCACTTCCACAAGATTTTGAATTCCAAATTTTCTCTGCATCTCTCCCCTCCCCCACTCCAGGATAGTGTGCACCCCAAACACCCCTTCACCCAGTCTGTCCTCCCTTCTATCACCCCTCTTCTTCTATCCCCTATTCCCTCTATTTTCCTGTGGGGCAAAATGTATTTCTATACCTCATTGCCTGTACAACTCATTTCCCAGTTGCATGTAAAAACAATTTTTAATATTCATTTTTAAAGCTTTGAGTTCCATATTCTCTCCCTTCCTTCCTCCCCACCCATCCTCATTGAGAAAGCAAGTGATTAGATGTAGGTCATATAGTGTAGCCATGCAAAACACTTCCATAACAGTCATGTTGTGAAAGACTAACCACATTTCCCTGTGTCCTGTCCTGCCCTCCATTTATTCCATTCTCTCCCTGACCTGTCTCCTCACAATAGCATTTACTTCTAATTACCCCTTACCCCAATAAGCTGCCCCTTCTATTATCCTCCCTTTCCTGTACTTTTCCTCAGGGTAAGAGATTTCCATACCCAATTGAATGAGCAAAATCCAATGAGAGTATGGCTCACATTCCCTCTCAGCTCCCTCCTCTTTCCCTCTTTTGTAAAAGCTCTTTCTTGACTCTTTTGTATGAGATGCTTTCCTACATTCCACCTCTCCCTTTCTCTTTCTCCCACTACATTTCTCTCAACACTTTATTTTATTTTTTAGGTATCCTCCCTTAATATTCAGCTCACCATGTAACCTCTATCTATACATACATACACATACATACATAATATAAATATACATATATAATGCACACATACATATACACACATACACACACCCATACATATACATATATGTATACACACACATATTTCCTCTAACTACCCTAATACTGAGAAAGGTCTCATGAGTTACAAATATCATCTTTCCTTGTAGGAATATAAACAGTTCAACTTTAATGAGTCCCTTATGGCTTCTCTTTCTTGTTTACCTTTTCATGTTTCTCTTGGTTCTTATATTTGAAAGTCACATTTTCTATTCAGTTCTATTCTTTTCAACAAGAATGCTTGGACGTCCTCTATTTCACTGAAATTCTATTTTTTTCCCCTGAAGTATTATACTCAATTTTGCTGGTGGGTGATTCTTGGTTTTAATCTTATGTCCTTTGACCTCTGGAATATCATATTCCAAGCCCTTTGATTCCTTAATGTAGAGACTGCTAAATCTTATGTTATCCTAATTGGTTTCTACAATACTTGAATTTTTTCTTTCTGACTGTTTGTAATATTTTCTCCTTGATGTAGGCACTCTGAAATTTGGCTACAATATTCCTAGGAGTTTTCATTTTGAAATCTCTTTCAGGAGGTGATCGGTGGATTCTCTCAACATTCATTTTGCCCTCTGATTCTAAAATGTCAGGGCAGTTTTTCTTGATAATTCCTTGAAAGATGATGTCTAGACTCTTTTATGATCATGGTTTTCAGATAGATCAATAATTTAAAAATTATCTCTCCTGGATCTTTTTTCTAGGTCAGTTATTTTATCAGTGAGATATTTCACATTGTCTTCTATCTTTTCTTTTTTTATTTTGTTTTATGATTTATTGGTTTCTCATAAAGTCATTAGCTTCCATTTGCTCCATTCTCACTCTGAAGGAATTATTTCCTTCAGTGAGCTTTTGGACCTACTTTGCCATTTGGCCAATTCAGCTTTTAAAGGCATTCTTCTCCTTATTAACTTTTTGGACCTCTTTTGCCATTTGGGTAACTCTAATTTTAAAGGTGTTATTTTCTTCAGCATTTTTGAGGGATTTCCTTTATTTAACAAGCTCTTGACACATTTTTCATGATTTTCTTACATCACTCTCATTTCTCTTCACAATTTTTCCTCTACTTCTCTTACTCGCTTTTCAAAATCCTTTTTGAGCTCTTCCATAGCCTGAGACCATTTCAAACTTTTGTTAGAGGCTTTACATGTAGGAGACTTGACCTTGCTGTCTTCCTCCAGCTGTATGCTTTGATCTTCTTCATCAAAAGAAAATACTTTTCACCAAGAAAGTAACCTTGTGAAGTCTTATTTCCCACCCCCCCTTTTTGGTCATTTTCCCAGACAATTACTTGACATCTGAGCTCTTTGTTAAGTGGAGGGTACACTGCCCCAAGTTTCAGGGGGTTTGGGCAGCTGCTTTCAGAGATATCTCCAGGGATCTGTAAATTCTCATCTCCTCTAAAGAGCCTGTACTCTGGTCTATGAGCAACCACAAGTATCCTTTTCTGCCCTGGATCTGTGAATAGGATTCCCTCTCCACAGCCACCACCAGCTTTGCTGTGCCAGCACTCCTTCTTGACCCTAGTGTTGCCACCCAGGACTGTGACCCAGATCAGCCACTCAATTCCCCCACCCTCTGGAGGTTGAGAGCTCCAGAAGTAGCTGGCCATTGCAGCAGTGGCTTCTGCCCTGGGACTGGGGCTGGGGATAGAGCAGGGCCAAGTTCTTCTCTCACCCAGGTAAAAGAGATTTTTCCACTGACCTTTGAAGCTGTCTTTGGCATTCATGGGTTGAGAAGTCTGGAAACTATGGAGTAGTGATTCAGCACCCTGAGGCCTGCTGAGGACACTCTGCTCCAAGCTCAGTGCAATAGACCCCTCCTGTCAGCCTTCTAGATTGTCTTGGGCTGGAAACCTGTTTTACTCAGTCATTTTGTGACCTTTCCTGTGACCTAGAATTTGTTGAGTCAATTTTTTACAGGTATTTTGAGGGGTTTGGGTTGAGAGCTCAAGCAGACTCCTGCTTCTACTCTACCATCTTGGCTCCACCTGAATCTGAGGATTCTTAAATTATTTTTCCTCAACCTGGAAAGTTAGCTGTTTTTCACATTGTTGTAAATATTTTATGTTTCCTTCTATTTTTTCAATCTTTTTCACTTTGTTAGAATATTTCTTGTTGTCTCTTGGACTCCTTGAATTGTTTGCTCCAGTTTATTTTTAAAGGAGTCTATAATTGAGGTAAGGTTTTCTACCTTTCATTCAAGACCATTTTCATCTTTTCAATTTTTCCTCCCAATTCTCTTTCATGTCATTTTTTTTAAAGTATGTATTTTTTCATTTCTTCCATATGCTTTTGCAGTCCATGTGGCCAAACGATTTTTTTTTCTCTGAGGCTATGCTTAGTTGTGGTGGAATTATTCTTTTCTGTGTTAACTTTTTGGGCTTCTCTTGATCCATAATTTGTGTTTACTATGTTCAGCGTTTTCTTCTGTTTACTCATATTTTTTAACCTCAGGAACTCTTGGATGCATTGGGTAGGACTTGTTTGGTTCTCAGTAGATTGGATGTAACTTCTCTGGCTATTCAAATGGAATGGCTTATATGAGGCCTATATCTACCTCAATCCTTCTGTTTGACTCTGTCTTCTTTCCCTTTAAAGATCTCCATGTGGGAATTGGTTTCCAACCCTAGAGCAGACCTGAACAACTTAGCAGTGGGTAAGGGTCAAAATGAAAATAGGCTAAACTTCTTCATGCTGCAGATAGGCTTTTAATAGCTCACTTTCCAAGGAAAAATATAATTAATGTTTGAACTATTTTGCAAATAAACGATACAAAAAAAAGGAAGTTTCAATCAGTATCTATTAATTACACTTATTACTTAAAATTTTTATTTATCAAGAAATCACATTAACATTAAAAATTACATTGCTGAGCAGTCCAAGCTTTAATACATTTTTCAGGTTTTCTTACTGTTTGCCTTTAGTTAATAGGATGTATTATACTTCATCAGCAATTTATCATACTATGGAATCATATTTGAAATCAATATCTTTAGAAATCTGAGAACTAACCTTAGTAACCACCTCATTTTCTCACTTCCTTTTCTTCAAAAATCATTGCTCCCCCCTGAGATTTTTCAACAATTTGGATTCTTTAATTTGTTTTTCATTAGGGTCCAATTTGCTTACATAAGGATGTTTTGATTGTAAGATTGTATTCCTTCAGAACAGCTATTATTTCTCGGCAAACAAGGCACAATACTTTGTTTCTCATGTAAGTGAACAAATATTTCACTCCAGACTAAACACTCTATGTTCTGATTTTATCTTCTATTTCTTTTTATCATCTATTTTACAAAGTCACCCCAAAAACTTTAATTTTAGAACCAAAAAATCTCCACAGCAACTGAGTGTCTGACCTTGGAGAGAATTCCAGACATTCATGTAATTTAGAGGGGGGCCATGCAGCAAGGGAGGGGAAGAAGTCCTCATGTTGTTACCACTTATGGCATGGTGAGTGTCAGCTGTGTTGGCACATGGCTGCACTCACTTTGTTTCTGTTCAACCCCAGTAACAACCGAAAACACAGTGAAAAGATATGACTTTTGCTTCTCTCAAACTAGAGACAGACTGATGATGGTTGGGTGACACAGGTCATGTAACAAATAGGAGTGAGTATACAGTGACAACCCCCCCACCAAGTTACATAACAGGCACAGTAGTGACTAGTGGAAGGTGAGTCAAGCAGGCACATACAAATCACTTGTTATATATTTACATTCTTTTACAACCTTTACATTTTTGAGGAGCCAACCAAAATGCTGTGGTGGGTTGTAAGCAGCCTACAGGCCATATGTTGTACAGGCCTGCCTTAGAGAGAAGAATCAGAAACATTGGATGCAAATTGCAAAGAGGCAAATATAGACCTGATATCAGGAAAGACATCTTAATAATCAAAACTATCCTAAAGTAGAATTGTTTGCCTCAAGAGGCAGTGAGTTCCTCCTCCTTGAGGGTCTTCAAGCAGAGGCTGGTCAACTACTTGTCAGATTTGTTAAAATGAAGATTCTTTTCATGGATGGATGGATTTAGATGGCTTTTGAGATTCCTTCCAATTCTTGTAATCCCAACATTTTTTGACAACAGTATTAACAATTAGCAATAACATATGGTCTCCTAATCTAAATTATACTTGGTTTTTCTTATCTTTTCATCAAATGATCCTTTTTTAAATAATAGTCTTCTTTGAGGCTCTTAGCGAGCTGAGCACCAACATCATCACTATTGATGTCATCAAAGATGTCATGAAAATGAATGCAGCACTCAGACTAGACTATTCTAGGGATATATTTAATGATTACAAAGAGGTCTTATTAGAGCAGTGCTTCATCTATTAAGCAATGTAGCTTGATAATATTATTGGTGTTTCCACTGTGTTTAATATTTTTTTTTTGCTTCTTTCTGCTCTAGAGAGGTTTTTTTAGGGCTCTGATGATCAAGGTTAAGGAAGAAAGCATTACCTCAATCTGAGTCTTTCTATTCTGTTCTGTGAAATTCACAGTGATGTCATTACCACTTTTTTTGTGAAATAAACTCAGAAAACCAATTTTAGAAGCCAGAGCAGATAAGGCACCAATGTTATCTGAAGAACATCTCAAAAGTACAATTTAGGGTTGAACTTGGGTGGTGACAAAGGTAGGGGCTCCATCTGGACCCTAAGGATGGCCATTGCTGTTGGATGAACATGGATTTGGGATGACCAAAAAACCTACACATTTATCATCCACAAATTGGGAGCTTAGAGCTTTCCTTGAGTTTTCAAACAAATAAAACTTACTCTTTGCATATCTATCTAAATTATTGTAAATTAGTGCTATGGCTCTGTCAAACATCCAATGTGTTTCATTTTAGGGAAATGTGTATTTTGGTGGTAAACAAGTTAATCACTATATGCTTTTATGAGTCCTCTGTAGCAAGAAAATTGCTATTAAAACATGAAAATGTTCAGGTAAAATAATATTTAGGAAAATTTTCTTAGTAGTTATGATGTCCAATTGAGCAGATTAATGGAACAAATTAAGTACCACCTCTTGTCCACCCACTCTGTGTACTTACCCTTTTGGCTTTGACGTGCCTATGAACATTTACAGCATCTTACGGGGAACTGGGAAAAAATAAATATCTTGTTATTTTTGGAACAATGACTAGATTGTTAGATTTGAAGTCACAAAGGTCTGAGTTCAATTTCCATTTCAGACACTTACTAGTTGTGTGATAGTGAGTCAGTCAAGTTTTATCACAAGGTTATTGTGGAGATGGGTAAATTAATATATTGATACAATAAATTAAATAAATATATGTAAAGCACTTTGCAAAACTTAAAGTACTATATAAATGCTAATTATTCTTATTCTTTTAAATTACACCAAAAGACTGTATTTAGGGCAAGTAAAAAAATCTAGGAAGCCTTAAAAGTGTTAAAAAAGATAGGTAGAGGAACTTTTTCAAAGTATTCCTAAGTGAATTAGAGTAGTCTACATGTCCAGGGTAAATGAAATTTGGTATTGAGTTTAAAAACAAATCAGTAAGTTCTTTATTCCCTTTCAAAGGTGTTAAGATGTTTTCAACAATTAGACTTCCATAGAAATGTTTGTGAGTGGCATTCTAAAAACATTTGAATGTGAATATTTGGAAGGGAACAAAGATGCTTGGGGCTAAGTTTCTCTTAGAATAAATTGTCAAGTCTAATTAAAAATTGTTGGTCAGGTAGGGACAATTTGGAACTTAAGGATTCATTCAGCAAATGTATGTTTAGTGACAGCTATGTTCATATATTAGAAGAATGGTATTTTATATATATATAATATAATAATTTATATAATATATGTATATATAATATAATAATTTATATAATATATGTATATATATATGTATAAGCTAGGATGGTTTCCCTTTAAATAGGCAAGGAGGTTATCCTCTCTAGTTGGTTGATACAGAGAACTAAGGATAAAAAAAGCTCAGTTTATGTGGAATTGGCACTCCAAATCCAAGTTGTGGAACATCTTTCTGACCCAATTTCCTGTTCAGGAGGTGATGAATGTGGAAGAGAACAGTGTCTGTTTTTACTAAAGTGTGTCCTTTTTATTGCAAATAAAATTATTTTTTTCTGAATTTTTGTTTATTTTTTAGTTTTCAACATTCACTTCCATAAGATTTTGAGTTCCAAATTTTCTCTTCCTTTTTCCTCTTCCCCCTGCCCAGGATGGCATACAATCTCATATAAGTTATACATTCATATTAAACATTTTCACATTGGGAGGAACCACAAGAAAGATGAAACTAGAAAGAGAGAGGGAGAGAGAGAGAGAGAGAGAGAGAGAGAGAGAGAGAGAGAGAGAGAGAGAGAGCAAATAGTATACTGGGGGTAAAAATTATGTCTCAGCTTTTTGGTCCCCTTCTAATCTTAGTTGCATTGACTTTGTTAGTGCAAAAACTTTTCAATATTATGTAATCAAAATGATCCATTTTGCTTTTCATAATATTCTCTCTCTTGTTTGGTCATAAATTCTTCGATTCTCCATAGTTCTGACAGGTATACTATTTTTTGCTCTCCTGGTTTGCTTATAATATCAGCCTTTATATCTAAATTGTATACCCATTTTGACCATATCTTGGTATGTGGTATAAGATATTGGTCCATGCCTAATTTCTGCCATACTGTTTTTTAGTTTTCCCAGTAGTATTTGCTAACTAGTGAATTCTTACCCCAGAAACTGGAGTCTTTGAGTTTATCAAAAAGTAGATTACTTATAGTCATTGAAGACTGTGTCTTCTGTAGCTAACCAATTCCACTGATCCACCATTCTATTTCTTAGCCAGGACCAAGTAATTGTGATGACTGCTGCTTTTTTTTTTAATATAAATTTATTTATTTAATTTTTTACACTAATTTTCAAAAAGTTTTGGGTTCCAAATTTTCTCCCCATTTGTCCCCTCTCCCCACCCCAATACACCGAGCATTCTAATTTCCCTATCACCCATCTGCCCTCTCTTCTATCATCCCTCCCTTCCCTTGTCCCCATCTTCTCTTTTGTCCTGCAGGGCTAGATAACTTTCTATTCCCCATTACCTGTATTTCTTATTTCCTAGTAGCAAGAACAATACTTGACAGTTGTTCCTAAAACTTTGAGTTCACACTTCTCCTCATCCTTCCCTCCCCACCCATTCCCTTTGGGAAGGCAGGCAATTCAATATAGGCCATATCTGTGTAGTTTTGCAAATGACTTCCATAATAGTCATGTTGTATAAGACTAACTATATTTCCATCCATCCTATCCTGCCCCACATTGTTGCTACTCTCTCTTTTGATCCTGTCCCTCCCAAAGTGTTGACTTCAAATTGCTCCCTCCTCCTATTGCCCTCCCTTCCATCATACCCCCGCCCCTGCTTATCTCCTTATCCCCCACTTTCCTGTATTATTCCTTCCTTTAGTCGATTGTGATGAGAGTAAACTTCATGTTTTTTATTCTCAGCTCTCCTCTTTCTCTCTCCACTAAAAAGTCTCCTGCTTGCCTCTTCTATGAGAGATAATTTATCCCATTCCATTACACCCTCTCTCCTTCCACTATATTTCTCTCTCACTGTTTACCTTGATTTCTTTTAAGATATGATCCCATCCTATTCAATTCACTCTGTGCTCTCTGTCTCTGTGTGTGCGTGCATGTATGTATGTGTGTACGCACGTGTGTACATGTGTGTGCATGCACGTATGTAGGTATGTGTGTGTATGTGTGTGTGTAATCCTACCAACTACCCAGATACTGAACAGTTTCAAGAGTTACAAATATTGTCTTTCCATGTAGGAATGTAAACAGCTCAACTTTGGTAAGTCCCTTATGACTTCTCTTTGCTGTTTACTTTTTCATGCTTCTTCTCATTCTTGTGTTTGAAAGTCAAATTTTCTTTTCAGCTCTGGTCTTTTCATCAAGAATGCTTGAAAGTCCTCAATTTCATTGAAAGACCAGTTTTTCCCCTGAAGTATTATACTCAGTTTTGCTGGGTAGGTGATTCTTGGTTTTAG
>CM053770.1:157214116-157257767 GCA_028658325.1 Potorous gilbertii
GAGGGCAGATTGGTGATATGGGTAATTAGAATGTCCAGTGTATGGGGGAGGGGAGAGGGGACAAATGGGGAGAAAATTTTGGAACCCAAAATCTTGTGAAAATGAATGTAAAAATTTAAATAAATTTATTAATAAAAAAAATTGTTATCATTGAAATGGAAAAAAAACCCAACAAAACACAAAGGAACTGGGCTATGTGGGCAAACTATGCATAGATCAATAGAGCCAGAGAATTTCACATGCCTAAGTTTGCCAGGAGAATCATTATCAAGCTTTTTATAAGTCTCTTTTTTCAAACAGCATGAAGTTTATGGAAAGAAATGACAGGGTCCTTCCCTTTTATATTGAAGTAGATTCTGAAAACTTTAGCTTCCTTAAGAATTCTTATGGCATGCACAGGAAATGGATAAATATCTGATCATGTTACATTTTGTTACTCAAAAATCTTTAGTGGTTTCTTTTCGCCCATCTAGCAAATTTCCCTTTTTTTGCCTGGCATTCAAGACCCTTCACAACCTGAGATGACCACATCTTTTCAGCCTCATCTCCTGTGGAATATTCCTTTGTCTATGTTTCTCCGGATGCCCAGAACTTCCTTATTCCCTTTCCTCTTCTACTGCATTCTTAATCTGGCCTCAGAAACTTACTAGCTACGTGACATTGGGCAATTCACTTAATTGCCATCTGCCTCAGTTTCATCGAGTGTAAAATGGAAATAATTGTAGTACCGATTTCCTGGCATTCTGATGAGGAACAAATGGGGTAATATGTGAAAAGTGCCTGGCACATAATGTGCTTGATAAATTTTTGCTCCCTTCGCATTCTCTCTCCCCCATCAAACCTCTAATTTCCTCAAGCTCCACACAGCCTCCTTTTTTGTATATTCCTCATGCACTTCTGTCTCACAGTTATCTATATATGTGTAATTCTCTCTACTAGACTATAAGTTCCATGTGGACAATTAACATCTCAGCTAAACTGTGCACTTCTCCCAGTGCCTACCAAAGTTCTATGCACACAGCAGATATATAATAAGTGTTTGCTGAAATTGAATTTTGATTTGATATTCACATTTAGAAATATCATTGAGGGAATACCAGCAACTTATATAACACTTTATAGGGTGAAAAAGTATTTTCTATATATTTATTTCTTACAACAAACTGGGGATACTGGGAGGTAAGCTGGTAGCCAGTTTGGACAGAATGAAATGTGTACATATGTAATACATCTGGAAAGGCAGGCTTTAGCCAAATTGGGTGGGGAGAGAAAGGGATGTTTCACTCCAGACTGAGGAACTTGTACTTTATTCCAAAGGCAATAGAAAATAAAGATATTTAAGCAATGAAACAATATGATTGAATCTGTGACTTAGGATAATTATTCTGGTAGCTATGAAGAGGGATGATTAGAAGGGGAAAGTCTGGAAATAGGTAGACCAATTAGGAGGCTATTTGAATAATCTGCATTAGACGTTCTTCACTATATCATGTTGCTTTCATTTAAAGAATTTTAGCACAGAGATGATCTTAAATTGCAAAAATAGGAGGACATTCAATTACAGAAAGTTAACCACATTGAAGATTGCTCAAGAATCCCAACACTGGTGTTTTTTTTTCCTCTGCATCAGTCCCGGAACCAATACCTTCTATGTACTGACAAGCTATTTTTTGTGGTGACTTTTTCTGATGTCTAACCTAAGGCATCAAATCTATGAATGAATGATAGTACTGTAACATGATTTCTTAAGAAAAATTCTATTTTCTCTTAAGCCAAAGTTGTCCCATGTAACCTATCCAGCAACTAAGTCTTTTATTACTGATTATTTCTGTCAGAATTCAAAGATGAAAGCCTTAAACTTGCCGCTTCAACACTGCATCTGAGGATTATGATTAATGAACTATATGTAGTGCAACTCTCTCATTTCCATTTTAACATTATCTAGTAGACCTTTCATTACCTATTACTAATTCCTATTAGCGATCAACAAGACCGTAACTCTTGTTTTCTGCCCTGATTTTTTATTTTAAGACAGAGTCTAACAGAAATAATTACCTGTATTAGCTGCTGGAAAAAAGCTAAGAAAATAAAAAACATTTTCTGTCCTAAAAAACTGTCAAGGTCTGTTTTCCAATAACTGTCTTAAAAGAATTTCAAAAACAGCAACTTGTATTTACTACTGCATAATGCTGGTCCTGCCTCCGCACAACACACACATTTTAATTTATGGAAACTGTGGATCCTTTAGCAGTTTGTCACATTCTTTGGCCAGAAATGCTTCTGCCAGTGAGGGGTGTCTCCACTTCCTTGTACTCAGGATAAAAGCATTTGATGACGTTTGATAAAAGGGGTATTTCTCATTGGAAGTCAAAAGGATGTAACTGCCTGGGGATACAGACAGTTAATTGCTCCTCCCTTCTGAGAAGGTCTTTCAGTGGTCAGGTATAAACAGAGTCACCCAAGAAAGGATAAAGAAGAGTCACTGCAGGGACTATATTAAACCCTCCTTACTAAATTTATTTCAGGCTTTCTCCACACTTGAAGGCATATATACTGTAAAAAAGGATTTAAGCTAGGTTTGGGGGAATAGCTCTCTACAGCTGCAGCTCCAGTAGAGATGGGAAAGATGGTACAGACTCTCTATAAATAGAAGATTTTCTGAGGGTACCTGGGGTGAGGAGGGAAAAAATGGAACAAAAATAGGGATTCTCTTTCATTCTCTTCCCTTTCCCCGCTCTGAGTAATAGTCATAACAGTGGTTTCAGAAAGAATAATCCTGAGTGTATTCTTTTCCTCATATTTATTTATGGATATCATTTCATCTTTATGTTTATAGAGTTGACTAAAAATATTTTTTTCTGGTAGTTAAATATCTCTGTAGTTTTTCAAGACTAGTCTCAGAAACATGAAATTTTATTTCAGACCTTCTCTGTATTTATCTGTAACTACTTATAAAGTTAAAAGGAAAAAAATGCTGCTCAATAGGTATTTTAAAAGATACTGCTGTTACCAGGCCTGAAATCTGTTCTGGCAACACAAAACTCAAAGCAGGAAGTGTTTTCAGACTCAGAGACACATCTTATTCTGTGGTCTGAGAGGAGTCTGCTTGGATAACTTTCAGATCTAACTGGAACAGTCTTTCCTTCCTTTGGATAGTTTCCTAAATTCATTCTACATAACAGTGGCTTGAGACTACTGGAGGTGGAATAATTCATTGTTACCTATTATGTTTTAAAAATCACATTCAGAGTCTGATGCTACCTCCTAGCATTGATTTTCTATCCTAGAAGGAACCCAGAGAGTTGGTTACAATTCCAACCCTGGAACATCAATATATTTAGTACACGAAAGTGGTAGCATGTAGAGTGGATAAAGAGCTAGCCCTGGAGCCAAGAAGACCTAAATTTAAATCTTGCTTCTGATACTACCACTTATATAGGAACCTGAACAAATCACTTAACCTCTTAGTTCTCTAACTAACTCTCTAACACTGTAAGGTGCAGAGAAACTGATGACTGGCATTGATGAAGGAGAATTTCCTAATACGACAGTTTCCCATACCAGTGAACTTATAGGGCCATTACATTGCCTAACCCTAGGACAATTAGGTTGGGCATACAATAAATAACTAACTAATTTATGATTGAGTTCACTTCCTAGCCAATCAGGGGCAACATTCAAAATGAGGTGGGGATAGAGTGAGTGTTTGCCACTTTCCTCAAGGGAACTATAATAACCTAAAGACCTACCTCCACAAGACAATTCATCCTGAAGTAAGACCAGATGCATTGGACAAGAGCACCTTGTTGTACCATCTCCTTTCACAAGGCAAATATGTGAACAACCACCATTATCCTGAGAACATGGATGTTGCCCTAAAAATTAAAAAGAAAAGTCCAAATCTATCAATACAAGTAGATGCACTCAGAATCATCTCCTTATTAGAAACTTTCAATTTTTCCTTAACTACGAACAAAATCAAATGTATATTATGATTTTTTAAACAGCAAAGATTTCTGTATAAATGAAGGTACTCACTCCCTTGACTTAAATTATATAAACTACAATCTACCATCAGCATAAAAAATGCCTGGCATATATTAGTGTAGTAGTTACTAAAGCATCCATGTACCTTGAAGTGTAACTAAGTGCTGGGGACACAAAAGGGAAAATAAAATAATCTCTGACTTCAAAGAATTTATACTCTGCTTAAGAAAAGAACATGCACACAAATGTAACTTGAAATATAACAGCCTCTGCCTCTAAAACAAAACACTCTGCCACAAGATGCGTAGGAAGCACAAGAATATTGGATACCAATGGTTTACTTGTCATCTTTGGAGGAAACTGAATTTTTTAACTACTATTCTGGTGAGGATGTGAACTACGATGGCAGAAGAGAAGGCAGAAAGAGAGAACTAAAAAACTTATTTCCTGAGATAACTGACTTTAATCTTTGTGGGAAAAAAAGGTGAAGGGAATGTATGAGGAGGAAAAATTTAATGTGTGTCATGAGAGAAATGAAAGGTAAAATTGATTAATGAAGCCAGCAGTTATAGTGACAGGTAAAGATAGATGACTTAAAGTAAATCTCAGTCTTTGTTTTACTGATAATTACATTGTTAATAAATAGTATAACCAGTCACCTTTATGTTTAAGTAAAAGATAAAAGGAGATAGAAATTAACAAAAGCTTATGAGAAAAGAGACACCCCCATTATTTGAAAAAGCTGGAGTCCCTAAGAGCTTAACTGATTGAGAACTACTGCCATTTTAGTAATTGCAATACCTCAAACTATATTATCAATCTTTTTCACAGCAGATATCTGAGTGCTCAATCTGCCATTGGTCAAATTTTTGCAGATGAGCATTAAGTTGTAAATGCTTTAAAATATGTATATTATTAGAAATATATATGTCTAAATACCCAACTGACAGACTGCTGCTGTTTGGTCAGTCAGTAGTACATGACTCTTTGGGACCTTATGGACTAAGATCCGGCACAACAATGCTGTCCATGGGCTTTTCTTGGCAAAGATAACGGAGCAGTTTGCCATTGCCTTCTCCAAGGGATTAAGGCAAACAGAGGTTAAGTGACTTACTTGATCAGGATCACACAACTCTGAGGCCAGATTTGAACTCAAATTTCCCTGACTTCAGGCCCGGCACTCCAAGCTGCCTCAATCAACAAAATACATAGGATCAAAAATTTGAAACTGGGAAGGTTTCTTATAGGTAGGTCATCATTAACTCCTTCATTTTACAGATGAGGAAACTGAGGCCAAAAGATGCTAAGTAACTGATCAAGGCCAATCAAGTGATAGTACTAAAGTTGGAGTCATGAAGCCTTGAATTCAAGTTCTGCTTCTGGTACCACCTAGCTTGCCTTTTCTTAGCCTCAGTTTTCTCCTGTGGAAAACAGGGATAATAGCAGCATCTACATCACAGGACTGTTGTGACATCAAATAAGATAACATACGTATAGATCTTTGCAAACGTTAAAGAGCCACACAAGTGCTAGTTATTACAATTACAATTAGCTCGTCACATGAATCAATATACGGAGCTGCCAGTAAAGGGACCTTCTCCACCAATGGTAATCAGTATTCCTGCCACAACTTTAAAGTTTTAAAAGTCACCTGGGGCCCTAAAGCTACAGGTGTGCGTAGGTGGAGCTTAACCAGCAAAAAAGAAAAGGGAAAGAAAAATTCTGGCTAAAAATGGTTCAGTCATCAACTACATTTTTCCCCTAAACCTCAGAAAGGAAGTGAATCTTTTTGTTAGTTTTCTAACATTTGTAATATCCAAAGCCTCAAATGTATCAAACTTTTCATTACTATAGCACTTGGTTTGATATATAATTAATCTTCATTTGCAAAATTAATAAAGTCATTAGAGAGTTCTAAGAAATTAAAACATTCTTCTAATATATTTTCCAGATCTCTCCTACACTTCTAAGCATTGTTTTTCCTGCAGACAGTGTAGGTGTCTTGTGATATCGTTTCCAAACAAATGCTTATTTTTTCTTCTCTGTTCTCCTTCTCCATTACTGATAATTAAATTACATGATGATGATCACAATAACCTCCTATTAATTGAGAAATGAAAATTTAGAAATTAGATGGAATAGAGAATAGAGAATTCTTTCTGTTCTGGATAAATTGTTTCATTATTCAATTACCAAAGCATTCAAAGAGAATTATCAGAGTTGACAACACCTGAAGATCATTCATAACTTTAGCAGGTATGCCTTGTCACTAAATTTATTGTCACAGATATAGCTTAAGGTACTTTAATAGTACCAGAGAAGCTAGTACTTTTGAATTCAAAGGTAGAGAGAATTACTATATTTTTTATAGCTTCTCTTAGAAGAGTTTTGAAAGGAAATGTATAGAATTTCAGGATGGGAGCAAACACCCTTTGTGTTCTTGTTTTACTTAAGCTATAACATAACTTTGTATTGAGAGACAGTACAGAACAGTGGAAAGACTGCTGGATTTGGGAGTCAGGAGACATGGGTTTGAATACTGCCCCTAGACACTCAGTTGCTGTGTAACTATGGATAAATCATTCTAATCCCTTAGAGCTTCAGTTTCCTCATCGTAAAATGAGGATGATAACATCTGCACTACGTACCTCACAGTGTTCTGAATAGAGCATTTTTCATAACTTAAAGACTTAAACTTAAAGTATTATGTAAACCTACATCGTTTTTATATATTCGGTGGGACATAATTTACCAAGACTTAGCATTCAGGCTCTATCTTAAAATGATCACTTGCAATTAAGAAGTATTTGAAAAAGTTACTCTTAATTTTGCAAAAATTCACAAAAAATACAGTGTTTCTCTTTTATGAAGAAGTGATGGTGGCATAAGAAAATAGAATTTTGGTAGTGGATAGACATGGCAATGGAATCAGGAAGATTTGTAGTTTTCTATATTGGATAGAAAACCTGCGAGGCAGAAAACCTCCAAAGAGTTTCCATGCATGAACCATAATGAACAACACTAAAACGTTTTCAAATATGGGATGAGCAAATGGCTTAATTAGTAATTATGCTAAAAGAACTCTACCAAGGAGACCTGAATACTACCTTAACATAATCTTCAAATGTACTAGATCAGCAATCCCACTAGCTACTTACTATATTCCAGAAGGTTTAGCTCTTTTACAGCGTGAATGTCACTCAGTTGGGCAATTCGAGCCTGGACCTTGGTCCGCCCTTCACGACCAGTCATGTCAATTTTTTCAATCATTTGCTGCTGCCTATCAATCCAGTACAGCCAGTTTTCAAACACAGTCAAGCCCACAGGTTGCAAGATATTGGAGTCTTCTAAAACTATACGATTTGCACCTTGGTAAAACAATTCAAAGAAAAACAATTTAGGTATCAATTCATCTAATGACATGTACTGAAATTCTATTGTCCTTATATGTGTAGCACTAAACTAGGTACTATGAGAACTTAAAAATGTAGTTGAAAAAATATGATATGCACATTAAAGTTTTTAAAATACTAGCATATTACACGAAGTACCAAATTAGTGATACGATCTTCTTAATATTCTATTTTCTTCAAATCATAGACTGGAAAAGAGATTATCCCAACCAAAAGCAGAAATATCTTTTACAACATCCCAGAAAAACAGTCATTAAGTTTAAACACTTCTAAAATGATGGGGAACCCATTCCATTGCTTAAAAAAAAAAGCAAGACTCTGAGCAAACTGTTCTTCATAGTGAACCAAAATCTGTCTGTAACCTTCACTGTAGTCGGATTTTTCCTAACCAATTTTGTACTTTATTTACATAAAGAAAATAATATACAAATAACACAAACCAAAACAAAAAAATGTCTTGATGAATGGTCTCTTCAAGCTTCCATTTCTGGGCATACCCTTTGAAAAGTGCTACAATGTAAAGGTCTCTTTTCTTCTCTTTATTTTTATTTTTTAAATTATTGTGCAAAAAAATGTATTTTTAGTTCTGAATTATTTTTCTCCCTCCTGTCCCTCTCCCACCTACTGAGAAGTCAAGAAATGATACCCATTATACATAAAGTCATGCAAAACATATTTCCACAGTAGCTACATTGCAAAAGGAAAAATAAAAGCAAGAAAAACACAGAAAAGCTTCAGTCTGCACTCAGAGCTCATCAGTTCTTTCTCTAGAGGTGGAGAGCATTTTTCATCTTGACTTCTTTGGAATTATCATGGAAAACTGTATTGATCCTTCACAGTTATTATCATTACACTATCGTTGTTACTGTGCACAATGTTCTCCTGGTTCTGGTCACTTCATTTTGCTTCAATTCCTTTTAGGTCTTCTCAGGTTCTTCTGAAATCATCCTGCTTGTCATTTCTTGTAATGCATTAGTACTCCATATACCACAACTTGTTTAGATATTCCCCAACTGATGAGCATTCCCTCCATTTTCAGTTCTTTGCCATCACAAAAGAGCAGCTACATATACTTTTGTATATATAAGTCCATTTCATTTTTCTTTTAGTTCCAAAATTCCAAATTATTCTCCAAAATTACTGGAATGGTTCACAACTCCACCAATCATGCATCAGTGTCCCTGTGATTCTACATCCCCTGCAGCATTTGTCATTTTCCTTTTCTGTCATGTTAGTCACTTTGATAGGTGTGAGGTGGTATAGTTTCAATGTGCATTTCTCTAATTATTAGTGATTTATAGCATTTTTCATAGGTATTTAGTTTTGATTTCTTCTTCTGAAAAGTATCTATTAATATTCTTTGACCGTTTATCAATTTGGCAATGGCTGTTATTTCTGTAAATTTGGCTCAAATCCCTTTATATATTTGAGAAATGAAACATTTATTAGAGAAACTTGCAATACATTTTTTTTATCCCAATTTCCTGCTTTCCTTCAAATCCTGGCAGTACTGGTTTTATTTGCACAAGAACTTTTAAACTTCATGAAATCAAAATTATCTGTCTCCCAAGAACCTCTCTATCTTGTTTAGTCACGAACTCTTCCATTACTCACAGATCTGAGAATTTTTTCCAAAATTCTCTAATTTGCTTTTATCACCCTTTATGTCTAAATCATGTACCCCATTTATAGCTTATCATGGTATATGGTGGGAATACTGATCCATGCCTAGTTTCTGCCAGACTCCTTTCCAGTTTTCCTGGTAGCTTTTGTCAAATAACAAATTCTTGTTTCAAAAGTTTGGAACTTTGGGCTGAGGTATTTTACTTCTGTATATTCCACATCTCATGTGTCTCACTGGTCAACTCTATTCTTATTCAGTACCAGACTGTTCTGATGATTACTGCTTTGTAGCATAGTTTGAGATCTGCAACTGTGGGCTACCTTCCTTCACATATTTTTCACAAATGCTCTTGACCCTTTTATAAATTTTGTTATTCTTTTTTCTAACTCTGTAAAATAATTTTTTGGTAATTTTACTGGCATGGTATGAAATAAGTAAATTTAAGTGTTCTATAATTGTGTTTATACAGTTCTCAGGTATGTCTTGGCAGGTGGACTCTCAATTATTTTTATGTTGTCTGTTATTTCAAATGGAATTTCTCTGTCTCTTGATGCTGGGTTTTGTTGGTAATATACAGAAATGCTGGTTAATTGTTCTAACTAATTTTTAGTTGATTCTCAAGATTCTCTAAGCATATCATCACATCACCTCTTTCTTTCTAAATTCCATGTCATCTTGCTGGCAGATCTCTGGTTAAGTGCATTCTTAACTGTACTGAAGGCAATAAAGTGATGGCCACAAAGAAAAAAAGTTGGTGGAAGTCAATGGTGGAAGTCCAGGCTCCAGGTAAAAAGTAGCAAATCCACACTAAGCTATAAACAGATCCTAAAAATGATCAGGCAAAGTAAAGATGAATGAGTCATCCTAGCAACAAATGTCTGGCTTTAAGGAAATAAAAGAACACAGATTAGGATATGTTGGCCACAACTGACAAATGCAATAATAATGAATGTTGCTACAACATTGTTATTGACTGATTCAGGTGATTCTGATATCACTGGAAACATGCCAGAAGAAACCAATAAAAAGTAAAATGCACATTATTATTCTGATGAATAAAGTATTTATTAAGCACTTATTATGTGTAAAGCACTGTTTATTTTGTTAAAAGTCTCTAACACTTCAAATAACAACTAAGAAAGGAAAAAAAGAAAGGGGGCCCAAAGAAAGAAGTGGAGAGACTCTCCAAACTAAATCATTCAGAAATACTGCTTTTGGGTACCTGAGAGATCACTACTTTCAATTCTCCGGAGATCTGAATCAGCCCAAAACAGTTTGCCCAAGCGGCTGTCAAGGGCTAAAGCTATAGGTTTACTTAAGCCACTGAAAAAGAGGACTTCTCTTTCTGTTCCATCCAAAGCAGCCCTCTCAATTTTTGGAGACCTTTCTTGAAGATTGGTAAAGTACATATACCTAAAGGCAGAAAGAGGAACAAGAGTTATAAAAAGAAAATATATTGATACAAGTATAACCAAATACTACTAATGAGAGATAGTAATTTCTTTTTTTAAAGCAATGAATTCTTACTATTTTCATAGAGCTCAACATATACTAGTAACTAGGAGATGTCCTTAGGAGGTCTGCTTTACTAAAGATTCATAATTAACTTGCTAAATGTTTTAGGCATAGAAACAACTATCCAAGGCTTCAGAAGATCATTTTCTGCCCAGTCTCAATAATAATAATAAAATTTAATAAGACACTAGTAAGTTACATCTTCTACCTTGAAAATGCACAAAAATTGGAATAGCTAGGGGATGCAGTGCATAGAGCACCAGCCTTGGAGTCAGAAGGACCTGAGTTCAAATCCAGCCATAGATATTAGCTGTATGACTCTGGGCAAGTTATTTGACACTGATTGCTTCCCCCCACCCTGAAAAGAAAATGCACAAAAATTCAACCAGAAGCTCACAGGCAATAGGAAAAGTGCTACCCTTCCAAGCCCATACCAGCACAAGGTAGCCTCACAGTATGACTGAGACAGAACATTCTTAACTTGTAAGATTCTGTGTCCATAGACCAACAGCAAGAACAAACTCTTGAGAACCCCAACCCTGAAATTCCTAAGGAAACACCAATCTCAGCAACACTGAGGTCCCTAACATTCTGTTCTCCACAAAAGGAACTGAAGAGCCAGTTCTGTGAACCCCAAAAGCTGCAAGGGGGCCCAATCCAAGGGGGCAGGTGAAAATCAGTGCAAGAATCAAGAGTAAAACCACACAAGGCTGAATACCACAGAAGTATAGCAGAGGCATGGCACAAAGCCTCATAAGGAACTAAAGCGAAAGAGCAAATTGAACACCAATCAATGTAAAAAAAAATTACTACATCCAGAACTCTCCAAAAAAAAGCAGTAAGTAAACTCCGTAACAACTACAAGCAGAGATTTAGAGGAAAAAACAGATTTTACAAAAACATGAGTATGTGGAAGAATAGGTCTTGAAGAAAGAAAAGCAAAGAAAATAAGCAGCTTGGAAGAGAAAGTAGTAAATCAAACCCACCAAAAGAGATTCCCTGAAAACTAGATCAAACTAAAATCAATGACTTTATAAGACAGCAAGAAATATCAAAACCAAATCAAAAGACTGAAAAAAATAGAAGAAAATGGAAACTGATATCAAAAATAAATGATGTGGAAAGAGATCAAAGAGAAACAACCTAGACAACATATTTGAAGAATCTGTGAATGAAAACAGCCCAGATCTATTAGTCGGAGGGCAAAGTAAAGACAGAAAAAATTCACCTCGTAAAAGGAACAAAAACAACAACAAAAACAAAAGCCAAAGTCTTAGGAACGTCACAGCCAAAATCCAGGTTCCAAGTCAAAGAAAAATAATACTGTAAGCATGCAGGAAGAAGCAGTTTTAGGTCAGATGGACTCCAAGTGGGATCATGGGACACCAGGCTAAACAACAGGGGTCTTGGAATACAATATTCCTGATGGCAAAAGATGCAGACTGAAAACCAAGAATACACTATTCTGAAAAGCTGAGGATAATCTTGTAGGGGAACAAAGGACCTTAATGAAACAGACGACTTGCAAGCATTTCTGATAAAAGACTGAGTAGAATTCTAAAATAGAAACCCTAGAACACAAAGGAACATTTACATGAGCAACTGGAAAGAACAATATGATGATGGAGTGACAATATTCTAATAAGAGGGAAAAGAAAAAGTGTCCCTTCAGGACCTTAGTGTCTTCAAAGGGCGATGAGCAAGTTAACTTTTAAAAACAGAGGTACTGAAGGTGGATTGGTTCTGCTTTGAGAATTTAAAGAAGGGAAATAGAAGGGAGGATAAAAGGAACACACCAGCATACACTAGAGAATGAAGGGGGTGAAGCTTACTATTTCTCAGAATAGCAAAGATATGGAGGAAGAGAATATACAAATATGGAAGAAAAGGTAGCAGTAGGAGGCATCAATATGAACCTCACTCGTATTGAAAGTGGGCAAAAGAGGACTGAAATCCACACATTCACATAAATACACTCAGTTCAGTTTAGACATACATCAAACTCAACGGAAAACAAGTGGGAATGGGGGAGCAGTTAAAGGGAGGATAAAGGAGAAAACAGTTACGAAGAAAATAAACTTACTTACCCTGAAAGAGGAATTACAAGAGAAGGAAAAGAGAAGAGAATAACTAGAATCTGAGAGGATACTTTAGGTTGCCAGATAGGCAACAAGGGATCACTGAACAAACTGTGGTATATAAATGTACTGGACTATTTACTGTACTCTAAGAAATGATTCAGGATTTCAGAGAATCTAGGTGGTACAAATTGATGAAGAGTGAAGTGAGAAGCAGGAAAGTAATTTATGTAAGGATAAAGCGATAATGAGTTTTCTTTAGAAATACACCCGTGAAAGACTTAGGACCTCTGATCAATGCAGTGATCAACCATGTCTCCAAAGGACTTCTGATGATGCATATTACCCATTTCCTGACAGAGAGGGGATGAACACAAGCTATAGAGACATACAATTTTGGACATGTTCATCATGTAGATTTATTTTATTTAATCACACATTTGTCAAAAGGAAGGTTCAGGGGGCACAAACAGGAGAGTTTCACAGTAACAAATGCAATTTCACAGTAATCTATAAAGTTTTATTTAAGTTTGGAATTTTAAAAAAATTAACCTTTTAAATAGGTAACTTAAAGCATTCCTTCTGTGCTTACAGGATTCCCTTGCTTGGCAAACTTATTTTTCATAGATCAAAATTAACTCTGACCTAGTGTCTATCTGAACACCACAAATTCTGAAGAGATTCTGAATTAAGCTATATTGAATACTATTCTACAGCATGGTTATTAAGACCAAATTTTAAAAACACATGAACACTGTCTTGTCATCACACAATCCCCCTTCACATACATGCATACACAAAGAAGAATTAAAAGATATGTAAAAATTCTTTTTTCCCCAATCACCAAGTTTTAGTACCCGTAAATAAGTATATACCCTTTTAGAATATGTTTACTTCAAAACTCTTACACGTCCTTGACTCTCTCTTGAAAACCACTACGAAAATATTCCCACTGAATTTCCAATGTACCATTTACATAACGTACCCTTTCTCTGGGTTTACCATGATGGCTCGAGGTCGGTCTTGCTCTCCCTTGAGTACCACTCCAACAGGTCTCCCATCCAGCCTTGTTACATTAATGACATTAGTGGCTTCACAAGTCCAGTAGATATAACGGCTATAAATGTCAATGCTGAGGTCATAGGGCTGCATGTCCGGATTCTGATTGGGAACTGAGCTCACAACCACTGTAAGACCCTTTGAAAGAAAGTGTAAAAGACTTATACACAAATGATATTAGGTTGAAAATTAGACAACCCTGGGGCAGGTTCATCCAATAGCTGCCACCTACATGAAGGGCTGAACCTAAGAAAGAACCAATTCTTTCAATGACCAATGTTATACCAGGGTACCCAATTCAAGGAATCCTGGATATTCTCTGTTGGTTACAATAGAGTAGAGAACACAGTAATCATGATATTATTTTTCCTTAGCACGGTAGCTTGGGAAGGGCTAGAGGTGTCCCATTTGCAATTCTCCAAATGCTAGGCTGCCATTTGACAGTCAGGCCTAGCCTAGGACTATTAAATTCATTTATACAAAATTCAGTGTCACAAAACTGCAGTATTTGTAAAGCTGAGCAGTACAGATTCCCTGAGTGAATGAATTTCACGTGAGTCTTTGCCAGTGAGCTGAAATGCTCCTTCACAGGACTGATTTATATAACTACAACCTTCTATCTGGAGAAATATAACACTGCTACCATTTTTAACTGCTAGCCAACACCCTAATAGCCCTTTCCCAAATGCCTAAGTCTTGTTTAAATGCTTCAATGATCTCAGCCCTAACTTGTTCATCCCTAAAAACATTCCACTTTCTGGTTCCAGAAGGACTTTGCCCAACTCCATTAGAACACTGCTCCCAGTCAGTTATGATTAAGTGAACAGATAATAAATATAGTCACCTAAGCTCCACAAAGTTAGTTAGCATCAATAACAGCACTACAATCTTGGCCAGTGATCTAAACATATAAATACATATAGACTTATAGATAAAGCAAAGGGCCTGCATAAGCATGGCATGCCTATTCATCATATCTTCCTCCATATCACTATTATCAGCAAACATGAATTTTTAGTCAAGTTCTTCAATTACCTGGCTACCATCTTCCTGTGCCTTTCGGATCATATTTTGTCGTGAGTCGATCCAATAAAGGTGTTTGTCCAAAGGGTCATAGTCAATGGCTCGGACATTCCGTAGGCTGTGGATGGGGAGGATTATATCTGGACTCTGCTGTTCATCAATCACCATACGGTTGATGGCATTCTTCTGACTGAAGAGCAGGAAGGTGGTAGGAGCTTTAAGAAAGAAAAAAATGAAAGAAAGAACTCTGTAACATTCCAGTGGAACAATCAGGCCAATATGAGCACTATTACGAACATTGTATCGTATAAACTTTGGCTAGTTACAGGACATGGAAAAGGAAGGGGGCCAGGAAGGCTACACAATGGATTTGAGGGTTTTTCCACTATGTGTGTACTAGGAGGGGAAACAAAAGTTGAAGCGCCAGACAAAGTATGGATTTGTTCAAGAGCTAATGCATAGTGTGATCAAGACTTAAGCAGGCCCAAAAGGATCTCAGATAAAAATCACTAATTTTTTACTTCTTTATGAGATCTGAGATCATTTTAAGTGGATGGAGGCATGTCAATATGTAACAAAAAGTATAGAGATAATTAAACTGAAAGTCAGGAGACTCAAGTTCTATTCCTGGTTCTGCCACAAAGTTAGGCAAGTCATTTAATTCCAAGTTAAAAAGAAAAAAATACTAATAAAAAAATGAAAAATGAATAATTGTATTCTGCCTCTAAACTGTTTTTAATATTTTGCCAACCCAACAACAATAGCTGATGCTCCGTTATTTTGAGTGTCTATTCCTTGGAAGAATAGGGATGTCTTTCACCTTGTCTTTCTCAGGAAAATCTAGTCTATGGTGAAATGGGATGAAATCCTTCTTCAAGATACGGATATAATCCTTTTTTTCTAGCTCCTTCCTCTGTCTTTCTCTGGTTCTCCACAGGAGCAATGAAATGTATCTGGCACTGGAAAAGATTTTCCCTTATCACATTCAGATTCATATAATGTTTATTTATTTGAGTCCTATTCCCTCAATATGCTTTGAGAATAAGCGGTTTTTCATTTCTAATATAAAGAAATATAAATTTCTAATATATTTCTAATAAAAAATATTTATTTGAATTAAATTGAAACAAACACACAAATTAAACCCAAGTTCCAGGTCATACTCTGCTACTAACAAATTTTGTGACCTCAGGCATAGCACATTATTTTTCCTGCCCTCCTCAATTTTTTGATCTAAAAGTAGGGTGAAGTAAAATGTTCTCTAAGAACAGATCAGCGTTCAGGTTCTGACTTCAACACTGAAAGGTAACACAGAAATAATTGCTCATACTGATTTCTCTGCTGCACTATTTTTCCTTCACCTTCTATATACCTTCAGTTTATCTGAACCTTCATAGAATTCCCCAAACTAACGAAGTCCGCTTTTCTTTTATTTGGTGTTCACTATACATTGATTTAATTTCTTTTGGCGATTTAAAAATATCATACACTATGGAGGTAAGATCAATGACTAGATTGTAGCAAATGACAAGTTTCCCACTTCCTTTTTTAAAAGATCTTGAAAAATATGAAATGAGTCTCTACCAATAGTATTATTTTCTTAAGAAGATGAGGTAAAGAAGACTAAATGAATTCAAAGGTCCACACAACCCTGAGACTGTAAAATTCTAAGGGTTTTGAAATGAAGGTCTTCAAATGAGGAAATGCTCAGAGACATTGACAGACAGGACTATTAAATATTCTGTTAGCCTCAGAGGAAGCATCCTAGTCTCTTGGGGCAACAACTGAAATACATGTCTACCAAAAAATTACATTAATATTAATTAGCAACATTTATGTCATGCTTGGTATGGTGAAATGGTATGGAGTATGTGTCAGGCACCATGCTCAGAGTATTGCAATGGCTATCTCACTTGATCCTCACAACCCTGGAAGTAAGATTCAGCTGCGCACAAAGCAATGTGAAGAACACAGAAAAGAATGAGAGACAACAGGAGAAGTCTGATGTAAATTCCTTTTTACATGAAACTAAGTTTTAATGTACACAATTTTTTGAAAGAACGTGTATTGTAAAGCCATTCAGCAAAAAACATAGTAAGAAATTCTACGATAGTGCTAAAACATTCCACGTCTCTCAAGACATTTACCTAGTATCTCCACCTTTACTCACTTCAAAAAAGTGACCCTTCTCTTTCCCAAAGCCAAGTCTTCCTCATTCACCCTTGACCCCATCTACCCTCTCAATATTTCTAGCAAATTGCTTCCACTATCCTTCCTCTTTCTCATCTTCTACCTTTCTTCTTCTATTAGTTCCTTCCCTACCATCTAAAAACATACTCATGTTTCCAATATCTTCAAAAAGCTCTCACTTGATATTACCATCTTTGAAAGGCTCTTGTCCTACACCTCCTAGCCGTTTGTGGCTAAACTTGAGAAAAGTAATCTACGTTCCCTTCTAAAGCTCTCACTTCCCCCCTCCACACCCAACCTCACCCACCCCACCCACACCCTCCATCAATCTGGCTTCTGATTTCAACATTCAACTGAAATTACTCTCTCCAAAGTTACCATTGATCACTCAACTGCCAACTCATTGCTATATGAGAAATTGCCATTTCTCAGTCCTCACCGCTCTTGATCTCTCACAGCAGCAATGATCATCTTCTTCTCCCTGAACATCCCCTCTTTAAGTTTTCATGACAATGTTATCTCTTGATTGCTGTCTGAGCTTTCTCACCTCAGTCTCCTGATTTTACAGCCATGTCAAACTCATAAGTATGGGTGTTTCCCCCACCCCCAAGTTTTTCTCTAAGTCTTCTCTTTTTGAGCTACACCATCTTGGTTGATGATCTCATCAGCTCCCATAGGTTCAATTTATTATCTCTATACTAATTTATACAGATCTACATGTCTAGTCCTAGTCTCCTGAGCTATGGTTACATATCTCTCACTGTCTTAGATTTTTTCAAACTAAATATTCTATGTAGGCAATTATAGTATACTTCATGTAAGGAACTCTTTAAAGCACTGGGGGTACAAAGAAAGGCAAAGAACAGTCTCTCCAAATAGCCTTAATTCTATTGGAGAGACAACATGTAAATAGCTAGGTACGTATGAGATATATACAGAGTAGATGGAAGGTAATGTGAAAAGGGAAAACAGCTGAGGGGACCATGAAAGACCTTCTGCAGAAGGTGGGATATGAGTTGAGACTTGATGAAAAGTGGGAAACTTGTCCAAGCTCACATAAGAACTAAGTGCCAAGATCCAGATCCAACTCAACATCCTCTGATTTCAACTCTAAGACAGCAGTTAATCTAAAAATGTCTGTAGGTTTTAGTGGACTGCAAGTTGAATATGAATCAACAGTACTCTATGGCAGCCAAAAACCCTAGAGTAGGTAGCTGGTGGTGCAGAAGATGGGACTTGGAGTCAGGAAGACCTGAATTCAAATTTGGCTTGAGATAGATTTCTTGTGTGACCCTGGGCAAATCAATTAATCTATTTGCCTCAGTTGCCTCAAGTGCAAAATAGGGACAATACCAGCATCCATGCCACAGAGCTTTTTGAAGATCAAGTGTAAAGCATCAGTACCTGGCACTTGGTAGGCACTATATAAATGCTTATTCCCTTTCCTTCTGTAATCTTGGGCTACACTGAGATGTACAGATTTCAGAAATAAGGGAAGATTGTACCACGTTACGTTGCTTATACCACAAATACCATACAAAGTTCTGGATGCCGTATTTAAGGAAGGGTCCTGATAAGTTAGAATACTCAAAAAAGGCAACTAAATTAATAAGGAGCCTCAAGATTCTGCTAATATGAAAAACAGTTGAAGGAACCATAATTATTTAAACTGAAAAAGAAATAACTGGGCTAAGGAAAGGGGAAAAGAAGCTTAAAGACAGGTGGGGGGAAGATTTCTTCCGGTACCTAACAGGCCATCACATCTTGTGGATGAAGAAATAATCTTATCAACTTTGATCTCAAGGGATAAAATTAGCAAAATAGGTGAAAATACAGACAGGTGACTGAAATGAAAAGCATACATAAGTGTGTGCTAATGCACAGATTTAGGTCTGAGCTATCCAAATGGCAAGGGCAGCTAGGTGGTGCAGTGGATAGAGCACCAGTGCAGGAGTCAGGAGGACCTAAGTTCAAATCTCACCTCAGACACTTGACACTCATTAGCTGTATGACCTTGGGCAAGTCACCTAACCCTAGCTGCATCGTCCTGGGTCATCCCCAGTCATCCTGCTGAATATCTGGTCACTGGATTCAGATGGCTCTGGAGGAGAAGTGAGGCTGGGGATCTGCACAGCCCTCCCTCACTTAAAACAAAGTCAAGTCATGTCATCATTTCTCTGATGGCATGGTCTTCTCCAGCAACGAAGCATGAACATATATCTGAATGGCATGAGCTATTTCAGGAGGCAACAGGTTCTCCTTTGTCCAAATTTTTCAAGCAAAGACTAGGTAAGCACTTATTTGGGAACATTATAGAGGGGATTCTGATTTATGTTTAGTTTGGATAACATGACCTTGAAAATGCATTCCTGCTCTTGAGATCCTACAATTCTATGGACGCTATGATAAGCTTAGATCTACCTACAGTATATAAAGGTAATTTGTACAATATGATGTTATCTTAGTAATCAAGTCAGTGCTAGGCAAAGAAAATGAAAAATGCATTCTTCTTTTGGACTTTCTGTTCTATAGTCCCACTGTAATAAGAGGGGAAGTGTCTACTTCTTTTATGATTAAAAAACAACTTAGTCATTTGATTCTTTCAAAGGAATACACTGAACTAGTTCCAAAGAATTAATTTAATCTAATATTTCTGTAATCCCATTCTCTTTGGTAAATCTACCAACTTTCTCACATTCAATATCTACTTCTTCCTATATCCTAGATCTGATCACTATTCCCCTATGCATGAGATTGTTTTTAAGGTTAGAGAGAAAGATTTGTTATTTGACTATCGATTTCGTAACTAACATCTGTGCCTTTCATTTCCATTAGGAAAAAAATAAAAATTGCATACATTTATTTTGTCTCACTTTGGGGTCTAACACATTTTAATTATCTAAACATTTAATTAAACAATTATTTCAAATTAAAAAGAGCTAATATTTTGCCATATCACCTTATGTTATTATCACCAAGAAAACAGTAATAAAAAAAAAATTGGGGTTGTTTTGTTTACTAACCCTCTGTCTTTCCAGTAAATATCACCTTCGGTCTGTCACATTTTTGACTCCAGAAAGAATGGGCATAATGTCCCCAAACTCTGCTTTTTCCTCAAATTCTAACCTGTTCACAGGGAATTATAGCTTACCACTGCAAGTCCTGTTGTCAGTATTCAGTGAGTAGTGGGCTGGACATCCACAAACAAAACCACCAACTGGCACAGCCAAGCAGAGATGGGAACAGTGCCCATTGCTGGAAGCACATTCATTCCATCCTGCCTGCCGAGAGGAGTGAAAGACAAGGATGTCCATCACGTAATCCAAATGACCCTGTATGATGGTTCGGTTTTGGCCACTGGTTTTATTGGCACGTTCAATGCTACGTCGGCTCCAATCTGTCCAGTATATGTAATCTTGGTACTGAGTCAAGCCAAAAGGATGAGGCAAGTCGTCTGCTATAACTTCACGGTTTAGGCCTGTTTTCAGAAAGGCAACAGGGAGGTAAGAAGAGGGATGAAATATGGGAAGAGAAAAGTCTTCCTGGCAGAACAAAAACAATTTTTAATATGTGAAAAAATTACATTTGTAAGCAGTTAAGAAGAGTGCAATTATTCTGAAAATAATCCTAAAACCAGTCTAAACTCTGTAGTCAACTCAATCTGGCCTCTGAGCCTGTGTCTCAGACTAACATTTCTGCTGAGGCACTAATTTGTTTCAACTTCTAGATACATATTTTGATAGCATTATTAATTCTTTCTAATAAACACAAAGGCTTCTAGCACTCTTCTGGTAGTTTCTATTACAGGTAACGTTAGTAATATCTACAGATTAACTTCTATTACAATAAATTACACACAGTCACTAAAAGGTCTGTAGGACAAATATTTACCAGTCCTAGCTCTTAGTTAACTTTTTTTCAAACAATCTTAAGTACAATAAAATTCCTTTATAATGAAAGAACGTGGACAATCCCATCAGATTTTTGTTGGTGATATCTGACCTAAGTAAGTGATTGTCACTGAACTTTATATAAGGGACCACAACTTCAGATTTTAACTTCAAAACAGTTTATACAGAAAGAGAAAAGAAAATATATGTTCTCAGTTTTCCTACATCTAAATAATGTTTCATCTTATCTTCTTCAAAATAAGGTATTTGTGAAGTGCCCTGCAAATCTTAAGTATTACATAAGCATCAATATCACCATCATAATTACCACCATCAAAGGACAATTCTGGAAGAGTACTCCTTTTTATACCACAGGCTTCTGCTTTTTACCCTTCCTCATGCCTATTTAAAAAAAAATTCCTCCTAACAGCAGAGATTAAAAGAACACTATAAATGAGACCAAGAAACAGAATCCAAAGAGAAGATTACCTAGAACAAGAAACTGACAGTATATATCCTCACCCTGATCCAGGTTAAAGAGGTTACTTTAGGGTTACCTTGGAAGTTCAGCTACAAATCTTGGTTGCTCATATATAGCAGCAAATCTACATATGATATATACATATTATATACACGTGTCATAAATAGAACTTAAACCATCGATCTAACTTTATATTCAAAACATCAACAATAACCTACCTCTTGAATGTCTCCATTTGAATGAACAGAATTATATCTTACCTAGCATATTTGAAGATTCTATTAAGTTAGTATCCAGGTCTGTCCAATAGAGTCTTCTTTTAGCATAATCAATAGTTAAGCCATTTGCTCGTCCAACATTTGGAACTAATGTAGTACGTTCACTTCCATCCATGGCGGCTCTATCTATCTTGGGTTTTCCACCCCACTCAGTCCAATACATAAACCTAAATTCAAAATACCCATTATTTTGCATTTTTGATCATGTAAGTAAAAGGAAATGACATAAATAACAATGCAAACTTTAAGAACCTGAGCAAGACAACATGGGGAAAGACAAAAATAATGGCTACAAATAAATGCTTCATTTACTTTATAGCACCCTCAACTAAATATTATTTCCTTAAGTGCTAGAAGGGAAGTCAGCTCTTCTTATAACATTTCCAATAGCACTTGTTTCATTCAAAGTCTCAGAATTGGAGCCCTACCAAACATTTCCTACCATGGTACTTCATGTATAACACAGTTCTATTTGCAAAGCTAATAATTAATGGAATAGTAGCAGGTTAAAACCTAGCCTTATTCATAAAAAAAAAACTCAGTTCATTATAAAAAGTTCAAAGTGAGCAAGGTGATTAAAGAATTTTAAGAAATTAAAGCATTCTACTAATTCTCTTATGTTCTCTAGATCTTTCTTATATTTCTAAGTGTTATTTTTCCTATATTTCTATTAAAGGAAGTACACTATGGCATCTCAATACCTACAGTGTATTTTTTCTTCTCTGCTCACTTCAAGGAATTGACAGGGGAAAATTATTAACTGAACTGATTTTGATACTCTTATTAAAAAAAGATGGAATGAAAATTCAGCTATTAGTTGGTTCAAGAGCAGGGTAGGCACACCAATGAAATATGTATTTTGTTCCCGGTGTGTGAACAAATCTGATATGTGCTAGTAGTGACTCATATCAGTATTCTTGGTGATAAATCCTAAATTTGTCTGTTAATGCTAGGAGGCAATATGATATCCACATGATATCATCAAGAATGCTGACTCTCTGTATGGCTTAATTAATTAGACAACTAATCAGGGAGGAGGCTGAGTAATATGAAATCATCTACAATAATCTCAAATATGGTAGATATATTTGTTGTTATCTAAACATCCGAATTTTATCAAATACATTTATGAAATACAATTTTTAGTTTCCCCAGATGGTGATTTTTTTTTTTAAAGAAAATCACATTATAGTAAATCTTTCCTAGAACAATACCTATAATCCAATAGTTCTCAAACTTTTTGTCTGGAGCCTCCTTTATACTTCTAAAAATTTTTGAGTACCTCTTCTAAGAACTTTTGTTTTAGTGGGTTATATCTCTCGATATGTACAACTTTAGAACTTTAAACATCTCAGTATCATTATGAAAATAGTTTTGACCTCATGGACCCTAGAGGTCCTTGGACCCTACTTCGAGAATTACTGTTACAGTCCATAAAGCCAGAGGCTACCTCATTAATGAGAAGATTTCACTGTAATATATGTTTCTTTGACTTTGTGGTAACAGTGAAACCTCACTGATATAGATTAAATATACAGAGTATTAATCAGTCAAAAGCCTAAAATATAGAGCATGACATTTTTTTAATGCAGTTCTATTGCTTTGGAGTACAAATGGTGTCTAATTTGAGGTCCTAATTTCTTAATAGAATTTGAAATGATCACAACTTTTTGATGTGTACGCATATGACTCCAAAGTATTTTAAATAATTCATTTTAGGCATATAATCACTGTGTTAAGCTTATTTACCCGACTAATTTGCTTAAGTAGTCTCTCTCTTCTCTCACACACCAAGCAAAGGTACACTCAGTCCATTATTATCCATTCTAGCATTGGCAACTGAATTAATGACTTTAAAATAAAGATTTTCATTTAGGAATAATATCCTTAAATATCTCTCAGGATATCAAGATTCTGCCCTTGATTAACCATATTGCCCTTCCAAAATTATGTATTCGAGGCTTATCAATGCCAGCCTCTTGTGCCTTTCAGAAAACAATTCTGTTTAGTACAAAAACCACAAGGTAAAATTAAGTTTACCCTTCAGCAGGGTCTAATGCAAGAGCTCTGGGACTATCTAAGTCCTTCCAGACCAGAACCTGACGATGCTGCCCATCCAGCTTTGATACTTCAATACGATTTGTTCCGGTGTCTGCCCAGTATAAATTCTTTCCTAGCCAATCTACAGCCATGCCTTCTGGATAATCCAAGCCAAATTCCACCACATGCTCCAATGAACTGCCATTCATAAATGCTCTGCTGATAGTCTAGAGAAACACAGAGACACATAAAACATGAAAATAACAATAAGTTCTACAAACAAAACGTAATTCAGAAGAATAATCAAGAGGGAGTTTGGGGGAGAGAGTATTTTTTTAAAGCAAAATCAAATCCTATACAGTTCATAAACAGTGAAAATATTTCATAATATTTTGTAATCTCTATTGTAGAAATGTTTACGTGATTCTTATCTAGATCTAGTAAACACTAAAAATACAACCATGACGTTCAGAATTTACTGTCAATTTAAAGGAGAGAACTTTGGCATTCTCCAGAATCAAAATGCATACTAACACATAAGATGTCCAAATATTCTTGGTCATCAAGTAGAGAACATATGACTACAATTTTTGGATGACTACAATGTAGATTCGGTTCTTTGAACACATTTAGGAGTGTCATCATGATAATTTGATGGGTCATTTATATTTTAAACAAGGAGTCTTCGTTACTCCATCCAACCTTGTCTATGTGTGCACTGCCTTCCATTTCTAACGTAGCTTTAAATTCCCTGTCACTGTTAAATTGCTGCCTTATAACAGTTGCACAGGTTACTACAATGTGTTACTTAAAACCCGAAACTGATTTGGGTACAATGAACAATCTATTCAGTGAGCAGCTTTACATTCCTTCCCTGATGAAAGCTATCATCAAATAATAAAAATATTAACAAGCTACTCAGAATACAATATAATTTAAACAAGCCCTCATGAAACAAGACAAAAACATTTGGCAAAAAGAAGCAGTCTCTCCAAATTTTCTAACCCTTTTTCTGATTGTTTTATGATAGCGCCTTCTCCCTTTTGAGAATGAGGGTAGAATGATGATTTTATCAAGCTTGTTTAAAACCAATAACTGCAATTGAGGAGGGAATTAAAAAAAACTGTATGAAATAATTTACTGGCCCAATCTCTTATTGAGATTATTTGATAATGTATCCTAATTTCTTTATCAACTATAGACAGAAAAGAATTTTCTCTCAGCCCTTAAACTTCTGCCCAGAATCTATGCTGATGCTCGATTTTTTACTTAGGAAAGAAAATTAAGCACATGAAAAATAACTGAGCAAAAATAAAAATATGAATCTGACCATAGGATATTCATAGAAGCTAAAGAAAAAAGCTAGTAAATTATACAGCAATCATAGGTGGGGAACTCTAGATCAAAAGACTCAAAGAAATATTTAACCCTTAACTTTTGGAAACCAAAAAATACCTAGGATCATAGGACGTAAAATCTGGAAGCCATCTTAAAAATCACTTAATCAAACCTCTCATTCTATAGAAGAGTTCATTGAAACCCAAAGGGTCTTTAAGAGACTTGCCCATGGTTTGGTCAGAGATGTATTAAACACCAGAGTTAGGTGTCAAACCCCATTTCAATGGTTCTTTCCACCATACCACAGGTACATCTCACACTGCTATATGGATCACCTCACTCTTACCACCCTACTCAGTGGCAATCTTTATCCATGGGTTCAGCATACTCTTAAGCCTGAAGTACGACAGTCAGAGGTCACAGGTATCATAGATTGAGAGCTGGAAGGGACCTTAGTAACTATCAAATGGAGCTCACTCATTTTACAAATGAGGAAAACTCAGGACCAAAGAGTTTAGGCTCACAGTCACACAGATGGTAAGTGATATAGACAGAATCTGCATCAATGTCTTCTGACTCCAAATCTAGCCAACTTTTTTCCACTGAATCATATGGCCTAATGGCTATGGGCACTACTGGCAGAACAGTGTGATAGACAAAGAAGGAAAAAAGGAAACAGTAAAAAGAGAAGAAAGGAAAATAATATGAAGGAAGGCACAATATTTATTCATTATCTACTCCTATTCTAGGATCTTATGGTTGGCAGAATGACATCTACCACGCTAAAGAATCTCTGGACTCTTTGGAGTCACTGAAACAAAAGATACCAGTATACAAGGAGAAAAGAGGTGTGAAGGGCCAGAAACAATAATACTTTTAGTGACAATCTAAAGGGGAGAACATGTTCCCCAAAAATTTGTGGAAGGAAATATCTCTGTTTTCTCCTTTTCTTTCCCTTTCACAGCTACAATTAAACAACTGAAATTTTATCAATAAAACTAGTTTTGCAGACTATATCTGTATACCTAAACCAATAAAATGACCTTAAAGGGCCCCAAAATAAACATTTCATTTTTTTCCCCAAATTCCTTCTTCTACCACTGTCTTCATCACTCAAAGAGAGAATGAACAGTAGTTTCTATTATCTTCATTCAACTTCTAGGAAGTTTTTTCAAACAAGAGACAAGGCTACTCATAAAACAAAGTTTTTGATCAAAAATACAAGGAACACCACATTGTAGAGATAGAAAATTCTGAAACTTAAGTGTTGAACCAAACAATCTGTTTATAAGATAATTTTTTAACCCTAAAATTAAATGTAAAAATATCCTTTTCATTCCATATATTCCAGCTTTAGTCCTTCTAACCCCCTTTACCTTCAGGGAAATATCAGTCCAGTAAATACGATTGTCTGTTACATCAAAGTCTAAAGCAGAAGCTTCTTTCACACCAGTAAGAGGGATGGCCACATTGTTGTTGTTTGTTTCCAAAGAGATACGCCTTATGTCTGCTCTCCGAGAAAACAAGAGGAAAGCTTCTGGAACTATGCAAGTCTTCATGTCACTGATAAGCTCAAAGCCAATGGGGCAGGCACAGCGGAGGCCCTGAGGTCTATAGAGGCAAAGATGGCTACATCCCCCATTTTCATTAGCACATGGGTTGGAACCTAAATTATTGAAAGACAGAGGAAAAAAACACAGACACAAAGCAACATGGTTTTTGGTGCCAGTCATTTTTAGATTGCTAAATATCTAGTGAACAAAGCCATATGTGTACTCTCTTCCATGCCCAGACAAGCAGTATTCATAGACTTGTAGAGAAATAAAACTTCATTATAAAATTCTTTCCTTCTCACCCATGGTTAAGTTCCAAATAAGTGAAATTTTTTTGCATAATACTGAGTGTTTTTAGTAGGGAGGTGTTCCTCTAAAACAAAACCACCAAAATGCAAATTTTGTAGCCAGAGCATTAAGCCCCATTAAAAGGGCAACAGATTATGTCTATATTACCAAATTCCTTAAGGTTTTTCCCCCTATTCTGCCCCTGGGGAAAATTTGAAAGTGCCAGAACATACTAATCATCTTTTTAAACTATTCAAAAAAGCTGTTCTGTAAACTTCTGCCTGTTACTCATCTCTCTTCCTTTCTTTCCCCCTCTACTTCCAAACATCAGGTTACATTTTTACCTACTCACCAATGATTCGATGAACATTGGTGGCTTTTAGGCCCATCAGATCAGGCAGTTGGTCTATGATGATTTCCCTTTCAGCACTTCGTTTGTGCACTCGTTCAATACTACGTCTTTGCCAGTCAGTCCAATAGACGTAGTCTCCAAGCAACGTGAACCCAAAGATATGAGGAATCTTGTCTTCTACCAACACTCTTCTTCCAGTACCATCTGCATTCATAACCTTTGGATTGGCAGAGAGGACAGAAAGTTATAAACTTACCCACTTGAATGAGGAATGTTCAGATTCACAGGCATTTATATACTATAACATATAATACATAATAACACGCCAGGCACTGCGCTAAGGGCTTTACAAATATTATCTCATTTTCCACAACAACTGTGAAAGATGGGGGCTGTTATTATTCTCATTTCAATAGTTAAGGAAATGGAGGTAAAGAAAGGGAAATGACTTGCCTAGGGTCACTAAGGTCTTCCTGTCTACAGGCCCAGCACCCTATCCATTGTGTCCTCTAGTGCCTTGGCTTTCTACTTTCCACCTCTCCACTGCATGGTCAGAAAAACATCTTGTAAACTCTGAAGAAGGACTCTGGACTTTCCATCTTCTCATAATTGCAAATCTAGAACAGGTAACAACAGTGTCTATCTTGGCACTAAGGACAGAAGGGGTGCAGATTCAAATCTCTACAAAGTACCCAGTAGGGAATTTATACCACTACTAAAGGAATCTTGAGGGCTCCAGCAAAGGGACACCCAGGAACTGTGAATTACTCCTTTGCCATGTAAGTTTGAGCCCACTTTCACCAGAATTCTGTATTTTTTTAAAAACATTTTTGTTTTGTGTTCCAAATTCTATCCCTCCCCCTTTCTCACACATTCTGTATCCAAAAGTTTTCAATGGTTTGTTAGTGCCAAGAGGGAAAACATCAAAATCCCAAGCATTCAAGATCCTCCTATAAAATGGACAATCTCACCTTTCCAGCTGTATCTTAAAACTACTCCCTCCATAAACTCTCTACTCCAACAAAATTGGAATTCTTGCCATGCTCTGTAGACATTTCATATTCTCCTTTGGTCATGCTTGGAACACCTTAGCTCTTCATCTTTCTTCTACTGAAATTCTGTTAATACTTTAAGCCTATTACAACCTTAAAGCCTTCATCAGTCAATGATAATCTTTTCCTCCTTGGACCCCAAAAAGGATTCTGTCTGCAACCCATCTTGGGCTTTTATCATATACTGTTCTGTATTATATTGCTCTGTATTTCTAAATACATACACATCTTTACATTACAGTAATTCAAGTATGTATCAATAAAGAAGATTGCCCTCTCCATCACTTTTCATATACAATCAGTTCTATTAATTCCAGACCCCCCCCCCAAAAAATAACTATTTGTCCCTTTCTCTCCAATGAGAAAGCCAACCTTTGTTCAGGTCCTCTTCACCTCTCAGTTAGACTAATAATAACAGTTGATATTTATATAATGCTTAGCACTATATATTATCTCATTTAACCCAGCCAAGTAACTTAAAATTTCACTGCCCCAGACAACTCTAAAAAAAACCTTTTCTGTTAGAGAACGTCTGACTATCTGTATTCAGAGAAGCTATTTATCACCTGGAGTTTCCTATATCAAAAAAAAAAAAAAAATCTCAGTTCTTAGAACCCATCTATCCACCAAAGAGATCATCAGGAAAACCCTATGAAATAGATGATGCTATGATCCTTTTATAAAAACTGAAGTTCAGAGAAGCTAGGTGCTCTGCCAGGATAAAGCGATCTGGTAGCTAATGAATGCCTACCAAAGTACTAGAAACCAGGTTGTTGCAATCCAGCACTCTCGTATGCTAAATATACTTAGAACTCTCTTAAATCTCTTAATCAGTCTCTCTCCTTCCCGTCTCATTCCTCCATTTTCCATCAGCAGCTCTGCTTTGTTTTAACTCCATGGAACATCATGTCCTCTCACTAGGTACCCTATGGTGCGCCTGCACCCCCTCGCCCTTTGTGTGCTGTCTTCCACCATTAGATTATAAATTTTTTGAGGGCAGCGACTTTCTTTTTTCTTATTTGTATTCCCAGTACTTAAGAAACATTTGCTCAATTCAATTTCTTGCCACTTCAGCCTCCACACAAAAATTTTTGGTGGCGCTCTATTGCCTCTAAGATGAATTACAAAATCCTCACCCTGGCATTTAAAGCTCTCCACAATCTGGCTCCCAACGACTGGAGGCAGCAAGGTGGATAGAGTATAAACTTGGAATCGGGAAAACTTGAGTTCTAATCTGGCCTCAGACATTCCCAGTGTGGTCCTGTGGTTCAGACCCTGGTTACTTCCTGGTTATTGTTTAAGGCCATGACTCTGGGATTACTCTACTATCGAAATTTTTTTCTCCAAGTGCTAAAGGATTCCCAGGTCAGCTCATAGATGGATTCTCCCTGGGGCCTTTCTCTTCCTTTTCTCGCCTTGGGGCTCCACTCAAGGCCTTTCCTGTATGCTCTGGGGGTGCTCTGTACAACTTCTACTTACTCTGGTTTATCTGCACTGCCAGTTCCCACTGAATTCTAACAGATTTTTTATGCAGTCTTAGACTACAGAAATATACAGTTGATTCTGTTTATTTTTTTCCTGGTCCAATTTTAGAGCTTTACTGTTCTGTGTGAAATACGGGCTCCTTTAAATTTTAACACACTACCTTTTTTTTTTGAGGGGCATAGGAGAAGAGAAATACAGCAATCACTCGTGGGCTTGATCCCACTATTGATCAACCTAAAGCTTTGAGACCTGCTGTTTCACCCCTCTTTTGACAGAACGCTCCCACCTCCACCCCAACCCACCCCAAAGGCTCACCATATCGGTGCCAGAATTAGTGCAGATATCCAAACAGCTTTGGCTCTATTGAAGCTCAGAACTCCAGCGTTCACTTGACCAACCAACCTCAGTTTCTCAGTATCTGGATTACAGACAGGCATAGACAAGTCCAACCTTGTTGCCATTGTCCCATGCCTACACTTTCTATTAAACAATACTGACTGCTTTTTCAAAAGCATCAATTAAAACTTTAGAAGTGAAAGTAGCCTCCTGTTCTAGATAGAAAAAAAGGTCCTAACATCAGTTTACAGAAATGCTCAGTTCTGAAAGTTAATTACCCTTACTTCCCTAAAACAGATTTAATTTCATCACCTTTGATAAATAAAATGTTAATCATATGGCAAAATATGAAAAATCATAAAATGAAGCTAGATGAAAGCATGGAAATAAAAGACCAGGAGCACTTCTATATTGGGTATCTCAACGTGGCACAGTAGAGAGCCCTCTTCAATGGGAGTCAAGAGATGGATTCTATTGCCAGAAATATCATTGACCAGCTCTGTAACTTCAGTTATACAACTTGACCTATCTGGGTTACAGTTCCCTCATCTATAAAAATGAGAAATTTAAGCTAGATGATGTCCATGTAATCATTTTTAACTCTAAAATTCCACAATAAGACATTTTCTAAATAGCTTATCTATAAGTTGGAAAATGGCATAAAAGGAAACAATCACTGGAAGTGCAAATTGTTTTTAATTTTGCTATTCAATCAACAAATTTGGTTCAATAATCAGTTCAACACTACTGAATTAAAAGAACCTGTTGCAGGCAAAGCACCATATTAGGCACTAATATACCAGTAATTCAACATGCAAATGGTTAAGATATAATAAATTATGTGATGTGAACAGAATAGGATAATAAGTATGTAAGAGAAGTTAAAACAATGAATACAAGATTAAGGAGGGAGAGATCTTTTCCAGCCCGAGTTGAGAGATTTCATGGGCGGGAGAGGATGGGATTATGGGGCAGGCATTTCAAGAGAATTCAACTACTGCATTCAAAATACTGTGCCTGGGGCCATGAACTCTACCTTCAAGTAGTTAAAATTCAGTTGGAATATTAAGACACATACACTAATACACAAGAAACTCTACAACATAAGGCACTACATGGTAAGTACTACATAATAAGCACTTTGGGAATTCAGAAGCAATAGAGATTATTCCTAGCTTCATCTGAAAGGAAAGAATGAAAAGAGGCAGAATTTGAGTACTACAGGGATTCAAAGATAGGAGAGACTCCTCTGAGTTTTAATCATCCGGAATGACTTCATACAGAAAGATTATGAAGTGGATCTTGCTGAAACAGGGTTTGGAAGAGTCTTAGAGCACAAGACTAAAAAAAGATCCATGACCACAGTAGTTCAGCACTAGAAGGGACATACAAGATTATCTAGTATAATTTTATTTTATAGATATGGAAACTGAGACATAGAGAAGTAAAGGTGGCTTGATCAATCAGAGGGCTGATTTTATTAAAGGAATGTGGAGTTTATTGTGTACACAATGGGAAGGAATTTTTTTGTTGTTATAGACCTATTGCCCTATGAACATTTTTAGAGTACCTACCATGTATACAGGACTACACTACAAGAAAAGTTTGTAGTGTGTGCCAGGACCCAGGTAGGGGCATATCTCTCCTCATGTTAGTCCTGAATCACTAACATCTTAATGCAGAAGAATATAATCACTCTCATCAATCTAATCTGTACATGGCAGGATCCCAGTAAAACTTGAACAACAATATTATCTTAGTTTTCTACAAAAAAAAAATTATTTCAATAAATTGGGATTTAATATTATATGCTTAGTTTCTCAGAGTGGTGATAAAGAAAAGCCCACTTAAATCAGATGATCTTAAGCTGAGATCCATGAACTTGTTTGTATAGGAAATTTTTATAACTCCATTTCACACATAAATGTGCATTGTGCAAATTCAACTTTTTGTAAAGAAATCTGCATTCCAAATAAAATCTATATTAACTAGACTGTATTTTCTCTGCTTCTGCCCCTTGACTTGGCACTCCACAGCCTTCCACACCCTACCAACAAAAAAACAAACCTGCCAAAAAAAAACCAAACCCAAAAAACCCAACCACCTCCAAATGAAAATAAAAGAGTGGAAGCACCAAGAGACTGCTGCCACTGCCACCACCACTAGGGCTTGGCTTGAAACCTCTGGTCTAGAGAAGAGATCTTGATCCACTTCACTCACCCATCTGCAGGTCTGCCTTCTACTCAAGTACCACATATCAATCTCCAGCCCCTGCATATTATCTGTCCTCTCCTGTCTGTGTCCATGCCTGGCCCCCTGTATTTGCCCTCTGTGTGTTCTTCCTCTCAGTTCTGGTCAAGGTCTCACTGAGGCTGACCCAAATCCAGTGTGTCCCCCCTCCTGTGTCATTTCTCTGTCCTAGGCTCCACGTATCCTTGAACTATGTCCTGGCACCCTCCCTCCATGGCCATTAAGCCCCTCCAGTCCCCCTCCTTCCCTTCCAACATCCAGACGCAAATTTTAAAAAAATCACTTCATGTAGAGATTTTCAGAATGGTCCACCTAAGTAAAGTGAGAATTGTCTATAATTGGTTTCATTTACAATCTTATGTATTTTGTTTTATGCATTTTAAAAACATTTTGAGAATGAGCAGACTAAACTAGATTGTCAAGTGGACACAAAAAAGGTTAAGAATCTCCAATTTAAATATTTTATATCTTTTGCAAAATATTTGAAATTTGCTATGCTATCCATAATGTCCCTTATATAAGGATTCATAAGAAATTTCTCCTAGAATTCAATGTCAGAAAAATTTTTTTCTCTTTAGACAAACGTGTATCCCCCTCTTAATAACACAATGAAAGTTACAAAACCTAATTTTGCTTTTTTATCTCAGCTTCCAAAAAGCCCACAAGTAAACTGAGACATTAGCAATTAAAGTATCCCAGCTATCTGAGCACATCTATTGCTATTTTCCTTTTAATCTGTTTTTTTATTTGTTTTTATTCTGAATTCTTTTATTTCATGTTTTCAACTTTGTAAACTACCAAAGAACATTTCTGAAAGCACGAAAGGTTTCAATTATAAATTCTTATTATTGATAATGACAACACTTGCAAAATTTCATTTAAACTTAGTGGTTTGTTCAGCAAAACATTTCTGCATGCCCAGGAACAGCACATATTATTCTTGGTTTTTTCTTTAAACTGCAAAAGCACCTGTGGAAGTCAAAGAGAAATCAAACTATAAAACCTAGTCCTGGTGGAGTAAAAGTATGTTTCAGTTAAGCACAAAGATAAGGAAGATTTTAAATTTAATTTGTTCTTTCTGCCATTTTGTGTTGCTTTATAAACAGATGGTCCTCCTTTTCTTTTTCTGCTTTTGGTTAATTACAGCCCCTTTGACAAAATGTGATTCAAGTTTGTTCCTTTTTGTTGTAGTATTAATCTCCATGGAGGGAAGGCATGTATACCACAGGATTTTAGTAGAATAAATATGATTGTAGAGAGAGACCTAACTCTATATGTTGCTAAAATAAGTAAATTCAACTAAGTCCTCTATGAGAAAAGGACAAGTGGTAATCATTAGAACACTTTTTTTAGAATGACTGATACCACATCTACACTTCAACAGATCAGTATCCCACCCGTGCCACATCCTGCATTAGCACCTAGTCTTTTGTCCATTTCCTTTTGTTAGCACCCCAATTTTTCACTCTTTGACTTCATCTTAATGGAAAGAACACAAACCAAATATTCTTCACGGGCTCACAAATTGGGAGCTATAAGAGACATTAGAGATTATGTAGTACAACCCCTTCATTTTACAGCTAAGGAAACTTGACCACCGCATGGAAAGTAAGCATCAGTTAAGTACAGTGTCCCTGACTGTGTGTGGGCCATGCTGACATACTAGTTAAACAAGAGGAAGAACTTTTATTAAGAGAGTCAAGAGATCATTATCCTCTTACATGTGGCCTGTCATAGTGCAGGGTCGCTGCCCACTTTGCGTGAATGCTGCCCTGGGCTGGCTGCCACTTCTCTATCCTTGATGTCCCACCCCTTTTTCACAATCACCACCCCCAGTGAACTAGAAAGGGCTTTACACCACAAATTAGATTCCTGAATTCTACTCCTAATTCTGACGCAGGTTAACTGTGAAATCTTGGGTAGATCATTTAATTTCAGTTAATCTTAACTTCCTCCTTTGTAAAATGGGGTTACTGAACTAGATGACACCTGAACAGAGTCTATTTCAGTCCCCAATTTTAATATAATACTTAAATAAAATAAAAGTTTTGTGATTTCACTAAAGTTCATTTAAACAGAAATGTTAATATGACCTTGTTTGTGTAGTTTTTACATCTAACCTGGGCTTGGTGACCTAAATTGATGGCTGCCCAAAATGATTTTTTTAACATCAAGAGAATGAATCTATGATTTATTGATTACTCTCTCCCCCATGATACAGATTGCAATCCATCTCTGTCCAGGTCCTATCATCAGTTCTCTTCAGTGTACCCACATGCTGATGTATACAAGGAGATAGGGAAGACAAAGTGGTCTTCCTCCCAGTCTTTCAGGGTCTAACCGTGTGACCCTGGGTTAACCTACTGGAGAAGGAAATGGGCAAATCACTCCAGTACCTTCACCAAGAAAATCTCTTACGGGATGGGAACAACAACAAAAAGATCAGAGGAAAAGAACCCATATGTACAAAAATATTCATAGTAGCATTTTTTGTAGGGGTAAAGAACTGTAAACTAAAGGAGTATCCATTAATTGGAAGAATGACTAAACAAATTATGGTAAATGAAAGCCAGAGAATACTGTGGCACTATAAAAAATTATTAAAGATGCCTCAGAGAAATAAGGAAGATTTACTTGAAATGATACTGAATGAAGTAAAAAGAACCAGAATAATTTATACATTAATAGTATCATTTTTAAAGACAAAGAACTTGAAAAAAATAAGAATTCTGACAAATTCCACAATTCCAGAGTACTGATGAGGAAGCTTGCTACATACAAGGTGATAAATTAATGAAGCAATATTTTGTGGACATGGCTGGTACAGAAACATTAAGACATTTTGTCTAAATAGGCATATTCGTTACAAGATATGATAGGACAAAGACCTCTACCCTCCTTTTCACCAAGAAAGGGATTAGTTTTCCTTAACAGGTGACAAAGCTGTTCCTAGGACTTGACTAGTCCCTACCTCCCTTAATACAACAGTCACCTAAGGGCATAAAAAGTCCCAAATTCCTGGAATTGAAACTCCTCCAACTCAGCAGATATCTGAACACCAAACCTACTGTTGACTGGATGAGCTTCCATACGGAGATGGGACTGGGGGTAAAGGTTGTATATCTATATAAGCTAAGTACCACAGTATTCTTGTTGGATAGCCTTGCTGTGTTAGGACAAAGTAAACCTCCTTTTGTTAACTGTTCAATTATTGTAAATTACTCAGTTTACCCCAAAACTGAACCTTAACTAATAGGGTAACGGCATTAAGGCCAGCTCCTAACACAAGGGACTTCCTTTTCTTTTTTTTTTTAACTAGAAGACTGAGAGAAAATAAATGTCAATTTTTAAAAATAAATACATGATATGGAGGAGGAAAAAAAGAGGTGTATCCATTGCTAGACAGCAATTTTAAACAAGAATAATATGTGCAACCTTTATCCTGTGAATCCCAAAAAGAAATCCCCCAAGAACAAGCATTCCATATGCCCTTTTCCAAACTTAGAAAAAAAAGAATGACAGTGGGATTGTGCCAATCATATCAATTATCTTGTACTTAATTTACTTAAATTGTACTTCAGAAAAAGAAAAAAATAAAACATATTAATGATGTTATGGTAGGTTAAGCAGTCCTTACCAACTTCTAGGCCAGTTATCAGTAGTCAATAATCAACCTGAGAGGCAGATGAATTTTTTTAATTTTTATTTTAAGAACAAAGTTTAAATGCCACAACCAGTAAATAAGTTTATATTTTTGTGACACTTCCATCTACCCAAGAAGTTGCCTGCTATCTCTAAGGGAACAGGTCTCATTTGCAGAAACTCTATCTTAGAAGTACTACGGTATATCTGAAGCTCTATGATGGCTCTAAAGTCCAGTTTTATGAAAAAGCATCAAATGCTTTCTTGAGGCCACACAAATGAAGTTTAGGAGGGTTAATTGCATATCAATATAAAGAGGAAATAAAATTCACTGACTGCTTACTTCCAAGTAAAACTGAAGTAGCAAATGTTTAATTCCATAGAAAGACTAAATATTCAAATTTCATTTAGGAAAGAAGCAGTGACTACATAGTAACAAAAGCTGAAGAAACTTCACACATAGTAAAAACAGAAAATTATTCTTGGCAATAATATTGATGGAAAAAATATTTTCCATTCCAAGTCATCTGACATTATAGAAAATAAAAAAAATTTCAAGTCTGAAGGGACCTTACAGAACCATCTAATTAAAGGCCCTCATTTATTGATGAGGAAACTGAAGCTCAGAATGGTGACCTGGCCAAGTTAATATGGCTAGTCAACTGAACAAAACACAATGATTCATTAACTATGTGCCAGGTACTGAGGATACAAAATCAGTTCTGCTCTCAAGGAGCATACACTCTACTGGAATGCAAGAACAGAGGCTATCTACTTACTACCTGATCACCAGGTAAGTATTATAAAATGTTCCATAAGTTTAAAAGTTACTACATGTAACATCTGAGAATCAATGAAAAATGGATAGGATTACTCTACTTCTCTATACAGGAAAGAATAATCAACACCAGCACTTCTAATTGTTCCCAGGCTGCAAAACTAAAGGAAAAGGAGTCTCCTTTAAAGATGAGTCAGACTGTGATCTACATACATCACTTGATAAAACCATGTAGGTTTAAACATGAGAAGACAAGGCTTAACCCAACAGAAAATTTACATAAGTAATCCAGTTACAAGTTTAGACTTGGAAAATTAAAAGCTATAGTGCATACCTATACCAGAATGCGGAACTATAACTTACAGGCAAAGTATATCCCTCACTGGTGAGACAGCAGGATGTGTTGTTGCATTCAGACTGTGGGTAGTATGCATATCATCAAGCAAATTTTTCTCATTATACATTTACTACAATTTTTCATTTTAGATCAAATATAGCTGTTAATGAACTAAGAGAATAAGCCATTAAATGATAAATTACTTCTGAATGCTATCATCTTGAGATTCTTTTTCTTGCTTTTGTGAAGCTGAACAAAGAACAGGATTAAGGAGAACTGAAGACTAAGAACCAGAGTGCAAAGAACAAAATTTTGCATAAAGTGAACTGGCAAAGTGCATTGGCAGGTAGGACAAGGTCCAAACAAAGAATCTGGTACAAGGAGAGAAAAGAGAATGAGTTGTGCCTACAGGGCTGTTGAGCCTAAGGAAAAGAAAGTTGGGTATGGTTGTCAAATTATTAACAATTCTTTTTTTTTTTTAGTTAAGAGGTAGGATATAGGATATAATAGTTCTAATGAAACAGTCAAGGGTCAGACTTATGCCTTACATGCATATTTATACAACCACAAAAAGTTTAAAAAAAAATTTGAGAAATTTTAATGAGTATTTAAAGTAGGATGAACTTTAAAGCGATTTTTATCGAGAATGATGTTTATATTTCTGCCATAACCAAGTGACCTGCTATCTGTGTTCTAAGTATAAGATGGTATCTCCCTCCTAGAAGATAAGTTGAATAGATCTGAGGAACTCCTTTTCACACTCCATGGTTCAGGTAAATAAAATGTTCCTTCAAAAAATAATGAACTAGGACTTCAACTGAGAGGAGGGATAGAGGAAGGGGAATCCTATCAAGTAGCAATTGAAACCTGAACCTTTTCTGAAAGCTGGATAGTAAAAGAATATCACAGAAAGGAAGGAAAGGGACACCTGAAGCTAAATAATAAATTACAAGATCTTCTGAAGAGGAAGGAACTGAATGCTCTGAGAAGAAAGAAGGTGCTTATCCTGTCAGTCTAAGGAATGAAAATTAGAGCTACATAAGCTATCAGCTGAGGCATTCATCAACAAATTTGGAGGAAGGAGTAAAAAGTAGTGGTAGTTCCTTGTTCAGTATCTGTCAGCCATAATGACAGTAATTTCTAGCATAAAGAAGGGCACATATCCAACATATAATAGAGAACTTACAAAAATGAACTGCCCACTTCTGGTGATTTATGTGGACACAAATGATATTACCAGAGGGAGTCTAAAAATCATTGTCAAAAATTACAAATATTTGAGCAAAAATGTGAAGACCAGAGGTGCAGATTGGGTAAGAGATAGAAAAACAGAAAAACCAATGTGGATAGTGCACAGCTGGTAATGAAGAGGCTATCTACAAGAACTGGATTTAGACATATGTACCTTAAAATACAGGGATGACAGACCAGGAAAGAACTGGAATACATCTAAAGAAAGTTTCAAATCTAACTAAAAATGTTTTCAACTAATAAAGGATGGGAGGAAAACCATCTATGTAGAAGCACTAAACTAGATAGCATAGAAAGCAGTTACAATAAAAGAAACTGAAACATACAATATTCATAGAAGGTAGAATCCAAGAAAGCAATCAGTAGGTAAACTAATGGACTCAAAATGTTTACATACAAATACAAAGTTTAAATAACATGAAAGAACCAAAGAAAATCAACATAACCAAGCTAATAAAGGGAAATGCTCATTGTGGGGGTGTGAAGATAATCTCCAATAAGAGCCTGATATTCAAGATACATAAGGAACTAACACAACTATATAAGATTAAAAGTCATTCTTCAACACATGTGGTCAAAGATATGCAAAAGAAATGCAAAATATTAACAATTATATGAAAGAATAACTTAAACCAAAAATAAAAAAAATCTAAAGTTTTATCTCACACGTGGGAAACTGGCAAAGATGACAAAAGATGGAACTATGCAGGGTTAGTGGGGGTTGTAGAAAACTGAACACAGTAATGCACTGGTGGTCCAAACATTCTTAACAACAATTTAGAATTATGCTAAGAATGTAACGAAAATGTCCACACCCTGTTAAGTCTCACTGAGACTTGATGAGATGAAACTTGTAAATGGAATTGTCTCTGGATAAGTAAATCCTATTTTAAATAAATAGGACAAGCAAAAAGTGGGGAGGAAAAGGAAGAAGAAATCAGATTGTATATTAAGGTATACTTGTGAGGAAATCCAGTAAACAAAGGTCAGGGAATGGAAGGCATCTGGGTAAAAAATCAATGTAGGAAAAAAAAAACAAATACCCAGAAAGAAAGAGGTACTATGACTACAAAACAGATCACCATCCTGACAGAGTCATGATAGAGGAGTGTTAAGAAAACTTCAATTATCTGGGAAGCAGTGCAATTAATCACTTCTTGACTTGCCTTAATAATTTCATCCTTCAAAAATGGTCAAGGAAACAGAATTTTTTTACATTGGATCTGATTTTCACTAATAAAGAAGCATTAGATGCTAGGATAGAAAACAAAAATACTGTGAAAAAAAGTGACCACGACCTAAAGTTTGTGATAGAAAGAGATGAAAACCAAGTTAAGTCTGACGTTTCATTAGGTTCAGAGGAATGATATGGACCACAATTCTATTAAGGAAGTCAGCCTAAGAAGGACAGGGAACTCTCAAGAATTAAATTCTAAAGGCACAAACAATTCCACAGAGCAGGAAAAGTGGAAGTTATAATCCAAAGAAGCAGTTATAGAGTAACAGGGAACTTACCAACCAACCTAAGAATTTTAAATGGTCTGTACAGAAAAGTCAGGACAAATAACAGAGTTTGATTAATATGAACATGGCACAATACTATGAAAAGAGCACTAAGTAATAAAGTTCAGAAACTAGGGAAGGAAAAGAACCAAAAAGGTTTTGTTTTTGAGCCATACTATGGAAAAGAAGAGAGTTAACAAAAAGAGAAAAGCATCATTTGGGATGGATAGGTCAATAATTACTGACAAGATACAAAGTTTTACTTTGCTTTATTTTCTCTTCTAAGGAGAAATTCTGCATTAGAGATAACAAAATAAAATGTCTGACAGGAAGGCAATACTCAAGACTAATAAGAATAAAAGAGAGAGTCTAATCGCCCTTGATAAATGCAAGCCAAGTTACCTGTCTCAGATGAACTGTCTATTCCCTAAAGTACAGAAAGAACTGGAGACATGAATATGAAACCATTGCTATGAATACCTGAAAACCCTTAGAAATTAGTAGAGGTGTAGAAGGATAATAAAAGGGCACATATTCTGATTTTCTAAAAGAGAATCATCTGAAAATTATAGGCCAGGAGGTTTAACTTCAATTCTGGTAAAAGGCTAGAACAGATCATTAAAGAGTTAATAAACTTCTGGAAAAGGATGCAAGTAATTACAGAGACTCAGTGTGGCTTCAAAAAGAGCAGGTCTTGCCAGAAGAGAGTCTCTTGTGAAAGGGCTACTAAGCTACTAGAGCAAGGAAACACTGTGAATGTAATTTAGCTACATTATAATGACACTTTTCTCACACTATTCCTATGAGGACTGGATGACAGTAAGGTAGCCTGAGAATCGGTTGAATGGATAGATCCAAAGAGAATTAACAATTCAATATCACTGGGAGGTGGAGGGTTCCTGGGATTTATATTGACCTGTACTGCTGAACATTTTAATCTGTGACTTGTAAAGGCAGAAGTGACATGCTCATATGACCTACTGATGACAAAAGCTGGGAGGAATAGCTAACACGCTTAACAACAGAGTCAGGATCCAAAAAGATCTTCACAGTCTAGAGAATCAAGTTTAAAATAATGAGATGAAATTCAGGACGGTTTTCAATAAGCAGCAAGGTGGTATCGAGGTTAGAGTTGGGCCTATGGTCAAGAAGACCTGAGTTCAAATCCTGCATCAAACACTTGTTAGCTGGGTGATCCTAGGCAAGTCACTTAACCTCTGTTTGCCTTAACTGTAAAATGGGGTATAATAATAGCATCTAACTCCCAGGGTTGTTGTGAGAGTCAAATGAGATAGTATTTCCAAAAAGTGCTTAGCACAGTGTCTGTCATATACATATTAGGCATTATATAAATGCTAGCTATCCTTATTTGAGGGGTTTTTTAAAAATCAACTTTGTAGGTTTATTTGGAAAAGATTTGGAGGGTTAGGGGACTTCAAGCTCAATGAGTCAACAGTGTGATGGAAAAGGTAAATACACTAGTGTAATCCAGGGCCTTCATTAAGAGAGGTATATATTTGAGGAAGAAGGAGATTCTTTCTGTCATGGTACAGGCATTGATAAGCTGGAGAACAAGGAGAAAGGAGCAACCAAAGTTGTGAAGATCTTGAGTTCATGTCACAGGAAAATAGGCTGAAGCATGACAGAGTGAAAAGAGCACTGCCTGGAACATCTCACCCTGCCTCTAAAATATATTTCTGTACAACCTCATGCAAACCACTTAGCATCCTTGGACTTTAGGTTCCTCATCTGTAAAATAAGACAACTGGAAGACATGGCCTCTGTGGGCTAGTCTAGCTCTAGACCTAGGATCTTTCAATTGTATGATGCTATGAAAAGAGATGTTCAGCTTGGAAAGAGAAGGCTCAAAGGGACAAGAGTTTTCTTTAAATATTTTTGTTCTTATTCTCTTTAGCCTCAATATGCAGAAACAGCAGTAATGAGTAGAAGTTTAAAAGAAACAACTTTAGTTTGATGTCAGGAAAAATTTTCTAGCAATTTGAGCTGTCCAAAATGGAATAGGTCACTTCAGGCAGCAGAGACTTCCCAATCACTGGAAGGGGTGAATGGAAATTTGTCAGGAATATCGTAGGGGGAACTACAGCTATGAGTTGGACAATGTGGTTACCACTTCCAAATCTCAAGTTTTATAATTATGAGATACTCACAATAGGCAAAATAATACTGCTAAGAATACATATCAACAGGCAGCTTTCAAATATGAGTGAATAAATCCAATTAACACTAAGGTGTACTTAAAATAGTTACTATATAAAAAGTAAAATGATAGAGACACAACAACAGTTCAACTAAGTCTAATCAACCAAATATTTTGCTGTTCCATCAACTTAAAAATGAAACACTGATGCATTCAAAGATTTTTTAATACATGTGTCACAGAGCACATAGCACAAAAGTAAAGATTCAGATATATATCAAAGTCAACTATCTACAATCAAATGCCAGTCAAGTGCTACAGACACAAAGCATTTTAAGGAACTAGAGATAAGCTGGTACAAATTTATAAGAAAGTACTTTTGTATATTTGTTATGAAATCAAAAGTTTTCTTACAAATTTCAGAAGTACATAAATCTATGAATATACTGAAATTAAGAAGATTCAAAAGGCATCTATAACAGATTTTTACAATATATGGGTTAAGAATCTCAATTTTTTTTTTAATCTGAATGCTCAGGAAATAAATTTACGTGTTAGGATCCTAACAGATTAGATGCAGGGGCGGGAAACCTGCAGCCTTGAGGCTATATATGGCCCTCTGGGTCCTCAACTGCAACCCTCTGACTGAATCCAAACTTTATAGGATAAATTCAATCAAAGGGCCTAGAAGGTACTTGAGGACCTAGAGACCCCATGTGGCCTCGAGAATGTAGGTTCCCCACCAGCTATCATCACCAGGCAATTTCATAATTTCAATTTGAAATAGAACATTAATGAGAGGCCAAACTTTTAATATTCATCATAATGAGTAATATCCTCTTCAAAACTTCTTGAAACCAAGGAATAGTATTTGTCTCCCAGCAAAGTTTTATTAGAGGTGTTTAGACTCAGGAAAACCAATATATAGAAAACGCTTTCCCCAAAGAGAAGGGATTGATTTAAGTAAAAAAGATAATCAGACCCAAAATAATAGAGGAATCTTCTTTTATTTATGGCCAGTAGACATGTATATGGGTTTGGCAGCAGTAACGAAAAAGAGAAAGGAAATATAAAACCTGAAGCAAAAGGCTTATAAAGAAAATTGTGAAAAAACACATTTGAGACAATTCTATTTTTTCCAAGTTTTTCAATGTTACCTTTTGAGGTAAGTGGTATGTAAACTAGAAAAGCATTTCTTCATACAAATCAAGAGAGCAAATCATGCCTTTTAAATCTTGAATCATGGCAGAAAAAAAAATGTTGGGGGGGACGGAGCCAAGAAGGCAAAGTAGAAAGACTCACATATGCTAGCTCCGAACCCACAGCCCATGGATTTCCTCTAAAAAGAACTCTCAACAAATTCTGGAACAGTGGAAGCTGCGCAGCAACACAGTGAAGGAGATTTCCGTTCCAGAGAGCCCTGAAAAAACCACCCCAAAGGTCCATCGTGCAGCGGATGGGAGCGGAGCCCTGTCCTGCCCTGGCCACGTGACACTGAGAGGAGCGAGCAGATCTGAGCAGGCTTCAGGGATGGAATCTCCAGCGGCCGTGAAGGTCCCTCCACCCACAGACGCACAGGTCAGTGAAAGAGACGTCTGGATGGACTGAGAGGGGAGCGGGGTGTCTCTGGGACTCAGGCCCCCTTGGGAGGCAGCGGCAGCAGGCGGCCACAGGCTCCCAGAGCAGGCAGGAGCTCCATTACAGAAGGCCTCTGCATAAACCCCCTGAGGGAACTGAGCCTGGGAGGCGG
>CM053770.1:157258267-157296606 GCA_028658325.1 Potorous gilbertii
ATACAGAGGCTTTGACTCCTATGTCTTTACCTGATGGTAAGCAGATCTCTTTGTCGTCGGAGAGGAATGGCGCAATCATCTGGTCACCAAGAAAATAACCTTCTATGGTCCTAGTTTTTTTCCCTTTTCTGGGCATTTTCCCAGACAATTACTTGACTTCTGAGAGTCTTCTCCACCCCCTGGCCTAGATCCGCCCAGCTAGTGCTTGGGATCTGAGATTCAAATGCTCCCAGCCAGTTACTTGACTTCTGAGAGTCCTCTCCACCCCAGCCTAGATCCGCCCAGCTAGTGCTTGGGGTCTGGGATTCAAGTGCTGCTCCCCAGCCTCACGGCTTTTGGCTGCAGTCCTGACTGCTCTTCAATGGGAGCTTATCTGCTGGTTCTCAGGTGGGGGCAGAGCCGCCTCTCAGGCTCATCCCTCAGGGGGTTTATGCAGAGATCTTTTGTAATGGAGCTGCAGTGGAGCTCCTGCCTGCTCCGTGAGCCTCTGGCCAAGCTGCCTCAGCCTCTGCTGCAACGGCGGCCTCCCGAGGGGGTCCGAGTTCTGGAGATACCCCGCTCCCCTCTCAGCCGTCTCTCTCACTGACTTGTGCGTCTGTGGGTGGAGGGACCTTCGAGGCCGCCGGAGATTACGGTCCCTGAAGCCTGCTGGGGTCTGCTCGCTCCTCTCAGTGCGGTGTGGCCGGGGCAGGGGGAGGGGAGGGCTCAGCTCCCGTCTGGGGCCCGATGGACCCCTTGGGTCGGTTTTTAGGGCTCTCTGCAATGGAAATCTCCCTCACTGTGTTTCTGCGCGGCTTCCACTGTTCCAGAATTTGTCAGGAGTTCTTTTTACAGGAAATCCATGGGCTGTGGGTTCGGAGCTAGCAAATGTGAGTCTTTCTACTCCGCCATCTTGGCTCCGCCCCCAATGATAACAATTAAGGCATTAAAATGTTTCATAGTTTTTCCTTGACTGTCACAATAATATGAATAGATTGTAATGAGTTGGTTAAATTTTGCTAAGATAAAAATAAAAATTTTTGCTAAATTGTCCTTTCTAGGACAGAAAGGAACAAATGTGTTTCCCTTTAAGAAAATATCAGATTCTTTATTTACCAAATGATGATGATAACTCATGTCATAATTCCAGATTTACAAAACACATTCCTCATAACAAGCCTGTAAAACATTGTTGAAAGCATTATTTCTATTTTATAGATGAAGGAACAGACTTAGAGAATTTTAATTAATTTGGCCAAGGTTGCACAACTAATATTAAGTAGCAGAGTAGAGATTTGAACCCAGGTCCAATAATCTTTTCATTAACTGCTTATGTCAATTGCAGGCCTGATATTGCATAATATATAAAATTTTCTTTACATATAGTTCTCTGAGAATGTGTGTTGCATGAAGCAACATCCATTAATCTGCCTATGAAATAATCTTTGTATTGTTAACTCTGGAGCCAGAATTGTGCCTCCTGGTGCCTTAGACATCATTATTATGCCACTTTTTTTGTACAGCTGTGCTTTACAAAGAGTATAAATCAAGATCAGAGTTTTGTCACAGGGTTTTGATGAATATAAATGTTTTGTAGTGCAAATCTGAAAGCATCTAAAGTGTTATTACTATTAATAAACCTATATATTCTAGTTAGATACATCCATTTGCATAGGGCAGATGTGTGTTCTAATAATAAATTTAATATCAGTAACCAAACTAAGTGATTGAATAGAAGCAGCATACAGAGTTTCATGGGAGGAGGAGGTATGGGGGACCATTAACTTTAGAGTCCAAAGATGCTTACTTCTATAACATTGAGCCTCGGTTTTCTTTAAAATAAGGTATTTAGAGTGGACGGCTTCTAGTCTCCTCCTATGCTTTTCCTTTATGTCCGTTTTTTTTCCTCTTCCCTTTCCTTTCTATGACATGTGTGCTACATGGGGAGTCAGCATTGGTATCAGAAATATACTTGAATTCAAGTCTTGCCTACAACAACTAACATAGCAAGTCACAACCCTATCACAGCCCAGGCCAACCCTCACCCTTCTACTTTGGTAGAAGGAGTTTCTCCACTAAGAATGGCCTCCCTGGGTGTCCCAACATAAACTCAAAACCATATATATATACAGAAAATTGTTTCATTTATAGTTACTCTTAATGGGGGTTAAGAAAGGAATATAAGCCTCAGTATCCAAGGTGCAGGAATGAGTTGTAGAAAATAAAAATAATTTATGTTCTTTGACAGAGAATAAAAATCATTGAAGAAGCAAGGAAAACCCAAATGCTCTTGTCATAAAATCAAGGATGTGTCCATCTTTTTAAAAACATTTAGAATGTCAAGATTTCTCTGCCATAATGTTTGTGTAATTTATCACAAATGTAGTAAGATGATGAGTGTTTTGGCTCTCTAACAATGAGTAATTCTCTTAGGCCCTTTGAATTTTTCATAACATTCTCTTTCTCTCAGACAATTTATTCATTCATATGACATCACCAGTGATAATCAGGCCTACGTAATTCTAGTCTTTCATTTCCATCTGCCTTTTCAGTTTAGATATCCTGTTGTCACCTCAAGCACAATAGCAAGCTTGCCTTCTTTTCCTACCTAAAACAGTTTCCTTTCAACTTTGCCTTCAGTAGCCATATAATTCTTAATCACACATGATAAAAAAACCTTAGGGTCCTCTTTGATTCATCCCCTTGATCTAGGAACTCAACAAATTCTTTTGATGGCAATTCTTTTTGACTCCACTCTCTGTTCCCTGCTCCTATTTCTACCTGTTAACATTCTACTTACCTGTCCTTCAAAGCCCAGCTCATTGGCTACCTCTGAAGTTTTCCATGGTACCTCCAGTTAGAAATGATGTTTTTCCTCATCTAAAACATGACACTTTGACTCTTATTGTAATAATCTATATTGATTTTTTTTCCCTCTCTATCTTGGGGATCTGTTCTAGCATTTTTGTGTCTCCCCTGGAGAAGCATGGTAGTTAGACACCTGGTCATGGAGCCAAGAAGACTTGGCTTGTATGACCAGGGGCAAATCACTTAACCTCTCTTAGGCAATAAATCACTTAACTTCCCTAAGGTGCAATAAATCTTAGAGATAATAAATAAGAGATAAATAATAAATTATAAGACAGTAAGTCAGAGATACTAATCTGCATTTAGTGGAAGATTTCATACTGGGGGCTCTCTACATTGATGAAATCACGGATCTGGACAAAAAATCTACTCCATTTTCTAATATAGTGCTACATTCCACATATTAGGCACTTAACAAATATTAGCCAAATAAATCTCTGAAATTCATCTTTTCTATTCATACTACCCTACTGCATGTAGGAACTCATTGCATTATATATGTTTTACTGAAACAAACCTCCCTGCTGGCTTCTTGCATTAAGTCTTTTCCTCTCCAAGCAGATAAATTTTCCTTAAGTGCTTTTTTCATGTCATTCTTATGTCTAAAGTCTTCAATGGCTCCATTACCCTCTTCCTCCTACCCTTTTTGAACTTGAACTTCCCTATTGCTGTTGAGGGTTTTGTATAATTTTGTGTAATATGTAATAATATAATAATATATAATTCTTGTGTTACATCTAAGTTTACAAATTTAGTGTCATGCTCAACTCCTTACTTTAACTCATCACACCTATCCAGTTAGTTGGAAAGTCATAATTTCTGGCTCTGTAGGTAGAGAGAAATGACACTTAAAATTAGAATCAGAAAAGACTTTGTGTAGAAGGTGGTACTTGTTATGCCTTGAAGGGAGATGAAAGTGAGACTTATTTTGTAGCCATGGGAAACATCCAGTAAAAAGGTAGAGACAGTAGTGTTTTTTATAGGAAAGGGGTGTGTGTGTATGTGTGTGTGTGTGTGTGAGAGAGAGAGAGAGAGAGAGAGGTGGTTTCTCTGTTAGAATGTAAGCTACATGAAATCAGGGGGAAAAAAGTTATCTTTGTTATGCTCGGCATTTACCAGTGCTTGGAGCGAAGTGAGTTTTGAATAAAGGCTTTTTTTTAATTGAATCAAGGTCCTCCACAATCTGATTCCATCCTGTTTATCAAATATTATTTCAGATTACTCTGTAACATTTACCCTCTGCTCTAGTCTGCCTGGTGTCCTCATTATCCTATCAACATGCCATGCTTATTGCTGCTTCTACGTGTATTCTTTTCTTAACTTAAAAAAGTGGTGTATGTAAGTTTTATTTCTTTTTATAAATACATTTATTAGTTATTTATTTCTGATGTTCATTTTTAAGTGTTGAACTCTTTTTCTTTTTTCACTTATTAGTATTTTAATTTTTTCCAATTATATGTAAAGATAGTTTTCAACATTTGTTTTTATAAAATTTTGAGGCCCAAAGTTCTCCATCGCTCTCTCCCCTCCCTCTTGCCTAAGATAGAAAGCAATCTGATATAGGTTATACATGTACAATCATGTTAAATGTATTTTTCCACATTGTTCATGTTGTGAAAGAAGAATCAGAACAAAAGGGGAAAACCATGGGGAAGCAAAACAAGAATAAAAATAAAATGAAAATAGTATGCTTCGATCTGCATTTAGATGCCATAGTTCTTTCTCTGGATGTGGATAGCGTTTTCCATCATGAATCTTTTGGAATTGTCTTAGATTGTTGTATTGCTGAAAAGACCTAAGTCTGTCATAGTTGATCATCACACAGTGTTGCTCTTACTGTGTGCAATGTTCTCCTGTTTCCATCAGTTCATTTAAGTTTTTCCACGCTTTTCTGAAATCATCTTGCTTGTCATTGCACGTTAGTATTCTGTTACGGTCCAATACCTCAATTTGTTCAGCCATTCCCCAGTTGATGGGCATCCCCTATTTCCAACTCTTTACCGTCACAAAAAAGAGCTGCTATAAATATTTTTGTACATAGAGATCCATTTCCCTTTTTTTTTGCTCTCTGGGGTAAAGAACCTAGTGGTGCTATTGCTGAGTTAAAGGGTATGTAGAGTTTCATAGCTCTTTGAGCATGGTTTCAAGTTGCTCTCCAAAATCATTGGAGTACTTCACAACTCCACCAACAGTGCATTCGTTTTCCTTTTCTGTCACATTAACTAATCTGATAGGTGTGAAGTGATGCCTCAAAGTAGTTTTTTAAATTTATTTAATTTATTTTCAGTTTTCAACATTTACTTCCACAAAATTTTGAGTTTCAAATTTTCTCCTTATTGCCCCCCTCCCCTTACTCCAGGACAGCATGTATTCTGATTACCTTTTCCTCCTATCTGCCCTCTCTTCTATCACTACCTACCCCTTATCCTCTTCCCTTCTGTTTTCCTGTAGGATACAATAGATACCCCATTGCCTATATATCTTATTTCATAGTTGCATGTAAAAACAATTTTTAACATTCATTTTTAAGGTTTGGAGTTCCACGTTTTCTCCCTTTCTCCCTCCTCATTCATCCTCATTGAGAAGGCAAGCTATTCAATATAGGTTGTACATATGTAGTCATGCAAAACACTTCCATAAAGCATATTGTGAAAGACTAACTATATTTACCTCTATCCTGTCTCACCCTCCATTTATTCTATATTCTCTTTTCTGCTGTCCCTTCTATTATCCCTCCTCTTTTATTCTTTTCCCCCCTGAATTCCTATAGGATAAGATTAAACTTCCATACCCAGTTGAGTGTGTATGTTATTCCCTCCTTAAGCCAAATCCAATGAAAGTAAGGCTCACTCCCTCTCATCTTCCCCTTCTTCCCCTCCATTGTAAAAGTTCTTTCTTGCTTCTTTTATATGAGATAATTTACTACATTATACTTCTCTTTATCTCTTTTCCCTGGTATATTCCTCTCAACGCTTAAATTTTCTTTTTTAGATATCATCCTTTCATATTCAGTTCACCTGTACCCTCTATCTGTCTGTCTCTTTGTATGTGTGCGTGTGTGTGTATATAATATATACACAGACACAGACACACACACAAGCACATACATGTATATTCCCTCCAACTATCCTAATACTCTGAAAGATCTCATGAGATAAAAATATCTTTCCATATAGAATGTAAAGAGTTCAACTTTAATAAGTCCCTGATGGTTATTCTTTCTTATTTAACTTCTCATGCTTCTCTTAATTCTTGTATTTGAAAGTGAAATTTTCTGTTCAACTCTGATCTTTTCAGCAAGAAAGCTTGGAAGTCCTCTATTTCCCTGAAGTTCCATTTTCTTCCCCTGAAGTATTGTACTCAGATTCTTGGTTTTCAGCCCATCTCCTTTGACCTCTGGAATAGCATATTCCAAGCTCTTCGATCCGTTAGTGTAGAAGCTGCTAAATCTTATGTTACCTTTATTGTGTTTTCACAGTACTTGAACTGTTACTTTCTGACTGCTTGTAATAGTTTGTCCTTGACATAGGAGCTCTGGAATTTGGCTACAGTATTCCTAGGGATCTTCTTTTGGGATCTCTTTCATGAGGTGATCAGTGGATTCTTTCCATTTCTGTTATTCCCTCTGATACTAGAATATCAGAGCAGTTTTCCTTGATAATTTTTTAAAAAATTGTTTATTTATTTTTGGTTTTCAGCATTTACTTCCACAAGATTTTGAGTTCCAGCTTTTCTCCCTATCTCACACCTCTGCCCACTCCAAGGCAGTGTGCATTCTAGTTACCCCTTCCCCCAATCTGCCCTCCTTTCTGTCTCACCCCTCCCTTCTCTTATCCCCTTCCCCTTTATTTTCTTGTAGGGTAAGATAGATTTCTATACCCCATTGCCTATATGTCTTATTTTCCAGTTGCATGTAAAAATTTTTAACTTTAGTTTTTAAAATTTTGAGTTCCATCTTCTCTCCCCTCCTCCCTCCCCTCCTTGAGAAGGTAAGCAATTCAATATAGGTTATGCTTCTGTGCTCATGCAAAACACTTCCATAATAGTCATGTTGTGAAAGACTAACAATGTTTTTCCTCCATCCTATCCTGCCCCCTATTTATTGTATTCTCTCTTTTGACCCTGTTCCTCCTCAAAAATATTTACTTCTAATTACCCCCCTTCCTTTTTCCTTCTCTTCTATCATCTCTCCACCCCCTGCTTATCCCCCTCCCCCCTAATTTCCTGTGGTGTAAGATAGATTTTCATACCAAATTGAGTGTGCATGTTATTCCCTCCTTAAGCTAAATCTTATGACAGTGAGAGGTCCCCTCTCCTCCCCTTTTTTGAAAAACCTTTTTCTTGACTCTTTTATGTGAGAGATAATTTACCCAATTATATTTCTTTCTCCCAATATATTCCTCTTTCACCCTTTAATATTATTTTTTCGATATTGTCCCTTCGTATTGCCCTCTCTCTATATCTATCTATCTATCTGTCTGTCTTTAGATATAGATATATATATAATCCTTCCAATTACCCTGATACTGAGAAAAATCTCAAGAGTGACAAACATTATCTTTCCATGTAGGAATATAAATAGTTCAACTTTACTAAGTCTCTTATGATTTCTCTTTCCTGTTTACCTTTTCATACTTCTCTTGATTCTTGTATTTGAAACTCACATTTTCTATTCAGTTCTGATCTTTTCATCAAGAATGCGTGGAAGTCCTCTATTTCATTGAAATTCTATTTTTTCCCCCATTGAGATTCTATTTTTCCCCCCGAAGTGTTCCCCCCTCAGTTTTGCTGGATAGGTAATTCTTGATTTTATTCCTAGCCCCTTTGACTTCTGGAATATCATATTCCAAGGCCTTCAATCCCTTAATGTAGAAGCTGCTAGATCTTGTGTTATCCTGACTGTATTTCCACAATACTCGAATTGTTTTTTTCGGTCTGCTTGCAATATTTTTTCCTTGACCTGGGAACTCTGGAATTTGGTTACAATATTCCTAGGAGTTTTCCTTTTGGGATCTCTTTCAGGTAGCTGTCAGTGGAGTCTTTCAATATTTATTTTGTCTTCTGGTTCTAGAACATCAAGGCAGTTTTCCTTGATAATTTCATAAAAGATGATGTCTAGGCTCTTTGTTTTGCTCATGGTTTTAAGGTAGTCTAATAATTTTTAAATTATCACTCCTGGATCCATTTTCCAGGTCAGTTGTTTTTCCATTGAAATACTTCACATTATGTTCTATTTTTTTTTTATTCTTTTGGTTTTGTTTCATAATTTCTTGATTTTTCAAATTCATTAGCTTCCATTTGCTCCATTCTAATTTTTAAGGAATTATTTTCTTCAGTGAGCTTTTGGACCTCTTTTTGGCCAATTCTGCTTTTTAAGGCATCCTTTTCATTGGGCTTTTGGACCTCTGCTATTTGAACTAGTCTAATTTTAAAGCTGTTATTTTCTTCATTTTTGGGGGTTTCCTTTAGCAAGTTGTTGACTTGCTTTTCTTGCATCACTTTCATTTCTCTTCCTATTTTTTCCTCTACTTCTCTTACTTCATTTTCAAAATCATTTTTGGACTCTTCCATGGCCTGAGACCAATTCATATTTTTCTTGGTGGCTTTGGATGCAGGAGCTTTGACTTTATTGTTTTCTTTTGGTTGTATGCTTTGATCTTACTCATCACCAGTGATGTAAGAAAATACCTCTTCACCAAGAAAGTAAGAAACTATAGTAGTATATTTCTCTCCTTCTCCCCTCCCTCCCACTCCTAACCCCCTCATTTGCTCATTTTCCCAGTCAATTACTTGACTTTTGAGCTCTTTGTTAAGTAAAGGGCCCCAGAAGCAGCTCCCACCTCAGCAGTGGCTGCTGCCTCCCTGGAACTGGGGCTGGGGCCAGACCACACTCCACTCTCAGCCAGGTGAGAGACCCTTCCTACTAACCTTCAGAGCTGTCTTTGGTGGTTATGGGTTGAGAATTCTGGAGATTTCAGCAGCCACCAGCAATTCAGTCCTCTAAGGCCTGCTCTAGCTCCATCCATGCTGGAATGGCCCACCAAACTGTGTTCTGCTCCCATCTCAGCTCCCAGTCAACTTTCCAGATTGTCTTGCACTAGAAATTTGCTCTAGTCTGTCATTTTGTAGCTTCTGCTCTAGAGTTTCTTCAGAGTCATTTTTTTTCCACAGGTTTTTTGAGGAGGTGTGGGGAGAGCTCTAGCCGGTCTCTACTTCTACTCTGCCATTTTGGCTCTGCTCCCTCAGAATAGTTTTAATTTGCATTTCTCTAATTATTAGTGATTTAGATCATTTTGATAGATATTATTGCTTTGATTTCTTTGAAAACTGCCTGTTCATATTTTTTAACTGTCAATCTAGGAGTAGCTAGCTATTCTTATAAATTTAGCTAAGTTCTCCATAGATTAGAGAAATGAGACCTTTAACAGAGAAACTTGCATTAAAAAAAATTTCTCCCAGTTTCCTACTTTCCTTCTAATCTTGATAGCATTGGTTTTGTTTGTACAAAGTTTTTAAAATTTCATATAATTATGATTGTCCATTTTATTTCCCATGATCCTATCTCTCTCTTATCAACATAAATTCCTCCATTATCCTTAGATATGATAGGTAAAATTTTCCATTAATTCCCTTAATTTGCTTATGACATCACCTTTTATGTTTAAATCATGTAGCAATTTTGACCTTATTTGATATACAATATGAGATATTGGTCTATCTATATCTAGTTTCTGTCAGACTGCTTTCCAGTTTTCCCAGCAGTTGTTTTTTTTAAATAGCTTTCCCCCAAAAGCTTGGATCTTTCAATTTTTCAAATGCTAGATTGCTGTGATCATTTGCTACCATGTATTTTGTACCTAGTACCTAGCAGTAAGTTTTAACTTTTTTTCTCCTTCATTCTGTTCATTTGAAGAGCCTCCAACATGTTCCCCTCAGCAGTTTACATGTTTTACGGGAGAAATTGATTGCATCCCTGTGGCTTGGAGATGTGATGGATTCACTGAATGTGAAGACCACAGTGATGAGTTAAATTGTCCTCTCTGCTCAGAATCTCAGTTTCAATGTGCTAGTGGGCAGTGCATTGATGGTATCCTTCGATGCAATGGAGATGCAAATTGCCAAGACAAGTCAGATGAGAAGAATTGTGAAGGTAAAGTACTTCTCAGTGCATGTCAAAAGCATGCTTTAAAAAAATTGGAATCCTTTTCCTTTGGATTAATTATTTTGGTTCTGCTATAAATAACAGGTTTCTCCGGTGCCTTGTTTTAAATTATTTTTAAACATAGTACTGTGAAAATTTTCTTTCATTTCTCAAGCATAAGAATTACTAATTCTACAATGTAATTGTCATTAAAAAATTAAAAATGGGATTCAGGTGCAAAAGAGGGATGTCTAATTAGAGCCTGCATTTGAAAAGGAGTTTAAATCTTTGGCCAAGATATACTAGATTTATGGGGCTCAGTCCCTTGAGAAGGGCAAACATTCCACTTATTTTTTTCATCCTCACTCTCCTTTTAATAGAACCAAAAGAACTAGCTCTCTTTAGCCTAAACAGCATTGAAAATAGAAGCTGAGGAAGAACAAAATGGGAAATTAATGATGAATTTATTTTCATTCTATTCATTCCTACATATTCTCACTCCACCTATGAAAATACTTTGCAGTTTTTCTCAGGTCACTTCTAGCAATATAGTTGCTTTTTTCTTTGCACTTCCTAAATACTTGTTTCAGAATTTTTTCCAGATTGTGTTTTAAATAATTGTGACAATTTTTTTGCATTTTGTCTAGTGCTTTGTTTAATTGATCAGTTCCGTTGTACCAATGGACAGTGCATTGGAAAGCACAAGAAATGTGATAATAATGTGGACTGCAGTGACAAGTCAGATGAGCTAGATTGTTGTAAGTGGGGTTACAATCCTTGAAATCACCATTAAAAGGGGAGGGAAAAGAAGGGGAATCATGTAATGTTTTTTAAAAATATAATACTTTTTGTTATTCCTCTTCTTGCCATGATATTCCATCCCAATAATATATTAATGGTAAAATAAACTCCTTTCAGTGATTATTATATATGTTATGGGTGTTCAAATCCATACTCTCTATTTTAACTTTTTCAGTATGCTGAGCAGTTTTGCTTCCCAGTATTTTATTTCATTCCTGCTTTATTTAAGGCTGATTAATCTTTAGTGTTTGTTACATTAAGAAAACATATTTGCTTTGAATCTGTATGCTTATGTGCATATATGTGCATTTATTGCATATGCCTGAAAAGGAAAAAAAAACTGGGGGGATCATTTCTATTGAGGTTTATCATCAGCCTTTTATTAAAACACTATAGTTCATTCTTTTTTATTTTTCGTTAAATTTTTTTTAATTAGCATTTATTTTTTTTCTCACTCAAACCAAAACCACCCTCCCCTTTGGGAAAAGGAAGAAGACAAAACCAAAACCTTTTAAACAAATATGATCTCTTCCATTGGTCATGTCCAAAAATACATATCTCATTCTGCACTGCAAATCCAGCACCTCTTTGTCAGAAAGTGGGTAGGATGTAGGTCTCCTGAATCATAGTTCTGTCATTGCATTAGTGTTCCTTTGTCTTTCCAAGTCATTTATCTTTGTAATGTTGTTACTATTGGAATTTTGCTTCTAGTTCTACTCACTTGGTTTTGTATCAAACCAAGTGAGTTTCTCTATAAAAAAGTTCTTTTCATCTTTTCTTGTGGCAAGCAGTATTGTTACATTCATAAACCAGCATTTGTTCAGTTAACAGTTTCCAGGTATTAACCATCATAAAAAGAGCTATTATAAATATTTTTAATGCCTATGAGTCCTTTTCCTCTTTCTTTGATCTCTTTGGGGTTGTAAGCTTCATAGTGGTATTGCTGGGTCAAAGGGTGGGTACAGTTTAATCATTTTGATGGGGCGTAGTTCTAAGTTCATTGCTAGAATCTCTGCTAGACTCTCTCAATCATTTCACAGCTCCATCAATAGTGCATTAGTGTGTCAGTTTTCCCCAGTTTCTCTTAGTCTTTCTGTCATTTTCTTGACTTCTTAGTCAACCAGTTCAACTCTACACTGTCCCTAAGACTTAATTTTATTTCTTTTCTTGCCCTGCCAGGCTTCAGTTTTGGTTTATTTCCACCATCTACAGTTTGCTTCTACTCATGTGTTGCTGAAGGAGCAAGAGAAGAACCACAAAACTGTGCTGACATCATTTTAATTAGAACTTTATTAGGGCAAGGCAGTCCTTTCACACCTCCCTAACCAATTCACTATCCCACTATCCAGCTCATTGTAATAGCTTTTTCAAACCTTTTCATCCCTCAGACCTTCCATGCCTTCCCTACCCCACCATTTTATCAACTGAGAATCTTACCTCATATTTCACTGAAAAAATTGAGGCCATTCTAAGAGCTCCCTCTTATCCCTTCTCCTTATCTCTCATATCCCTCAGAGGCCTTTCTTCATTCTCTCCTTCACTCCTATGTCACATGAAGAAATGGTTCTTCTCTTTGCCAAGATAAACTCCTTTCCCGTAATACCTGCCTTACCATTCCTTTTCAGTCTCCTTTGCTGGTTTTTCAGTGTCCCCAAGGACTCAGTCCTGAGTCTTCTTCATTTCTCCTTTTATGCTGTTTTCACTTGATGATTACATCAACTTTCTGCGGATTCACTTATCATTTCTATACTAATAATTCTGAGGTCTTACCTACCCAGATCTACCTAACTGTGGAGCCTCTGCTGACCTCCAGTCTTGAATCTCCAGCTATGCATTGGATGTCTTGAGCTGGATGTTCTATAATACATCTTAAACTCAACATGTTCAAAACTGTATTCATTATCTTTTCCCTCTAAGTCTTTCCTTCTTACTCTTACTGTCCTTTTGTTTACTTCCTATTGCTTCCTAACTGTTTATTTCTTATTCCACCATCCTTCCTGTCACTCAAGATCATGACCTAGGTCAGCTTTGACCTCTTTCTCACCCCCTGTAATCAATAAGTTGCCAAGTCCTATCTATTCTACCTCAGTAACTTCGCTTGTATGTCTCCCTTTCTCCTCTGATACTGCTATCACCCTGATCCAGGATTTCATCAACTAATGCTTAGGCTGCTACAGTAGCCTTCTGGTCGTTCTCCCTGCTTCAAGTCTCTGTCCACTCCAGTCCGTACCCTATTCAGCTGTCAAATTGATCTTCCGAGAGTACAGGTCTAACTTACCACTGCTCCTGTTCAGCAAATTCCAATAAATTCATATTACTTCCAGAATCAAATATAAAATCCTCTCTTTGCCTTGTAAAGTCTTTCACACTTACCTTTCTCAGTCTTCTTCCACTCTCCTACCCTCCATGAATTTTCAGTCTAGGGACACTGACTTCCTTGCTGTTTCTCTGACATGTACTCCATCCATCTCCCAATCCATGGATTTTCAAGGCTTTCCCTCATGCCTAGAATTCTCTCTCTCAATCTACATCTCCTTCAGATCCTAGCTAAAATTCTGCCTTTTGCAAGAAGCCTTTCCCAGATTTCTTTAATCTTGATACCATTCCTCTAGATAACCTCTATTTTATGCTGTAATAGGTTGTTTGTACGTAATTGTTTGCATGTTGTGTCCCCCGACCCTTGCCCCTAATAGACCTAATGGAAAGGTATTAGGCCATGAGGTCCTGAGGAGTGGGTCCCAGGTTTGTTTTTGTTTTGTGGCCTTTCTTTGTTTACCCAGCACTTTCCCAGTGTCTCATCCATAGTGGGCACTTAATAAATGCTTGTTGACTTGACTGGATAGTATGCTTCTCTTTTTTAGAGAATTCTTATCTTCATTTCAGATCCAACTGAGGAACCAACCCCACAGGCCACCAATACAGTTGGCTCAGTGATTGGAGTGATTCTCACCATCTTTGTGTTTGGAGCCATGTACTTTATCTGTCAGAGGGTGTTCTGTCCACGGATGAAGGGAGATGGGGAGACAATGACCAACGACTATGTAGTTCATGGCCCAGCATCTGTACCCCTTGGTTATGTGCCTCATCCCAGTTCTCTGTCAGGATCTCTGCCAGGTTAGTTAATCATGGAGGACTATTGAGGTGACAATCAAATTGCATTATAATGTTGTTTCTTAATAGTATGCAAAGAATTAAAAAAAAATTGTCACCTCTCCTTTTCCTCTTCTTCACACAAGGTATGCTTTGTGAAAATTACCACAAGATATATAATAAAATGCCAAATCAAAATTGAGAATTCTTTTGTTTGCCATCTATATGTTATTCCCTTTGCTTAAAATGAGGGCAGCATGTGCTTGCAGTTGGAGAAGGGGAAGATGTGACAAATGACTATAGGCTTACTATTGGAGGGAATCCCAGGGGTCCTGAAGCTAGAGAAGAAATAGGAGGCAAGAAAATAAGCCAGTTAAGAGGTCTTTCTGTCAATAATAGCAGCACCTGCAGTAATCAGGAGATAGACAAGAGAGCCCTAAATGGACATGACAGCACTAGGATGAGGGTTCCTTTCTTCTAGAACAGCCAGAAATACCAGACTGACCAAGGAGATAAATATTTAAATATGGAATTAGAATTTCCCTTTCCCAAGTCACTCCTCAGTTTCCTTTTAAGGATAAAAAGAGAAAAACCACCCAGCGGTTTTCTGAGGGTGTTCCTGTAAGCAAATTTTTACAAGTTTCGTTGATTGTATTAATAGTGATCATCATCATTGTTTATCAGATCATCCAAAGAATTTGAGATATTGCCAGAAATATACATAGATTTTTATCTTTGCGCTCTATTGTATGGCTCTGAAAATTCTATTTCTACCAGCCAGCATAGGCATTTTCTTTTAACCCTGTCTTTCATACCTGAAGATGGTTTTCTCTTCAATAAAAATATTGCTGAAGTTACTGTTTACCCCCAACAGATTTTCAGGGGTATTTAGGGAGGAAGAACTTTGGTGTTTCTTCCTCTCTCCTTGCCTTCCTCTCTCCCCCCATAGAGTTATTTCAGACCCATAGATTTAATGGCAGCTGTCAAATTAAAAGAGCATACAATTAATTCAGTTGTAGCATCATGTCTACTTTTTCCATGAAGATATGTCAGAGTAAATGTAGGGAAGAAAGAGTTTAGATGATTGTTTTTTATGTTTTCATTATTAGGTTTATAAGATTGAGTAACATTATTGATTTTTGAAGTTTAAAAGCTAATTAATGCATTGTTTTCCCTTTTTTGTTCTAGGAATGTCCCGTGGCAAATCAATGATTAGTTCTCTCAGCATCATGGGGGGAAGCAGCGGACCACCTTATGACAGGGCTCATGTCACTGGAGCATCATCGAGTAGTTCTTCAAGTACAAAGGGAACCTACTTCCCTGGGGTAAATGTTTCCTTTAGTACTTCCTGTTTTCCTTCTTTACTTTTGTAATAGCACTCTTCTCAAAAAATAAGCTACAGTTTTAAAATAATACATCTTCAAATGAAGGAGGAAAATAAGCTTACAATGAAAAATTACATAAAATTAAAAATATTTACTTTCAAATTTTTTTGTATTTATTTCCATTCAAATTTAGATATTTTATTCCTTTTTTAATTGGATAGCTTAATCAGTTTTGATTATACATCATAGGTACAGTGTCTTTATGGAATGAAAAATATTGGTTTTAAAATTAAATAGGTGAGAAAAATTAAATAGATGAGATTATAAGGAAGAAGTTTTATCTTCCTATCCAGTAAGCCTGACTGTTAAACCTAACTATATAATGAACAGGTTTGTAAGAACTAGGTAGGATACCTGTTGGTTATTTAATAAAATTATTGTAAATTTGAAGTAAAATTATTATCTGTTAAAGGTCCTGGGTTGACTTTCAGGGAGATTGAAGGCATTCATTCCATGAAACTGGTCAAATAAGGGGAAGTGCTATCAGAAACTTTCCTCTTTGAGTGTCTATTCTAATGTCAGCAACTCTGCCCTGAATAGTTATAAATTTTCTTAGAACCATTTGAATAAACATCTTACAAATTATGTTTTTGCCTCATCTGTGTTAAAATTCTGTCATTAAAATGAAATTTATATGTTGACTGTGGAATTTACATTGTGATTTTTTTTAAAGGTAGATTTTATAGAATGGGGTATATGTTTAGGGGACAGAAATTGGGGGAAACTCCAGTTATCCTTTTCTGTGTTAGAGTGATTCTGTTTAATTATTTATATCATGTTTCCTTTAAGATTTTGAACCCTCCACCATCCCCAGCCACAGAGCGTTCACATTACACCATGGAATTTGGCTATTCTTCAAACAGTCCTTCTACTCATAGATCTTACAGGTAATACAGTTCTTTTTGACCCTTTAATCCAACCTCTTCCTTCCTCCATTATTAGTTCTTAGCACAACTCAAGGTATTTATGTAGAGGAAAATGCATCCTACTTTGGAGCTACAAGTAACAAGAAATAGGTAATGGCCACAGGGCCAAGAGCAGGTATAGCTTCTCTGTGTGGCACTAATAGAACAGTTTCATCTTCTTTTAATATACTGGCTTTTCCCTCTAGAATACTAACATCAGGGAGAGCTGTGATAGAAGAAACCTGCCCTGCAGGTTGTGTGACTTGTGGGTTTTCCATCTTTTAGCTGCAGTTTCTTCTGAGGCAAAACCCTAAAAGGAATTGAATGGTTAGAATCCTTGAACATTGCCACGTGAAGGGTAGAGCTGATCAGAATAACTCAAGAACGATGACATCGGTTATTTATTTTGTTCTTGTGCCTCCCCTTGTTTCACCTTCGTAATTGCTATTGCTCTCCCCCACTCCCACCCCTAACACCGTAGGTACACTTTCACCTTCATTGGTCTTCATCCCACAGAAACTGTAAGTTATGTAGAGTACCTTGATTGAAACTGTTACGAAAAAAGATAGTTATGGTTTGTTCAGGAAAGTGACAGCAGGACAAATAAAGAGCGAGGTTTGGACCAGCTGGAGTCTCTGTTTTCACTAGCACGCTCCCTTTCCTCGCTGGGTCTCAGCCTTCAGTCGGCCGCATTGCTGAGTGTAGCAGTCAGAAGAGTTGGTTTCTAGTCCTAGCTCTACCACTAGCTAGCTGTGCGCTCTTCAACAAGTCATGGATCTTCTTGGACCCCCTCAGCTCCTTCATCTCCAAAATGAGCCCAGTGATTTTTAAGTTCTCTCCTAGTTTTCGTATCTCATGAAGTATAAAATGAATAATTGTTAAGAGTGGGGTGGCAAAAAGCCAAAGTCCAATGTGCTAGTGAATAATTCTTTTCGCTGCTCCATTATGGATAATCACATTTTTCTTGTACATACTCAGAGGAGTTTCTGTGTTTAAAAAAACTCCAACAGTCTAATTCTCCTTCATATAATAACAACAGTAGCAATAACTAGCATTTATATAGTGCTTTACAAATATTATCTCATTTTATCTTCATGAAAATTCTATGGAAAGTCGTCCTTCCTGTTGTCTCCATTTTAAGATAAAGATTACTACGAAGCAGGAAGAGGTTAAGCAGCTTGCCTAGGATCACATAGCTAGCTAGCATGGAAGGAGGAGGTGGGAGGAGGTAGGATTTGAACTTGCATCTTATTCCAAGTGTAAGACTATTCATGGCACAACTTAGCTGCCTCACAGCCAGGATGTCCATTGGACAGTGTGTTTCCAAGGTCGTCTTTTTTCCTTTATGAGCAGTCCCTGGTACTACCCTGCTGATGAGTGGGATGCTTTATATACCCTTTTCTAATGTGTAAACATGCCCATATACATACCATTTTCCTTTTATCCTTCTCCATGGTTTCTGCCATCTTTTTCCCTTCCCAGTGAAAAACTGTCTTAAGAAGCCTGGGCTGGTGTGTATGGTTGGAATAATGTTCTTTCAAGCATTTTCCTGCATGAGTTTTTCCTTCCATAGCAAAATACTTCTAATCCTGTTTGTGATAAAGACCATCACAGTGGAAACTATCCTCTTTCTTTCTTCCTCCTAGCTACAGACCGTACAGTTACCGCCACTTTGCACCACCCACCACCCCCTGCAGCACTGATGTCTGTGACAGTGACTATGCTCCCAGCCGGAGAATAACTGCAGCAGCGGCAGCCAAGGGCTACACCAGTGACTTAAATTATGACTCTGAGCCTGTGCCCCCACCTCCTACTCCACGAAGCCAGTATCTGTCAGCTGAAGAAAACTATGAAAGTTGCCCCCCTTCCCCTTACACAGAGAGGAGCTACTCTCATCACCTCTACCCACCTCCACCATCTCCCTGTACAGACTCCTCCTGAGGAGGGCCCCCCCCTCCTCTGACTGCCTCCAGTGTAAAGTGTAAATACAAATTGGTTGAGATCTGGAGGGGGGGAGGGAGCTATCAGAGAAAGGTGAGGCAGACCATGTACAGATAAGAGTTTTAAATGGGGTGGGGAATACTGGAGATATTTGTACAGAAGAAAAGGATATTTATATATTTTCTTAACAGCAAATTTGCTGCTTGTGCCATAAAAAAAATTTGTATAAAATAAATTTGTACTAAAAATTTTTATTTTTACAAACTGAACACACAAAACATGCCTTAAACCCAGGGAAGTGACTGTGAATATACATAGGAAACAGAAAGACAAAAGTGAATCACTGTCTAGTAAGATGTTGGCTTTGTTGATACCAAAAAGAGAAAATAGGTCCATGACCATCTCAGAGCAGCAAACCATAGGTACTTTGAAGTTGCTAATTATCCTTCATATTAACTATGGAGGGTCAGCAGCTAAAGTTTAAATATTGGGTAGGAGAAAGTAAAGTTACTAACAAAGGGCTTTGTTTTCTATAGGAAATACAGTGATTTTAGCATGGAAAAAATATATATACTTTTAAAATAGTCCATTTTATGACGGTTTCTTTTGGGAAGAGTACTTCAGTTGTCCAGTATCACGTTGCAGAGTTGTGTGTGTGTATGTATGTGTGTTCACTTACCACACATATACACACACACACACAAACACACACACACATACACATACACATGCACGCACCCATCTCTATTCTGAAACTCCATCTCTGTTTGAAACTAATATTCTCCTTAGGCCATCTGTCCTACCTCCTTTCCCAAACAATCAGTCCTATGGATGCTTTAGCCAAGACACTGTGATTTATTTTTTTTTAATTATTTTCCAATTAACAATAGAGAAGTTTTCAGATTGGAGTATGTTTTGTAATTGTTTCCATTTCTCAGTAGGCTTCATTTTCCAACTTGACTCTTTCTTCTGCATAATGTTCACAAGTTAAACACTATATTATCCATTTCCCTTCCCAAAGTATCTTTCCTTTAATGCTCAGAGATATGTCAATATTTCCTATGACGTAAGATATAGACAGTGTTTATGAATTATAAATTTAGTCTATTGTAAATTAATCATATATCCTTGCAGTACTTTCAGTGTATATCACAATATAAATCATTTTATATAAATATATATATTTTCTGAATACAAAGCATTTAAGCCTATTGGAGACAATCTATTAAAAAATGAATTCATTGGAAGAGTTTTCCCATCTATATATTAACTCTGTTCTTTTCATGTTCAGTAAGCCAGTTTTCTCAGCATGACTTTACATACCTCTTTTGTGTGGCATGAGTTTAATACTTTAGTGTTTTCCACTGTGAATATTAGGGTTATTCTTGGTTTTTTTCCCCCGTATATCCTTACCCAAATTATTCTTAATTCACTTCATGTTTATTTTTAAACTATGTTCTCCAAATTTGTTTTGATTGAAATGGTTAGTGTTTAGTCATTTAGATAAGAAATCTGTTTGGACTGAGTGGGAAGGTAAACTGTTTGTGAATTCTTTAGCTGCCAAAACTGAGGTGGAAGGAAAAAACAAAAAATCCTTTATGTTCAATCTGCTAAGGTATTGAGACTGCTGCATCCTTAGTCATAAGGGTCAAGATATGATATGATCTCAGCACTGCCACCTTACATATTTCCAGTTCCTTCTCGCTAAAAATGAGTAGATTTAAAATAGCACGTTTTCATTTAAACTTGCAATGTTTTAAGATGTTATCAATTTTGCTACTGTGAAAGAAATCTTTCTGGATTCCATTGCCCAAGGGAAAACAATGTAATCTTTTCAATATTTTTTAGCAGGAGTGAAGTAACTTTTTTATGTAATTGAAAATACTTAGGTAATAAAAATTTTTTTTCTAAATCATCCTCAGATTTTTCAAAGCAAAGAACAGATCTAGTATTATATTTTACATAAATGATAGTCTATCAGTTGTCTTACAGTTCATTCAGGCAAGTGATGACCCTTCTTAGCAATGTAAAAAGCAATTATGATCTTAAGGTAGGATAGAGATTGAAGGCGTATTGTGTGATATACAAGGGGAACATGATCCTTACGAAAGAATAAGGTGATTGATAGCTGGGTGTCAATCAGAATTTGAGAATTCTACATGTTTACATTTTTTTTAATATGCAGCTTTACCATGTGGGGCATTTGCACTATATGAACTAAGAAGAATATTGCCTTGTTAGATCTCAGTTCAGGCATTTGTACTGTGATGGCAATGATCTCTTCTTGCAAAATACTAATTTGTGTGCCAATTTTTATTGGAAAGTCATTTGAAGGCGATTCAGCTTAGTTTCAGTATCCTCTTTCTTCCTTAAAAGTTTCTGGAAGTTTTTTGGCAGATAGGGCAGAATAGGTAAATTTGTAATTGTTAATTTTCAGTGTAGTTGGACAGTTAAGCCTAAGTGAACTGCACATCAGTTATTGAACACTTATTTGACCATGAATGACAATGAGTAGAGAGTTAGTTGGAAAGAAAGAGAAATAGATATGTGAAAAGTCAAAGTTGCTAAATCTGAGAAGGGTTTGTTTCATTTTGAATCAAACTCTACATTTTGAAGTAATATGTCTAGTTAGAACATGAGTAAAATTCATTTAATTTTGCATTAACAGAGTAGTATTAAAGTGTTTTGTGTTGTTGGTTTGTTTGGTTTTTTTTTCACATCATAAAGTATGCCTTTCCTGTGTGTTGGATAGCAGCACTATTTGTTGGAAATAGCACTGGACTGGGAATCAGTAGACCAGGGTTCTTGTTTTAGTGACTTCTAAGGTGCCTTTTAAAGTCTATGATTTTTTGATGATATAATTTATATAACACAGCTTGTGTGCAAAAAGGCAGCCAAGATGTAGTAGATGGAGAACTGGGCTCAGAACTGAGCAGATCTAGGTTCAGGGTTCAACCTCTGACATATAGTGACTGTGTCATCCTGTGCAGGTCACTTAACCTCTCAGTACTAGAGACAAGTCTCTGAAATTATAACTTGCACAGAAAATTACTGACCTGCTTTGGTGAAAGGGGTTTCCTCATCCAGGTGTTCCCTGCATCAGTGAAATCACAAGTCTGGTCTTTGTCTCTACTTTGTATGAACAGGAAGCTATGGACGTAACCTGGATATGCAGAGTTCTTTGCACAGGGGAATGACATTTAGAATACTTGCTTACTTAGTGCAGACCAATTTATAAAGACTGTTTTGGGGATGGTTGGGAGGAAAATGTTTAAGATGGTTTAAGTTTGACTTCAGTTCACCATTTTACAAAATCCCAAGGTTGGAGAATTAAGTTGTAACTAAAGCCAATCATAGTGCCTAAAACATACGCCCATTATCAATGTTGGATTCTGGATTCTTACATTTGTATAGCACTTTATGATTAACAAAGTGCTTTTCTCACACAGTTGTCCCTTTGAAGTAGGCATTTTCCAAATAGTAAACAAACATAGAGGCTTTAAGTAACTTGCCAAAGGAGACATAGTAAATCAGAAGCCAGGTCTTCTGGCTCAAAATCCAGTGCACTTTCTACTATGTGACTTTTGTGGCATTTTTCTGTTTTCATTGTAATTGTTAGAAAAATTGAAAAACAGTGTCAATTTCAGTATTTACTCTGCCTGCTAATGAAGCTTCTGAGTCTTCCTGCTGTATTTGTGGCACTGGAGGCTTGCCCTAAGAGATCCTGGCTCTCACAGATGCCGCTGACTTGTTGAAAATGGTTACAAGCATCAATTGTCAAAGCACAGATCTGATGTTTTTAGTAAAGAATTTGAGATTTCCATTCATTTAAGGCAGCCTTCCCAAACTGGAAAGCCTCTCAATTGGCCTCACTGTAACGGCTTTGCTAGGGCCTTTTTAGTTCATATGGCCTTGTAAGTAAGCAAGGATGATACACTTGAGTGGAGCACAGAGCTAATAAAATCAGGCAATAATAGGAGAATTCAAAAAGTGCCTGTATTAGGCATTTGAGATATTGATATCCTCAGGGAATTTTAGAGTCAAGGGGTTCTAAAACGCTATTATAAAACTTCTTATTCTTGGGAAGAATTCTCTATTTCTTTCCAAATCTCTAACCCCAAAATGACCCTAGTCTTCCTTCTGTCCACTAATATACTGTTCATTAAAGCTCTTGCAAGGAATAACACAAACATGTCTCTTGTTAGTGACGTCTGTGATGTTTATAAAAGAATATTCAAAATTTATCATTTTGATTTGAAATAAGCACAAAATAATGGTTTTGTAAATTGATGTTTGACTAAAAGCTTAATGAATTACTAGGGAACTACATTTAGCTAAACAACATTCTAGAGACATTAGCCTTGAATCATAAATCAGGTGTAGAACTGGTGGGAAGCTGAGGATTCCTACATTCAACCAAGTAACTTGAAAGTAAATGATAGCTCTAGGTGTCCTCAACAAAATAGGTGGTTCAGACCCGTCTTAATCTGTTATTCATTTGGCATGGGAGTAGATGATCAAATAAGTACAAAGTAGGCCAATCTTCCGTTAAATAAAGAATAATTTCCTTTTGTGACAGCATAGACAAAGGAATTTTTATCAGGTGCCCAGAGTTAATTGCTGACATAACTAGATCATCTTCTTGATATTTTCACAGCATAATTGTTTTTATAATGACACCAAAGAATTAGACAGTACACATTTGCTTAACTGTCCATGCTTCATTTTAGTCCAAAGGTTGTGATTTAAAAAATAAAAAAACTTAATTCTGGTATCCTAATAAGAAGTACACGTTGGAAGCAATAAAACAGTGAAGGCTGATTTTTAAATCCATTGTAAAATGGTTAAGTTGTTTGGGTTATTAGGGAAAGTATAAATGTTTTTATAAAGAGGATACCAAGAAGCTTAAGCTGGACTAGCCTTGTTTGCAAATGAAGGATTTGGTGCTGCTTTCAGATGTTTATCCTTTGTGTTTTTGTTTTGTTTTTTTCATTTTTCTTAAGCTTTAATCTTTGTCATTGTCTTAAAGTCAGCTGGTATTTCTTGTTCATCGACTTTGGTACGATGGTGCTTTGCAAGGATGTATTTATAATATAATGACCAACATTTGGTCATCCCCTATCCACCTGTTCACTATCACACACACATGACACACACACACGCACGCATGCACATGCACACATCCCCTCCCTTTTTTTTTGTAAAATAAATGCTTTACTTGTAAACTGTATAAAAACAGACACCTTGTATAAAATCCCCTTTTTGATTATTACAGTAAGTTGAGTTGTAACAAATGAAATGTTGATTTTTATAATAAAACAGAGTGGAAAAATATTTGCTTGAAGAAAATAAAACTCTTGTCAGTTGTGCTTTGCTAATGACCAAAATAAGACTGGATGATGGGTTGTACAAACAAATATCATCTTAATTATTTGCTAATGCCTTAAGAGACTAGTTTGGAGAAACTTGTTTCTTAGATGTGCTCATTAAGTAGAGGAGAATCTCATCTAATCCACCCACTCCTCCACATTTTACAGATGAAAGAATTGAGGCTCAGAGGGGAGGTAGTGGAGCTGGGATTAAAACCCATCTTCCCTCCTTCTAAAACTAGCAGTCATACCACTTTCTGTCACAGTCTGCGTACTAAAGGATTTTACTTTGTTTTCAGTTAACTGTAGGGAAAACTGGATGACTGCAATGTTGGCCCCACTTTGGAATGTTCCGAACAGTTTCTGATAGAATAAAGTTGGGGGTGGAGGATTGGATCTGATTTTACTGATATCTGAAAATACTCTCTAAAAATTCCTCTACAACTTAAAGACTGAAGAGCAGTGTGGTGTCAACTTTACATAAGGAACCTTCTGGGCTGAAGATTGACTTAGTTTTAAAATGGGTTATTATCTATGTTTTATTGTATTTTTATTCTGTTAAATGTTCCCCAATTACATCTTAATCTGCTTTGGGCTTCACTAAGGAGATAGTCTGTGGACACTTCTTACTGTAGAGCAGCAAAAGATTAGGTGACTTGCCCATTATCACCAGCCAAAAGCAGAGCTTTGAACACAGACTCATCATAAAATCATCATCATAAAGTCATGGAAGGAACCTTAGAAGACAATTGAATCCTTTCCTCCACCCCCATTTTACAGATGAAAACAAGGCACAAAAAGGTGATTTCACTTGCTCAAGGCTGAATAGCTAAAAAAGTGCCTACAAGCTCAAGTCTTTCTGGGTTCAGGATCAGCTGGCTATCCACCATACCTTGCTCCCTCATAATGTGATGCTATAACATGAGTTGCAAAGCTAATTTCATAGCATGCAAGAAAATAGTGGGAAAGTAGATGAAATCCCCAAACTACGAGGTTTCTGTTGAGGCCCAAACATTGTTAAGACTTGATGAGAGAAAATGGAAACATGATATCAGCCGCTTGCCTCTACTGGGTAGAGGCTATAGCCAAAAAAGATCTTGTGCTTGAAGTAGTTTGATTGGTATTCACCAGCAAATTGTTAGACAAGGTGGCTGGAAACCAACTGGTATTACAAAGAGCTGCTTTTTAAAAATGAATAATTACACTGATTACATTAGAGGTTCCTTGCTGACTCCTCCCATTCTACCATATAATTCTACCTTCTGAATAAAAATAAATCAAAGAACAAGTTATATAAGTTTGTCAGAGCCATTGGAAGGAAAGGCAGACAGATTCTAACAGGAAAAATTACCTAAAGTTAGGGTTCCTAATCTAGGATCTATGGATAGATTTGGGAGTCTGAATTTGGACCTTTATTTCATTAGAATTGGTATCTTTTGTAATCCTGTTTCTTATATGCTCTGCATTTAAGAACATTCTGAGAATTCCATAGGCATTTACCAGATTGCTAGAGGGATCCATGTCACAAAAAGTTTGAGAACCCCTGCTCCAAAGATTTGTTTTTAATCTCACCATAAAAAATTAAAGTATAAGTTTTAATGAAGAGAAAGATTATGAAAAACAAAATAGGCCATCTTGAATATATAAAATTTAAGTGTTCTTGCATAAATGTGAGAAATGGAGTTTAGTAAACCAGGGGGTTAGCCCCAACGTGCTGCCAAAGCTTACTCCTCTCCTAGTGGCATGCCATACAGAGTTCCTTCCTCCTTTAGGAAAGGAAACAAACTGAAGTGAGTGAAGGCAGTGTTTGTTTATAATTCTTGCAAGAAGCGGGTGTATGGCACCCTGTAGGAACACACACCAGAGACAAGCCAGAATAAGCCTTTTATGCAGTGAGTTCTCCCTTGTCCCTTCTGAGTTGAGGTAGGTCCCAGCTTTTCCGGGTTACAATCTTTTCTGACACTCCCACTACATAGCTCCTTGATGGATTGTATCTAGATTTTGCTGTTGCTCCCCCAAGGGTGGAGAAGTTAATAAGGCTAAGTAAGCAATGCACAGTAGTTAGGTCTCAGTGACTGGGTATGGGCTCTCAAGTTTGAGTTATGTTACATATTTCAATCCATCTAGCTTCTTGGAGCTGGGGCCCTGACCATCATTCTTGCAAAATAGGATGCGTTTATCTGCTGACATTGCATCCTTTAACAGATTCCTTTCATGGCAATACCTGTGAAAGCAGGACTCCATACAGTAACAGATTCTTTATCACACAATAAATAAAATTGATGAACCAGAATAAGAAAAAGATAAAGACTGGGAAAACATCACTTGAATATTTCCACAAAAACCTGATATCTAAAATGTATGGGGAATTGACATCTAAAATCAAAAACTTTTCACCATTAGGCAAATGGTCAAAGGGCATGAACTGTTTTAAAAGAAAAGAAATGTAAATTAGTATCACTCATCTAAAAAATTTGTGATCAGATATGACACTCATAAAATTAGCAAAAATGGGAAAATACCACATTTGAGGGACATGATAATTCACTATAGATAGAACTATTATTTTGGTTTTGACAGCAATCCAAACAGGGGAGGGAATTTGGGTTGGGTGGGTGATGGAGATTCAAAACTCTTAACAACTTGTAGAAAAGATGGTCCACAGTCACCAATCTTGGTGTATCCTAGCCATCCCATCAGAGTTCTGCAGAGTAACTCTACCAACAGCCGCAGCGTGATTATAACTAAGGAGAAAACTCTGACAGATGTTTTGTGACACAGTTTCTAAAATTAAACACTAAGGGTTACTGGATCCAATGATCAAACTCCGCTTGAATGAGACAAAAGAAGACATCTACTTGGGGTGGCTGGAATGGGCTCTCAATGTTGTTAGTTTCTTAGAAATCAACAAAAGGATATTAGCATTTTAATTCCCTACTTAGTGCTTCGGCTTGCAGGTGCTTCTAAGTGACTTTTTGTTGCTTCATTCAGCTATTCATGTCTTCTACTTTTTTAGCTTCACATTAAAAACCATTATCAACCATAACTTCTTTGTGACGCACGTTTGCATAGCAGTTGTGCAGAATGGGAGTGGGGAGCAGGAAGAAGACAATGGAGGATACCAAAGACTGTACTGATATACACAGAATGAAAACAGGTCAAACAGGTCAGGAGTTTAGACCTCTGTCCAGATAACTAGGATGTTATCTTAGCTTGAGGACTGAGGTAATTGAAAAAACCCTACAGTTTTGATTATAAATAATTTTTATAAAGTCTTAGGAAAGGCAGAAATAGACGGAGACAAAATCTGAGAGAGACAGAGACAGAGCTAGATCATTTAGCTCTAGTTTAAAATGAGTCATTGTTCTAAGTGCCTTGGGGGTAAAACTCCAGTCTCACATGCAAAGGCAGTGGATCAATGGAAGGTCATGCCTCTCCTAATGAAAGAAGACAAGTATGGTCTAGAGGTCACCATAATTGCATGTGAGAAGAGAGATTGAGTGCCTTTCACAGTATTTCTTTCTCTTATACAGCCAAACCTTGCCCCTAAAAAGAAGTACTTATTGAAAACTAAGCAAACTAAAACTAAATTTATTGTAACATGGTTAAATTGATTGGGTTATTAGGGAAAACATAAATATATTATACAGGATATTAAGAAGCTTAAATTGGAACACCTTTTTTGCAAATGAAGGCTTTGGTGCTACTTTCAGATGTTTATCCTTTGTGTCTTTTTTTAAATTTTTCTTGAGCTTTAATTTTTGTCATTGTCCTAAAGTCAGTTTGTGTTTCTTGTTCATCAACTTTGGTACAATGGTGCTTTTCAAGGATATATTCATAGCAAAATAACCAATATTTGGTCAGCCCTTATACACCTGTTCACTATTATATACACATACACACACGTGAACACAGACACACCCTTCCCCCCTTTTTTGTAAAATAAATGCTTTACTTGTAAACTATATAAAAACAGACACCTTGTATAAATCCCCTTTTTGATGATTACAACAAGTGGAATTGTAACAAATGAAATATGATTTTTATAATAAAACAGTGGAAAACATTTGCTCAAAGAAAATAAAACTATTGTCAGTTGTTCTTTGCTAATGACCAAAATAAGACTGGATGTTGGGTTGTACAAACAAATATCACCTTAATTATTTATAAATGTCCTACTGCCACAAGAGACAAGTTTGGTAAAAACTTATTGTTTAGATATGATCTGTAAGCAGAGAAGATCATCTAGTCCACCCCCCACCTCCATCATTAAGTAGCAGAATGGAGTTAAATCCTATTTCCCCAAAATCTAAAACTAGCTCTCCTTCCACTCTATTCACAGTCTGAGTACTAAAGGAATTTACTTCAGTTAACTCCAGAGATGGCTTCAACATTCAGCCCCACTTTAGAATCTTCCATACAGTTTCTCCTAGAATAAAGTTGGGAATGGAGGACTGGATCTTCTTTTATTGGTGCAGGGAACGTTTTTTCCCCTTGGCAGGGCTTTCTTTTTATTTAATTTAATTTATTTTCTGGTTACATTTTAAGTGCCAAATTGTCACCTTCCCCCTATCATGCCACATTTGAGAAGGCCACCATTGCACACACATACACACACATGTGTAAAATCATACTATGCATACTTCTACTTATCAGTTCTTTCTCTGGAGGTAAATACTATCTTCCTTCATAGGTCCTTTGTAGTTGATTTGAGTATTTATAATACTCAGAACAGCTTAGTGGTTCACAGTTCTTCTTCAAACAATATTGCTGTGACTGTATATAACATTCTCTTGGTTTTGCTTATTTCAGTCTTCGTGAATTGATGCAAGTCTTTCCATGTTTTTTTAAAATTAACTGGCTCATCATTTCTCACAGCCCAGTAGTACTCAGTACATGAAACTCTTGAGTGAGGAAATAGCCTCTAAAAATTCCTCTACAAATTAAAGACGAAGGAGGGTTCCCTAGAGCAGTGGTGTCAAACTCCAATAGAAATGGTGTCTTTACATAAGTAATCTTGTGGGCTGCACAGTGACTTAGTTTTAAAATAGAATACTATCTATGTTTTGTTGCATTTTAATTTATTTTGTTAAATACTACCCAATTACATTTTAATCTGGTTTGGGTTTTACTGGGGAGATGTTTTAACACCTCTTATCCTAGAGAAGCAAAAGATTAAATGACTTACCATAATCACCCAGCCAAAGGCAGAGCTTGAACACAGATTTATCTATCATAGATTAATCATAGATTTAGAGCTGGGAAGTAATTTGGAATTATTGAAGAAAAGTAAGTTGTTCGGGTACTTTGAATCAGAGTTCTCACCACCTCCAGAAGGTTATTGACAATAAAACACTCTTTTGTACACAATTATCCCAAACAATGAAGAACTAAGTGTAATAATTTAATATGTGCCTAATAATGGGGGAATGGTTGAACAAACTAATACTTAGAAAACATAGAGTTTTAATGTTTCAACTAAGTTTTAACTAAGACTTTTGGAATACCTTGTATTAATACGTTAGAAGAAATGACAAATTTGAAAAATCTATAGGAACACAGGAATACTTGCATGAAGTGATGCAGTATGAAGAAAGCAGAGTCAAAAGCACAGTATACTAAAAAGTAGTCATGTGCTACAGAGCAGTGCAATTAAAGACATTGTTTAATCCTTTTTCAGTCATGTCTGACTCTTTGTGACCCCATTTGGGGTTTTCTTGGCAAAGATAATGGAGTGGTTTGCCATTTCCTTCTCCTGCTCATTTTACAGATGAGAAAACTGAAACATAGGGTTAAGTGACTTGCCTAGGGTCACACAGCTAATGTCTAGGATCGGATTTGAACTCAGGTCTTCTTGACTCCATGCCCAGTGCTCTATCCATGATGCCAAAAGAGACAGTGTATCGCAATATAAACACAAAGGGAAATGTTAGCTTTTAAAGTGCTTTCTAATAACACTTGTGTCATGTTGACAATGTTATTTTGCCCATTTTATAGGGTTTCAGAGAAGCTGATGACTAGTAATTGTCAAAAGTCAAGACTAGAATCTAGGTTTCCTGATTGCAAATCCAGTACTCATTCTCTCCTGTTGCTTGCTAAATTGTTCACTCTTTGACTCAGAAATTGGGAGAGAGGGTGACATGGGCTATTCTCAGGCTACAAGGGGGTTTACATCCCAATCAATAAAATGCTTTCAGTAGTGAAAACAATAATAGCTACATTTATATGGAATTTTAACGTTTGTAAAGAGCTTTACAGATATCTCATTCAAAAGTGAGTTTGCTACAAGGGTAAGAAGAGAAGTAGTCTGTTGGGGAAAAATCATATCAAATATCTCTGATAAGGGTTTTATATCTGATGTGTATGTGTGTGTAACCAAATACTATTCCCAATAATGCAAGTGATCAGAGAATATGAAAAAAAACAGTTCTCAAAATAATTATGAACTACTAACAGCCCTGTATAAGAATGTTTCAAATCACCCATAATAATAAATGTGAATCAAAACAATCTAAGGCTTTGCCTTGCATCCAAGACATTGACAAAGATGACAAAGGATGGGAACAGTCAATGTTGTAGTAGTTGTGGAAAGATGAGCACACTAACAGTATCATGTTAGCGGAACTGTGAATTGGAATGACCATTCTGGAAAGCAATTTAGAATTACACTAAATGGAATTATGAGTAATATGTCTATATCCTTTGACCCAGAGATTCCAATGCTAGGCATATACTTTCGTTAATGTCATTGCTAAAAAGAAAGGTCCCATATGCATCAAAATATTTATAGCAGCATTTTTTTTCTTGTAAAAAAAGAACAAAGTAAATACTAATTGAAAGGGAAAACAGCTAAATAAATTGTGGTACCTGAATGTAATAAAATATTAAATTGCTGTTAGAAATACTGAACTTATAAATACAAAGAAACTTGAAGAGATGTATGTGAAGTGATGCAAGGTGAGGTCAGTGAACTAGGAAAATAAGGATCACAACAATGTAAAAGGAAAGAATAACAACAAACAATCAAAATTGCTGTGAAATTACGATGAGTAAAATTAAAAATTCAGCAGGAGATTTTTTTTTAATGCATGACCAGTGTGAGAAATTTGTTTTGCCTAACTATGCATATTTGTTATAAGGATTCTGTTTTTCTTTATCTAGTCGTGGGCAGGGAGATAAAACTAGATTTCTGTTAACTGAAAAGAAGAAAGTTTAATTGAATAAATTAAAATGACCAAGGTTGAACTCAAAGAAATGACATGCAAAGGCCCTTGTCATCCACTTCTTTACACAGGTGATAGACGGTGGCTATGGATTGCTGCTTATATGTCTAACTTTTTGACACATTAATTGTTTTTATTGAACCTAAACCCATCCCCTACTTCTTTTCATACTTTGTTGGAAGGTATTTTTCTCTGGGTAAGTGTGTGGGGGAGTGGGCAGGGAATTCAGACTATATACAATGAAATATTAAGAGATCTTGGGTGGTCCCTCTTTGGAGTACTTATGGGAAGACATGAATAAGAGTTGCACAGGATAAAAAAGTAGGAGTAGGTTGCCATCTGGACCTTTAGAAGGATTGTCCACATTGAGGTGATCGCAGATATATCAAAATATCAAGTACAGCTTTCACTTGTTGAGATTGGGAAGTTCAACACTAATGATAGCACATTTGTCACTGTTTGGTCATTTCAGCCGTGTCCAACCCTTTTAGGGTTTGTAAAGTACTTTACAAACTTCAGCACATTTTATACTCGCAACAACTCTGCAAGTCATAACTATTTTCATTGCTTTGATTATTTCCATTTTACTGATGAAAAAACTGAGGAAGACATAGGTTAAGTGACTTAGTGTTATTTGGCTAGTAAGATTCAGAGGTCAAGTTTGACTCAGTGCTCTAGCCACTGTACCACATATCTCTATAAGGAGGTAACCGTTTCCTCTGTACTTTTCTCTAGTCAGACCATGTTGCATTTCAGTTCTGGGTCCCATATTTTAAGAAAACTGTTGAAGCTGAAGATTATTCTTATAAGGAGAGGTTGAAAGAATTGAGTATGCTCAGAGATGAGGAGAAACTCGGCAAGCAGAGGGAAGGTGGTGGGAGACAGGAAAAGATACGATAGATATTTTTTAAGAATTTTAAGGCAAGTCATCTGAAAGAAGAAACAGACATACTTCATTTAGTCCCAGAAGACAGAGTCAACAGCAAAGGAGAGGCAAGTTTGGATTTCATGTCATGCTTAGAGATGTTGAAAAGCCTCAGTAATTAACAGGTTTCTCCTTATTAGATATTCACACAGAGGCTGGATGTTCTAATAGGGATTTCCTTTCTGGATATGAATGAAATTAGGTGAATGCAGAGGTCCTTTTGTGATTCTCTATGTCACAAAATGCCCCCAGACAATAAATTCCATGAGGGCAGAAATCAGGTAAATTTTATAATTCCTCTCCACCAGCATCTAGTAGAGTACTCTGAACACAATATTTAATAAATATTTGTTGAATTATTGAATTACGAACAGAACTCCAAGCAAGATGTCACACAACTCTACTAAATGAAGTCTTACTGCCACCTGCTGACTATTGGCATATTTTGCAAACTAACTGCAAACCTAAATGCTGAAAACCTGAAGAAAAGAAAACTATGGATTTAAAGATGAAGGATATCAAATTAAAGTCGTACTCAGCTGGAAAGGGATAGGTAAAGCAAAGAATATTTTGTTATAATAGAAAATCAAATAGTAAACACGGTCATGATTGCCAGGATCTGGATGTCCAGGTAATAATATTAGTAGTAAGCTGATATTTACAGTTGCATTTATTTTCAAATAATAATATTATTTATAAGCTGGTATTTACATAGCACCTTAAGGTTTGCAATGTAATTTGCACATGTAAATTCATTTGATCCTCACCACCACCTTGTGAGGCAGATACTGTTTATTATCTCCATTTTGCAGATGGTACACAAATTGAAGTTGGTTGGTTCTTGTTGGTTGGTTGGTTGGTTGGTTGGAAATTTCAGTGTGTCCAGGTGTGACTGAGGAGACTAATCTGAGCTCAGAACGCTCTGCCACAGGTTGGGCACAGATAGTCCGCATGAATATTTGGGGTGGATACTCCACATTTGTGCACCCTATATCTACTTTGTGCTGTCTTAATTCCACTTTGCTCATAGAGCGCAGCACCCTTTCTGATGGGGACGCACCATGCAGAGCAATCTTTTACCAGTGTCTCCCAGGTTGCACAATCAAATCCAAAGTTCTTGAGAGAGACCTTGTCCTTGTATCGCTTCTTCTGACCTCTAGGCTGATTGCGTGCCCCATGTGAGTTCTTCATAAAATAGTCTTTTTTGGCAAGCATACATTTTGCATTTGAACAATGTGGCCAGCCCATTGGAGTTATGCTCTCTGAAGCATGGTTTGATGCTTGGCAGTTCAGCTTGAGCAAGGACTTCAGTGACTGGTATCTTATCCTGCCAGGTGATCCTCAGAATCTTTCTAAGACAGTTCAAATGGAAGCAATTCAGTTTCCTGGCATGGGCCTGGTAGACTGTCCACGTTTCACAGACATACAACAATGAGGTCAGCACAGCAGCTCTGTGGGCCTTCAGTTTGGTTTTGCTCTTACAAAAGCTGACAAACTGAAGTACACAATTGTCGAGTGACTTGTGTCTGAGGCCAGATTCAAACTCAGATCTTTCTGACTTCTTCATCCTGTTCTTTATTTTCATTGTGACCTCCAATCTGTCCAGCCCTCACTTTCCCAGACCATCACCACTACACTATGTGTAGTCCATTCCCTTCTCTATGTCAACCCTTTGGTGAACCACTTCAATTCTGTCCTATCCTCTGCACTTGAGTCCCTTGACCCCTTGTCCTATCACTGATCTTCCTTTACCAAAACCCAGCTTTGGATTACTCTTATCATATGTCTTCTTCACTCCTTTCCACATTTTACTAGAGACAAAGTCATGAAACCATGCTGAGTGGGTCCATAACAAATTTTTGTAACGTAATCTTAACCAGGCCCTTACTACACTGGTTTAGTATTCTACTCATCTCAGAGGCAATGGCAAACCTTTTGAATCCCTCCTCAAGCAACACATGGCATCTCTCCCCTCACCCTCACAGATGAGGATTTTGTTTCATACTTCACCAAAATAATTATGGACGTTCACAGAGAGCTTCATCTTCTCCCCTCTCCTTTAAAAAATTGTCTATTTATTTATTTTAACTTTTAAAAAATTGAATTCCCAATTCTCTCTTCCTTGATATCTTCCCTAACCCACTAAGAAGGCAAGCAATATAATATCACTTATACATGTGAAATCATGCAAAACATATTTCCATATTAGGCATGTTTCAAAAGAAAAACAAAATAAACAACAAACAAAGTTAAAAGTAAGTATGCTTCAATCTGCATTCAGAGTCCATCAGTTCTCTCTCTGGAGGTGAAGAGCATTTTTTATAAGGGATCCCTTGGAGTTGTCTTGGATCAGTGTCTTGTTCAGAGTAGCTAAGTCTTTCATAGATGATCATCCTTAAAATACTGCTGTTACTGTGTCCAATGTTCTTTCTCCTGATTCTGCTCACTTCATCTTGCATGAGTTCACCTAAGTCTTCCTAGATTTTTCTAAAACCACTCTGCTCGTCATTTCTTATAGCTCCATCACAATTATATACCACGGCTTGTTCAGTCATTCCCCAATTGATGAGCATCCCTCAATTTCAAATTCTTTGCCACCATAATAAAGCTTTCATATTTTTGTGCATGTAAACCATTTTCCTTTTTTCTTTAATCTTTTCATGATGCAGACCTAGTAGTGGTATTGTTGGGTCAAAGGATATACACCATTTTCTAGCCCTTCAATCATAGTTCAAATTGTTCTCCAAAATGGTTGAACTAGTTCACAATTCCACTGTCAGTGCATTGTTTTTCCACATCCCCTTCAGTGTTTGTTATTTTCCCTTTCTATCATATTAGCCAATCTGATTGGTGTGATGTGGTACCTCAGAGTTATTTTACTTTGCATTTCTTTAATCAATAGTGATTTTGAGCATTTTTTAAAAATGACTCCTCTAGTTAGCTTTGATTTCTTCTTTTGAAAAGTGCCTGTTCATATCCTTTGACCATTTATCTATTGGAGAATGGCTCTTACTTTCATCCACTTGGCTCAGTTCCTTATAGATTTAAGAAAGGAAGCCTTTATCAGAGAAACTTGCTGTAAGAATCTTTCCCCAATTTCCTGCTTTTCTTCTAATTTGGCTGCATTGGGTGTGTTTGTGCAAAACCTTTTTAATTTTATCTGAACAAAATTATTCATTACGTGTCCTGTGATCATTTCTATATCTTATTTGGTCATAAACTCTTATCCACAGAAAAAACAGGTAAAATTTTCTATGCTCCTCTAATTTGCTTATATCACCCTTTATGTCTAAATCATGTATCCATTTTGACCATATCTTTGAATATAACATGAATTGGCCTCTGCCTAATTTCTCTCAAACTTCTTTATAATTATCCCAGCAATTTGTGTCAAATAGTGAGTTCTTGCTCCCAAAGCTGGGATCTTTGGGTTTATCAGACACTAGATTACTATGGTCATTTACTACTCTGTATTGTATACACAAATCTCTTCCATTGATCCATCACTGTATTTCTTAGACAGTAGCAGATTTGTTTTGATGATTGCTGCTTTGTAATATAATTTGAAATGTGATACCACTAGGCCATTTCATTCAAATTTTTTTTTCCATTAATTCTCTTGATATTCTTGACACTGAATAAGTAAATTAATTTACATTAAATTGTTATTTTTATTACATTGGCTCAGTCTACCCATGATCAGTGACTATTTCTCCAGTTGTTTAGATCTGTCTTTATCTTTATGAAAAGTGTTCATATAGTTCCTGAGTTTGTTTGTGTTTTTGTTTTTTGGCAGGTAGACTCCCAAGCATTTTAAATTGTCTATATTATTTAAACGGAATGTCTCTTTCTATCTCCTGCTGTGTTTTGTTGGTAATGTATAGAAATGCTAATGATTTAGATGACTTTATTTTATCAGGAGACCTTCAGAATTGTCTTGCATCTTTGTATTGAGAATAGCTAGGCCATTTACATTGTTCGTTGTATAATATTGCTATAATTATGTACAGTGTTCTCTTGGTTCTGCTCGCTTCACTTTGCATTAAAGTCTTTTCAGGTTGCATTTCTAATTTTGAAGAATGACTTTCTTCAGTGAGGTTTTTTTACTTTTTTCCACTTGGTCAATTCTGCTTTTTTAAAGAGTTGTGTTTCTTAGTGAATTATTGCACCTTTTTTTTTTTTACCATTTGACCAATTTTTGAGGAGTTATTTTCTTCAGAATTTTTTGTGCCTCTTATTAAGCTGTGACTTCTCTTTTCATAATTTTCTTATATCACTCTAATTTCTTTTCTCAATTTTTCTTCTACCATTCATCTCTTTCTTTTAACTTTTCTAGGAATTCTCATTGGATTTTTGCATTTTTTTCTTTGAGGCTTTGCTTGTAGCTATTTTCACATTGTTGTTTTCCAAGTTTGTATCTTGCTCTTCCCTGTCACCATAGTAGATTTTTATGATCAGATTCTTTTTTTGTTTATTCATTTTAGAATTTTTTTTAAACTTTGAACTTTATGTTAAAGTTGGGCACTGCACACTGGAGATTGGGAGGCACTGTCCCAAGCTTCAGATTTTTTCACACTTCTGGTTTCAGAGCTATTTCTGGGGATCTGTAAGTTCAGTGATTCCAACGTGATGTTATCCTGGGAGAGCTGTAGTCACTGCTGTCCTGGTCTACTCTCTGGTCTTTACCCAGTGAGTCCCTCCTCCCCTGAAGCAAGAGTTAGGGATTCTCTCTGCCGCTGAATTGTTTCTAGTTCCTTGTTCCCCTGCAGTTGCAAATTTTAGCACTCTTCTCTACCCTGGAAATGGAATTTGTGACTGACTATAAGCACCCTTTTCTGCCCAGCAACTGCAACCCAGAAATGTATATGGACAATGGAGTTCCCAAACAGTACCTGGTCCTGTGCTTGGTGTCAATTCTAGTTCCCCTGTAATCTCTTTCTGACCAGTTGTCCAATCCCCTTATGTCTCTGAAATAAGAGCTCCTGAAACTGCTGCTTCTGCAGTTGCTGCCAGTGTCAAAGCTGCCTCTCAGGCCCACCAGTGGGGTTACTGTTATGTGCACTCCTAGCATGGTTGCCAATCCCCACCCCAATGTCACAGACCTCTTCTTCCAACCTCCTAAGTTTTCTGGGCTTGAAAAATTTCTCATCCTGAAAAAAAAAGAAAAAGAAAAATGTCTCATCTTGACCTTTTATGAGTTATGTTGCTCCAGAATTAGATTGTCTGAATTATTTTGGATTGTTTGGAGGGAAATGTTGGAAGAGTTTTGTTGAGTTGCTACCTCTTCTCCCTGCTTCCTGTCACATTACTTAGATTTTTTTCCCTTCGAATCTATCCTTCTTCATCTCCTTGCCAAGCTAAATGCCTCTAATTACATCTTTGATCTCATTCCATCCCATCTTTTCCTGTAATTTCTCCTACCATATCCCCATTCTCACTAATCTTCAATCTTTCCTTTTTTATTGGCTACTTCCTTGATGACTACAAACAGACCCATATCTCCCCCAGTCACACTTGATCTAACCATCCTCATTGACTACTATCAAATTTCTCCTCTCCTTCAGGGCTAAACCCCTTGAGAAATCCTTTTACACTTTCTGTATCCACTTTTCCTCTTATTTTGATCTTAAACCATCTACAAACTGGTTTCCAAATTTACCAATCATCTGAAATTCCTCTTTTCAAAGTTACCAGTGATATCTTAATTTCCACATCTAATAACCTTTTCTTAATATTTATCTTTCTGCAATTTTTTACATCATTAATCACTTTATTCTGTACATTCTCTCCTCTCTAGGTTTTTGTGACACTGTTCTCTCTTTTCCTTTCTTTTTTTAAAATGCTTATTTATTTATTTTTAGTTTTCAACATTCATTTCCACAAAATTTTGAGTTCCAAATTTTCTCCCTATATTTCCCCTCCCCCACCTCAAAACACTGTGCATTCTGAATACCCTTTCCCCTCAAATTGCCCTCCCTTCTATCACACCCTTGCCTTATCCCCATCTTCTCTCTTTTCTTGTAGGGGAAGATAGATTTCTATACCTCATTATCTGTATTTCCCAGTTGCATTTGAGAACAATTTTCAACATTCATTCCTAAAACTCTGAGTTCTAACCTTTCTCCCTTCCTCTCTCCCCACCCATCCCCACTGAGAAGGCAAGCAATTTAATATAGGATACATATGTGTAGCTTTCCAAAAGACTTCCATAATAGTCATGTTGTGAAAGACTAACTATATTTCCCTCCATCCTCTCCTGCCCCCCATTAATTCTATTCTGTCTTTTGACCTTGTCCCTCCCCAAAAGTGTTTACTTCTAATTACTCCCTCCTCCCATTTACCCTCCCTTCTATCATCCCTCTACCCCACGTATCCCCTTCTCCTCTACTTTCCTGTAGTGTAAGGTAGGTTTTCATACCAAATTGAGTGTGCGTGTTATTCCCTCCTTAAGCTAAATGTGATGGGAGTAAGCTCTATTTTTTCTCTCTCACCTCTCACCTTTTCCCCTCCTTTGAAAAAGCTTTTTCTTGCCTCTTTTATGAAAGATAGTTTGCCCCATTCAGTTTCTCCCTTTATCCTCCCAATATATTCCTCTTTCACCCCTTAATTTTATTTTTTTAGATATCATCCCTTCCTATTCAATTCACCCTGTGCCGTGTGTGTGTGTGTGTGTGTGTGTGTGTGTGTGTATAATCCCTCCAACTACCCAAAT
>CM053770.1:157296706-157348616 GCA_028658325.1 Potorous gilbertii
TCAAGAGTTACAAATATGATCTTTCCATGTAGGAATGTAAACAGTTCAACTTTAGTAAGCCCCTTAGGATTTCTCTTTCCTGTTTACCTTTTCATGCTTCTCTTGACTTTTGTGTTTGAAAGTCAAATTTTCTATTCAGCTCTGGTCTTTTCATCAAAAGTGCTTGAAAGTCCTCTATTTCACTGAAGGGCCATTTTTTCCCCTGAAGTATTATACTCAGTTTTGCTGGGTAGGTGATTCTTGGTTTTAATCCTAATTCCTTTGACTTCTGGAATATCATATTCCAAGCCCTGTGATCCCTTAAGGTAGAAGCTGCTAGATCTTGTGTTATCCTGATTGTATTTCCACAATACTAGAATTGTTTCTTTCCAGATGCTTGCAATATTTTCTCTTGACCTGGGAATTCTGGAATTTGGCTCCAATATTCCTAGGAGTTTCTGTTTTTGGATCTCTTTCAGGAGGTGATTGGTGGATTCTTTCAATATTTATTTTACCCTCTGGTTCTAGCATATCAGGGCAATCTTCCTTGATAATTTCATGAAAGATGATGTCTAGGCTCTTCTTTTGATCATGAGTTTCAGGTAGTTGCATAATTTTTAAATTGTCTCTCCTGGATCTATTTTCCAGGTCAGTTGTGTTTTTAATGAGATAGATATTTCACATTGTCTTCAATTTTTTCATTCTTTTGTTTTGTAATTTCTTGGTTTCTCATAAAGTCATTAGCTTCCATCTGCTCCATTCTGATTTTTAAAGAACTATTTTCTTCAGTGAGCTTTTGAACCTCCTTTTCCATTTGGCTAATTCTACTTTTTAAAGCATTCTTCTCCTCATTGGCTTTTTGGACCTCTTTTGCCATTTGAGTTAGTCTATTGTTAAGGGTATTATTTTCCTCAGCATTTTTTTTTGGGTCTCATTTAGCAAACTGTTGACTTGTTTTTCATGATTCTCTTGCATCTCTCTCATTTCTCTTCCCAATTTTTCCTCCACCTCTCTAACTTGATTTTCAAAATCCTTTTTGAGCTCTTCCATGAACTAAGACCATTACATATTTATTTTAGAGGTTTGGGATGCAGAAGCCTTGACTTTTAAGTCTTCCTCTAATGGTATGCACTGTTCTTCCTCATCTGAAAGGATGGAAGAAAATACCTGTTCACCAAGAAAGTAAGTCTTATTTTTTCCCCCCTTTTTTGGGCATTTTCCCAGCGAGTTACTTGACTTTTGAGTCCTTTGTCAAGAGGAGGGTATACTTTAGGGACCTGTAAGTTCTCAGTTCCTCCAAGGTGGCACAATTAAGGAAACTCCTCTCCTTGCCTGCCCTTTGATCTGGCAGCTACCACAAACTTTTCTGCCCAGGATCTGCAATTAGAATTCTCTGTCCAGAGCCTCCACCAGCTCCACCATATCAGCACTCTTTTTCATCCCAGGACTGTGATCTAGACCAGCAGCTCAATTCCCCCAAGGTCTTTAGGCAGAGGGCTCCAAAAATAGATGCTGCTATTGAAGTGGCTGCTGCCAGTGGGGTCAGACTGCCAAACTGTGTTCCCTTCTCACCCAGGTGAAAGAGCTTTGTCACTGACCTTTGCAGCTGTCTTTGGCATTTGTGAGTTGAGCAATCTGGGAACTGCTGGAGATTCTGCCCCCGAGGCCTACTCTGGTCCTGTCTCTGCCATACAGCACATGTGGCCAAGGCTGAGTTGCACTCTGCTCTGTGCCCAGTGCAATAGACCTTTCCTGGCAGTCTTCCAGTCTGTCTTGGGCTGGAAAGCTCTTTCACTCAGTTGTTTTGTGGCTTCTGCTGTTTAAAGAAATTTTTTTATAGGTATTTCATGGGCTATGAGGGAGAGCTTTTACAGGTCCATCCTTCTACTCTGACATCTTGGTTCTGCCCAGCTTCTCTATTTTTCTCCCATCTGACCAATTGTTCCTCAGACTTCTTTGCCAGACTTTCACCCAGGTCATGTCTACTAACTGTGGCAATCCTTCACGAGTTTGTCTTGATTCTTCTTCTGTTCTCCCTCTATAATATCTCACTTGATGAATTCATTATCTTCCATGAGTTTAATTATCATCTCTATGATTACATTTTCTAGATTGATTCATCCAACTTTGAACACTTCTCCTGAGTCCCAGCCTTTCTGCCTTCAAAATTGCATTCTTGAGAATTTCCCATCTCTTCAACTCCTGTCCCCAGGCTGAAGTCATAGTAGAATTTTAGTCTGTAGGATTTCTCTGAATTCTTTGAAATTTATTTTCTTCCAATCTAGGATGAGCATTACCATGTCTGACATTCCTTTCCTGATTGCAAGTTCTAAGGTGAAGTTAATACTTCTCTTCAAAGTTCTTATCATTTCCACTCCAATAAGAAGGGGAAAAAATCCTTCTTGTTGGTGTAAATTGGGTCCAGGATAGAAGTACCCCCTCATTGATTACTATACCTTTTGGAAGAATTAATTACTAAGGCAAACCAAGATGTTAGTAATCACCTTGCTTTTGGTAGGATGAGAACTCCAGCATGTATCCAGATAATTGAAATCCCCCGTACTTAAAATGTTAGGCTTGGAATCTTGCTCAAACTCTTCTATTTTTGTCCAAGCAGTATATAGCATGCATTGATGGCAATATTTATTTTTTTCCCCTCTAATGATCTTCAGCCAAATTCCATTTTCCTCTTGTTTTTAGCTGATGTCATATATTCTTTATATATAGGGCTTCTCCATACTTACTTCACACGCTGCCCCTGACTCTACCTTTACTTAGCCTCTTCCTTTTAAATGAGGCATGTCCTTCTAGAGTCATTGTCCATTCATAGATCCTATACTGGCAAGTCTCAGTGATACCTATGATGTCATATTTTCTTCCTTCCTTTAGAATCTTCCAGAATGGAAAACAAACTAAGTTCCTGCTCTACCAACAGTGCATTAATGTGTTCCTCTTCTTGAAGCCCTTCCAACATGGATTATTTTTCTCTTTTGTCATTTCATTTATGCCACTTTGATGGGTATGAAGTAAAACCTCAGAGTAAAACCTTTAACTTAACATTTCTCTAATTATTGGTGATTTACAGTACTTTTTTCATAAGGTTGTTGATAACTTGTATTTTTTCCTTTGCATACTGCCTATGTCCTTTGATGATTTATCCATTGTAGAATATATCTTAGTACTATAAATTTGAATCAGTTCCTTATATATCTTAGATACGAGATGTGATAAAGAAACTTGCTGCAGATATTTTTCCTCCACTTATCTGTTTCCCGTATGATTTTAACTACATTACTTTTGTTTGAATAATATTTTAATAAAAATTGTCCATTTTGTCTTGTGATCCTCTTTGCCACTTATTTGGTCAGGAACCGTTCTCCTATACACAAATCTGAAAGGTAATTTCTTTGCTTCTTCAATTTGTTTATAATGTGACCTTTTATATCTAGATCATGTATCTAGTTGGAGATTATCTTATCATATTGCATATTGATCTAAACCTAACTCCTGCTAGAGTACTGTTCAATTTTTTTGGTAGTTTTTGTCAAATAATGAATCCTTCCCCTAGTTATTAAGGTCTTTGGGTTTAGTGAATACTGTGTTATTTTGTTTGCTTCTGTATTTTGTGTACCTAATCTGTTCCATTGATCACTGTCTCAATTTTTTAACCACTACCAAATCACTTTCAATAATTATTGTTTTGTAGCTCAGTTTGAGCTCTAGTACTGATAGAACTCCTTCTTTTTCATGGTAGGTTTTTTTTTGTTATTGCCTTTGAGATTCCTGATTTTGATCTACTATATAAACTTTGTTTTTATTTTTTCTAGCTCTATTTACTATTTCCTTTAGAACTTTGATTCGTTCAGTGAAGAATAAATAAAATAATTTAAATAATATTGTCATTTTATTACATTGGCTTTACCTTCATATGAGCAATTAATGTTTCTTCATTTATTAATATATTTCTGCAGAGTGTTTTATAATTGGATTCATATATTTCTTATATTCAGCTTGGTATACTGACTCTCACATACTTCATAGGTTCTATGGTTATTTGGAATGAACTTTCTATTAGGTTTTGTTGGTTATGTATAGAAATGCTTGTAATTTATATATTTCTTTTATATCCTGAAACTTTGCTGAATTTATTGTTTCAATTAATTTTTAGTTGATTCTTTAGGGTTTTCTAACCAAATCATCATATCATCTGCAAAAAGTGATAAATTTCTATCCTTTTTGCCAATGTTTATTTGCTGGATTTCCATTTCTTATTGCTACTGCTAGCATTTCTTGCACTGTTCAATAACAGTAGTGATAATGAGCATTTTTGCCTTATCCCTGTTATTGTTGGAAAGGCCTCTAGTTTTTCTCCATGACATATAATATTTGCTCTTGGATTTGGATAGATATTACTTAACATATTAAAAAAATGTCCATTTATTCCTATGCCTTTTAGAATTTTTAACAAAACTCTAGAGTGTTAGAGTTAGAAACAGGAGCCAGTTTTTTAGACACCCCCTTCTCCATCAACTCTTCAATTCTCAAATCTTCTGCAGCTCTTCCTTTTGATCAGCTATAATGTACTATCTATGCCTCTAGGGTTTTTAGCATTTGCCCAAGACTTCATAATGTTTTAAGATTTCTTAAGGTAGTGTCACTTTTTCACACAGGAATCATCAGAATTAGAGAGTAGTCACCAGGTTTAACAAATCCAGGGAGATTTTTCATCAGATCTTAAAGATATAACTCAAATTTAAAACAAAACAACCAGACTCTCTATTGTTACCAGTTTGACTAATAGTTTCCTTAATATCTCTCATTTGAGAGTCATTGTAACTTTTTGCCTCCTTTTATTTTAACTCTTACACTGAATGGTCTCTCAACTGATGATACCTGCACATCCTTATCCTTATTTTTTGGAGAACAAATAGCTGCTTGCAGAAGGCCCATAGCCTTTCTATTTGGGGGTAGGAGGGAGGAAGGGTGGGGAGTTTCATGCTTTTCATGTAGCTCCAAGTGTTCAGTGACCACTCATCTTCCCTTTCTTACCACATTCTTCTATTCTCCAATCTCTTGACTTAGGTCAAGATTTCTCTGTGCTTCCTCAGATCCTCTTTCTTCTTTGCTTTCATTCTGTACCATTCTTAATTTCTTTAAAGGAACTAATATCAAACAGTTATCATTGTGAGGTCTACTAAAAAGTCCAGAAACCCCCAGCTGGAAGAATCAAGTGCTTTTCTTGTTAAACACAAAGACATGGCAACTGATGGGAATTCAAATACATTTGTAAAACATTATCAAGCAAGATGGTGGAAGAAAATGCTCAGCATTGCATTAAAAATCAAACTTTTCCTCAGTTTGTGCGCTGAAGAGAACGAATCATGATGTCCAGCTGATCCAGATCATTCTATGTGTAGATGAAAGCCCGGAGAGAATTAGTAGATAGAAAAGTAGAATATTTGTTATTGTTTCTAAGGCGATCTGTTCTCATCAGTGTGTGTAGAGCTACCACAGATGGATTCTGGTACCTGAGTACCTAAAGTGATGTATGAGGAAACAGCAATGGCACTTAAAAAAACGAGCTTGGGAAGAATGACTGAACTGCTCACACAGAAGAAAGTCATGCTGGAGACGGCCTCATTTTTGGAAACATTTTTTGAAGGATTCATTTTTGAGAGATCTCAAAGAAGGAAGAACTAAATGGTTGGAAAAAATACAGATGGTATTATTTTAAAAACAAGTGATCAAAAACCATATGCCCACTGTCTCATTTCCATAAAATCTTTTTGAAAATGTTCAAGGGGCATATTCTTTTAGAGAGAAACCAAGTAACAATGTTACTTGTCCAAAGTTACACAGCTAATCAATTGTAGAGAAGTTACAACCAAAACCCAGGAGGACAGTTCTGGCATTTGTTTTTTAGAGGGGGTGAGAAGAAAGGGCACTTCTTTAATTTCTGTTAACAAACCTTGGGCATCTTTTAGCTCCAAAATATATGAATGCCCCTTTAAAATTTCATATTGATGAAAGTCAGTATACTGTAACTGACTAAACTTAGTCATGTGACTTGGGTCTGACTCCTAGTTCTGATACTAACCTCTCTGGCCATGGGCCATTGCTCTTCAATAAAATGGGCTTTATGATACTTATGGGATAGCTAAATGGCACAATGGGTAAAGCACTGAAGTCAAATATGGCCTCAGACACTTACTATGTGACCCTGAGCAAGTCACTTAACCTCATTTGCCTCTCAGTTCCTGTAAAAATGAGCTGGAGAAGGAAATAGCAAACTACTCTAGTATGTGCCAAGAAAACCCCAAATGGCATCATGAAGAGTCAAAACAACTGAAGAACAACTATGATACCTATACTACTTACCTACCAGCGTTGGGAGGAAAATGCTTTATAAGCTATAAAGCACCATGCAAATATAAGTTATTGGTCCAGATGTAGATGAAATTTGTCCCTTTCCTGCACTTGGATCTCTGCTCCTTCCCCTCTCCCAGGTTATACTATCACCCTAGACCTGCAGACTCCACCATCTCCCTCTCATCACAGCCTCACATCTGGGTTTCTTCCCTGATGGTCTTACCCTCCCAGATCTATTTTTTTTAAAGGCCATTCTTTGCCTCATTTTTTTATTAAGCTTTAATCACTGAATGGTTACTGCCTCAGTCAGACTGAGACCTGTTAAAGATCTTAGCTTGAAAAGGTCAAGGTCTCCCACTGTATGCAGGGACTTCTCCAGCTGTCCTGATGTCTATCTTGCCACTGGACCCAGATGACTTTGTAGAAGAAAGTGAGGCTGGTGACTTTGTACAACCCTTCCTCACTTAAATCCAATTCACTTGGATGTCCTTGCATTACCTCTCTGATGTTATAGCCCTTTTCGAGGACAAGAACAAACAGCAGCAGTCTGGGTTTCTTAAGGATGTGCTTCCTCTGTCTGATCTCTCCTTCCCATGGTACCTTGATAATTTGATAAACCAGTCTGAACCCTAGTCTTTCAGACCCATAGCCCACTTTCCTCCGTCTTATTGTTTGGTTCCTTAGGGACTTGGGTGGTGGAAATTTCCAAATAGTTAAACCATGCTATTACAGGCTGAGAAGGAAAGAATATTTTTTTTTAAATTCATGATCCTATAAATTATACCACTAGATGGCCACCTCGTCTGTCAACTGAACTAGCTTCCTTTCTCAAACAATATCCCTTTGTTGGTTTGAATTGTGGCATGAGTGAAGAGGAATGTAGGGAGAGATTAGGCATCCCCTGAAGGGATAGTCTTTGTCCTGTCTTCCCACTCTCTCTGGGGACCTGGCCCATGCTCCCGTTTCTGGGTGTGAAGCTTGGAAGGGTTGATGGCCGAGGGTTCAGCTTCCTCATCAACACTGGCTTTCATCACTTCTGGTAAGGTACCTCAGATCACCTTTGTCTAACTCTCTTATTTTGAAGATGAAGAACTAAGGCCATGTCGATTACCCAAGGTCAACAAGCTAGTAAGTAACCTAGCCTAGATTCAAAAGCTCAAGATCCTTGGGTTCAAATACCAGAAAGCACAAAATGACAAAGAGTAGGCCTATGCCTCTAGGCTTTGAGCCTAGGATTAACCTTTTCCTGAGTTCTGCAATCTTCTCCCACATCTGCAGAGGAAAGAACATGTGATCTGAAGTGAAAGGACTTGGGTTTGAAAATCAGCTAAGTAAGTCATTAAAAGTTCCAGCTCTAGTTTCCTCTTACGTAAAAGAGAGGGGTTGGCTCAGATGATCCCTAAGGTTCTTCCTAGCTAATTATATCATTGAAAATATATATGTATGTATAAATATATATAATATATAAGTGTAATTGAAATTATAATTGAAAAAAAGATGCACCCAAGCACAGCAGCCTCTAAGAATGAAAGGAAATGATATTTGCTGTGGTAAAGAAAGTCTATGTGGCAATGGGGTGAGTAAAAATATTTTTTTCTTCCACATTTCCATGTACTTTCTTTGGATAAAGATAACATGCTTTTTTAAATTAATAATTTTATTGCTATCATATTTTAAAATATCACCTTCATTTTTCACTGTATCTCTCTCACTTTCCACTCATCCCTTATGTTGTTGCTCAGTCATTTCAGTCATATCTGACTCTTCATGACCCCATTTGGAGTTTTCTTGGCACAGATACTGGAGTGGTTTGCCATTTCCTTCTCCAGTTCATTTGACAGATGAGGAAACTGAGGCAAACAAAGGTTAAGTGACTTGCCCACACAGCTATATCTGAGGCCACATTTAACCTCAGGAGGGTAAGTCTTCCTGATGCCAGACACAGCACTCTATCCACCGAGTCACCTAGCTTCCTTACAATCACATAAAAAAGATGGAAAAAAACCCTTAAAATTCAACAAAACTAACCAATTCATCGAAAAAGTCTGACATAAACAATGTTCCACACTCACACGCTAGAATCTCTGCAAATATGAGGAGAAAGAACCTTCTCATACTTCTTTGGGATGCCAAACTTGGTCAGTATATTTCATTTGTGAAGAGTTTGCATTTTATATTTACTTACTTATACCCTTCTATATATTATGTTTTCTACATATGTACTTTATGTATTTTATTTATTTATGTGCTAATTTGTTTATTCGTTCGCCTGTTTATTTAGCTATTTATTTACTAACTTATTTAGCTATTTATTTACTATTTATTATAGTTAGTTATTTATTCTAGTTATTTAGCTATTTATTTACTAACATCATTTCCTTTTTTATTTATTTGTTTTTGTTCTTTGTTTTGTTTGTTTATGATTGGGTTTAGGATTCCACCCATGCTGGAAGTGAAGTGAGCGCACTCAGTCATGATTACAATTCCAAAGGACATGATCACTTTAACTTGCTGTGTTTCTAGGACCTGGGCTGGTTTTGCCTTTCTTAAGCAGCCTTGTGCTCCTCATTGTACTTGTCTGGCCTTACCTTGGACAGCTAATCGATGAGCTTTAGCTCAACTGTGCTCACAACTCCCATTTAGCAACGTTGGCCTCCTTCAGTAAAAAGTCACTTACAGTTGTCTCAAAGCTGGTAAGGATTGACATTGGGAAAACATTGACTGACAGGTTCAGAATCCAAAGAAGAAGTCATAACAGGTAAGAAAATTGAGTCTAATAAGACAAAATCCTAAAGGAATAATTGTTACTTCTGTATGCAAAAGTATTCTTCAAAATATTTTATTTAAAACTTCATAGAATATAATGAAAGAAGCACAGTTAAATAGTAATTTGTTTCAGAAAGATCTAGGGGTTTTATTGGATTGCACAGGAGGATAAGAGTGGTATATGGTAGCCAAGAAGGCTAATGGGATCTTGTCCTACATTAGGAAAGGCATGGTTTCCAGGAATAAGGAGGCCCCTGATGTCTACTCCAGTCATTGCATACGTAGAGTTTTTTGTTCATTTCTGGGAACTGCATTTTAAGGACAATGATAAATTAGAAAGTTCATAGGAAAGCAGTCAGGCCTAGAGATTACATTATATGAGGATACATTACTAGCTGTATAACCCTGGGCAAGTCACTTAACCTTTGTTTGCCTCAGTTTTTTCATCTGTAAATATGGTTAATAATAGCACCTACCTCCCAGGGTTGTTGTGAAGATATGAGATAATATTTCTCATAATATTTCTAAAATGCCTGATACATAATAAGTTCTCTATAATTTTAGCTATTATTTTTGTTGGTCTTCTCCCAAAGCTGAGTGACTGCTTTAGGTGTGACAAACAGAGGATTCATTTAGGGAGACAGTTTCTCAGTTTCTTCCCAATTCTGAGTCTTTGTGATTCTGCGAATTGGAATGGAACAGTTTATTGACAGCAGGACATTTTTCATCCTAGTCAAGGTCAGCACAATGCTAAAGTGTGATGTGAAATTTATTTTTAGTGCTCGCATCCATACACTTTAAAGGTAACAAGCACGTCTCAACCATCTAGCAATGCAATAGTATTATCCCCTTGTAAAGAGGCCTGGAGGAATACTTCAGGATTGGATAGATCTGTGTGAGAACACAGGCACAAGAGAAACTGTGGGTAGATTGTGATATGAACTACTAGAAGGAATACCCGTGTGATGAAATCACAGATATAAAGGGATGACTAATAGTGGGGTTTTCAGCAACCACAGAAAGACTATGGAAGAAATACTTTTGAGCAGAGAGCCTACGTAGACGAAGATAAAGTCAGTCCTATCCCTATAATCTCCTTGCTACAGGATGAAAGAGATGGTTATTAATAAACTTGGGGAGATTCAGAGCTTTCCCCCTCTTCCAAATCTCTGATTTTAAATTCAGTCTCTTGAAGGACTTGACTGATAATAAGATTGAATTAACTCTTCTGTATCTTGATCAGATTCCACCAAACCTTACAAGAAACTTACTCTAAGGTAGGGAAGCCCATTGTGTTCTACTCTAAACTATTATTTTTGTCCAGAAAGCCCTTTGGTGGTCGAGTATAGAGGTACTTTCAACACAATGTCACTCTTAGCCCTTTATTGATGCCATAACTATCTTTAGTCTAAGAGAGAGAGTCAAATGATCATCCTTTTATTAATAATATGCTGACTTTACTAATAAAATGATGAAATTACCCAGAAACTATGTCTCTTGAATCTTTTTTATCATCCCAAGAGGACTGTCCCTTCCCTATTGCATTAAATGGAAACTCTACCCATTTCAGAGGGACCTAATAATCTACTCCTCCCCTGGTGGCTAAATTGATTAAATCTCTTTACTGCTGTAGGTGCACTCCATATTTGTTCCAGTCACCAAGGCTTTATTCATGCTGTTTCCATGAAGAACCTGAAATACTGTTTCTTTTCCACTAAAGCTACCTAGATCCTAATTTCTTGAAAATTTAGTTAAAATTTCACCTTCTCTGGAAGCTTTCATTGACCGTCTCTTCCTTGAACAGTCCCACCATTAAGCATTTAATTGTTCTAATTGTTTCATGTGTTAATCTTATCTCTCAAATGAGATTATGGAGAAGATTCTGGAAAGATGGGGGAATAGATAAGAAAATTCCAAGCTCTCAAGATTTTTCTCTACAAAGGAGAAAGTATAGGACCTCAGAGCAAACAAAGAGCACAAAAATAAATGAGAGAAGGGGCAGAACAAAGGTCTCTGAAGAAAAATCTTTGGTGTAAGTTTGGTCCCTATGAAGAGTAAATACCTCCAGACTAGGGACCACTTGAACAGTAAGTGGCAAACCTGGGGTTAGCTGTGTCAGGAGGCTGCCTGGTTACCCTTGGGGAAAATGAGGGGAGGTGGGCATCTGAGCTGGGGGGAACATCTGTGGACGAGGAATGCAAGACCCTGCTATGCTGTGGAAAGTGATGAGGACAAGAAGGAACGAGTATATGCCTGGTGAGTACAGAAGCAGTAGGGCAAAGATGTTCCTTACTATGAGCATTTACAGGAAGTTGGAGGTCTTGGTTTGGGTTCAAAGTCACAGAGGAGAATTGAAGGAGGGTCTGAGGCCAGAGGCACCATCCCTCATATACCTCTAGACCTATCTAGAGGTGATTACAAAATTAAACTATTAAAAAATGTATAGGCAAAGGAGAAAGAATCCAACCATAGAGAGTTAGGATAGGAACAGAGAAGACTGGGGTTCATCTTCAGAGGAAACTGAAGCAAAGAAACCCTCTTCTACCCAAAAAGAATTCATAAGAACTTTAAAAAGACTTAAAAAATCAAATGAGAGAGATCAAGGAAAACTAAAAAAAAAAAAACAAGACAATCCAAGAAAAACAAGAAGATTATGAAAAAGAAGTCAACCAATTAGAAGAGGAGATCCAAAATCTTAAGGAAGAAAATGACTCCTTAAAATCAGAATTGGGCAAGGGGAAGCCAGTGAGGTTATAAGAGATGAAGAAATAATAAAACAAAATATAAAGAATGAAAAAATAGAAGAAAATGTGAAACATTTTATAAGAAAAACAACTGATCTGTAGAAGAGATCAAGAAGTTAAAACAAGAATAATTGGACTACCTGAAAGCTATGATCAAAAAAAGAATCTTGAAACAATAATACAGAAATAATTAAAGAAAATTTTCCTGAAGCATTAGAACAAGAGAGGAAAATAGAAATAGAAAAAAACCCACCAATCACCATCTGAAAGAGATTCTATGAGGAAAACTCACAGGAATATCATGGTCAAATTCCACAACCCCCAGCTCAAGGATAAAATATTACAAGCAACAAGTTAAAAACAAATTACATATGGCAGTGCCATAATTAGAATCACACAAGACCTAGAAGCTGTAACACTAAAAGACTACAGGTCTTGGAACACTGTATATTGAAGAGCAAAGGAGCTGAGATTCCAGTCGAAAATATCATACCCAGTGAAGTTAAGCCTAATCCTGCATGGAAAAAAAAAATGGACATTTAATGAATGGTCAGACTTTCAAGACTTTGTTAAAAAAAACAAAACCTGAACTTAATAGAAGATTTGATATACAAGAGCTAAGAGAAACATAAGGTACATAGCAAAGACCATTATCTTTTATGTATGTAAAATGTAAAACGTATATCTAAAATTGTTATTAGTAATTGGATAGTTCATAAGAAAGATTGGGGTAGACCTGAGTATGTTATGATTTCAAAAAGTAAAACTGTTCAAGAACAGCCAAAAAGTATAATTGTCTAAATGAGGTGCAAGAGGAAAAACCAATACAGAGGAAATACATGAGGGAGGGGATTATTAGTTCTGGAGACCTACTTTCATTGGAAATGGGTTCAAGAGGGAATAATACATAGACATCTAGAAGAGTATAAAAGTATTCTAAATTTAGAAAGAAATAAAATGCTAAGGGAATAGAGGAAGAGGATAAAGGGAGAATCTTTAGAGGGGAGAGTGTGGGAATAGGTTAAAGGGAGATATAAAAAGATGTTTAGATTTATGAGAATGAGAGGGTAAGGAAGGGATTATTGGAGGGGGCTACGTTAAGTAATAGGAGGGTGAAGTAGTGGGTAGAAATAAAGTAGAGGAGTCAGGAGGGATAGAAAATAGGAGACATGCACAAACATAAAAACAAAGATTAGGAATAGAATCTCTTAGGGAAAGTATATGTTTAGGTATATATATATATATATATATATATATATGTGTGTGTGTGTGTGTGTGTGTGTGTGTGTGTGTGTGTGTATTAATATATCCACACTTAATTGTAGCCTCTGGAAGGGAGAGGAAGGGAGAAAAAAAGTATACAGCAGAGAACAAAAGAAAACCTACAAGGAAGCAAAGAAAAGATGGACAACTTTCAATATCATGTATAGTATTTAATATATAGGCTTTCTTGAAATGGAAATTTGTTGGTATATATTTTGAATTTTCTCTTACATTCTTCTGTGCATATGACATGTTTTTTTCTTATTTTATATTTAAGTTGATAATGTTTCTTTTTCTTTTCTTATGTAAATTTTACTTTTCAAGTTTAAGATTTAAAAAAAAAATGAAAAAATAAATAAAAGGACATTATGAGTCCTCTACAGAGCCTGGCACAGTCCTGGGCATGCTGTACAAGCTCCAAACACTCCTTGATTGACTAGGGCCATAAAGACACCAGGCACATTCTTATGATTCTTAAGGATCAGCATATTACTATGAAACAGAATTTTTATCAACAACAGTATGAAAAATGTATTGTACTTTTATGCAGATTCTTAATCAGGATATTTTACTTTTAGTTAACCATTTTTTGGTTCAAAAGCTTCCCGAAGTGAAATTGATTATTTATATCTTTTAATTAAATTAAATTAATTAATTAATTTAGGACTAGCAAAAATTGTGGGAAAAGATCATTCCACTGAGACTTTTTGGAGTTTGGAATTTGAGCAATTGAGGACTATTTATCTTTGACTTCTGAATTTGGAAGAGCCTCATAAATTAGCTCCTAAAATTCAGTGAGTGAGAGGAAGTAGTGAGTAGAGATATTGACTCTACAATAGTGGTAGGGGCAGATGCAGCGGGCAGAGGCATAGTGATCTGTGAGTAGCAAAGTGTGTCCTAGAGGCTGTAATTGCCCCCAGCAGCAGTGGCACCTTCAGACTCACTGTCGCCTACTTACTACAATCTAGAACTGATAGGCCCTTCCATGTTGCTGGCAGTGCATCCCTTCCCTGGGGAAGACTTGGAGGCCCCAGTATTGTTGGGAGTTAACTGGCAATAAGGGGAAGGTGAAAGTGTCTTCTTAACCCCCGTAGAAGAAGAGGGGCAATTCCTGAGAAACATAGAGTGCGTCATAGATTTGGCATCTCTGTCTTCCATAGGGCCCCCAAGAACAAGAAGTTCTGGCTTGTGGGTAAAGAAACACTAAATGGTTGGTGGTATAGCTTTTCTTGACCTCCTCAATTGCTAGCATCCTATCTCCTGAACAACATTCTATTGACCATTTTGATATAATTTATATCTGTTCTCTTTATAGTTATACTCTATATGTTTATATATGTATTTTTTGTCTCCCCATTGGAAAGTAGGTTCCTTTGTAAAGTAGAGATTATTTCATTTTTTGTACTTGTGTTCTCAATGGCTGATGCAGTAAATGGAATGTAGCAGACAAATAATGAATGCTTGGTGGCTTGTTGATTAGAGCAGTCTTCTGTGAGGTTATCAAAGAGAAGAATTTCAGATCAGGCATCAAAAATGGGAGTTTACATATATATATATATATATATATATATATATAGTTTAAATATATACATTACATATGTATATATGCACACATATATGCATATACATCACATATATGTGTGTGATAAACACACACATATATATGTGTGTGTATATATATGTGTATATATATACACACACACATATGTCTTGGTGGAAGAGTATGTAATTCATATGCAAAGTGGTTTATGTGTACTATTTCTTTAGCTTTTCCAGAAGGAAACATCATTCTGCTGAGAGGCATAGGCCATGGGCCAGATTCCCCAAAGGGGTTAGATGTACCATTAATGGCCTTTTGAGTGTGTTTTAGCCTTTCCTAGCATCATTTGAACTGGAAAAAGTATGCAACTCACTTCCTATTTGGCCCAAGGGTCATTAGAATTCTTCGGATATTCCTCAGTCTTAGAACCCATTTGGAGTATGCAGGTGTATGCTAGTAAGTATTTAACAAATAGCTCTCCTTTTAAAAAAAATGTACACTGGATATACTTCTAAGCTTAATCTGCATTTACCTTTTCTCTATCACTTAAGAAATTTTCACTTCAGAAATTTCTTCCTCAGAAATAGTAAAATACTACAAATCAAGCAGTGATTTATTGTTTTGTCAACTGTCTGGACTTAGGAATTTGTCTTAATTTGGCTCCTTATTGGGCTTGATAGCTGCTGAGCTGGACAAGTGACTTAGCTATTATACTCTTCATGGAGCACAACATCTGTGCTGGATAAGTTAATCACTTGAACTCTCTGGGTTCAGGGCTCACCGTTTGATGGGCAGCTACCGTTTTCATTGCCTTTAGACTTTGGCTTGGCTGGGTATTATAGTGCTCTTTGCATCTGGAGTATTAATATGCTCCTTTAAGCAAGGGTAACAATTTAACCTAGGATTTGCAGAGGCCTCACCTGCTTGACTCCCTCAGCATCTGAACTCTGAAGTCTATTTCTTCTAGACAGGAGATGGGAGAACTTTTCCCGATCTCATTTGTCAATCATTCCTGCTTCAGAGGTGGCTTACCTTAGTTTAGACTCTATCCTTACTCAAATTATACCTTCTCCAGAGGTTCTCAAAGTGGGTGATACCACCCCCTGGAGAACAGTGGAATGATCCAGGTGTGTGGTTGTAGCCTCAGGTGCAATTGCTGGGACATTGAAGGAAGTGGTGGAAGCTAAGAAAAGAAAAAAAGATAAGAAAATTGTCAAAAACCATTCATACATGACAGAGTTAAAGTCATAGTGATTACATTTTTTCCCCAAACAAACATACAAAATGCAAGTTAAAAGCAATCAGTGGTCAAGTCCGTCAACACATCTTAACAAGCAAGTGTTGGCAGGCAAGTCTATGACACAGTCAAAAAGTTCAGCCTGCATTGGCAGGAATATGTTAATATGATGATTTGTATTTATTATGATTTTCAATATGTTTCAATACTTTTTCAATATGGTTACATGATGCCATATTGCATCATCAAAATTTCAATGCAGGAAAAACCTCCACAAATTTACAATAAATTATTAAATTTAAGAGGCATCATTTAAAAAATTATATTTTTTCAAAATGATGCAAATTGCAAAAAACCCTTAAAGGATTAAAGAAAGTAGATTTCCAGGGGGGCACTAAGTAATTTTTTTTTAAAGAATAAGTTTGGGAACCTCTGGCTGGCTGGCCTCTTCATATGCAATTGAGCTATTGAGGCCTTTCTAAGGTGTAGAATGTTTCATTTGCATCTGAAAAGTCTTTCCTGAATATTTCAATGTCTCTGTCCCAGAAGAAGAGCCAAAGTAGGACACACCTTTGGAAGCTATTTCCCGAAGTAATCATTAGGAAACAACAATTCTATGAAAAGGTGACTTCTTGAAGGACAACATATATTTGGATATATACATTATGATGTGCTGTTGGAAAAAAATTAGTGTTCTGTGCATTTATAAACATATAAAAATGTATAGTTCCTGGTCTGGAAGGGATCACCATTTTAAATTGTCAAGCAGTGAATGGTTTGAATAAATATACAGACCTTGACTGTAGCCAGAAATCAGGTATGGAAGACAAGAATGTAGCCGTGACTAATGTGATTTAAAAAAAAAAATTATACATACTTTTGAGAAATGCAACTGAGTGTGTATGTCATTCCCTCCTTAAGCTGAATCCAATGAGAGTAAAGTTTACTCATTCACTCGTACCTCCTGCCTCTTCCCCTCTCCTGTAAACATTTTTTCTTTCCTCTTTAATGAGAGATAATTTACCCCATTCTACCTCTCCCTTTCTCCTTCTCCCAGTACATTCCTCTCTCTCTCCCCTTAATTTTATTTTTTGGATATCGTCCTTTCATATTTAATTCACCCTGTGCCCTCTGTCTATATACATCCATCCATCCATCCATATATATATTTATATATGTATATTCCCTCCAATTATCCTAATACTGACAAAGATCTTATGAGATACAAATATCATCTTTCAATATGAGAATGTAAACATTTCGACTTTAATGGGCACCTTATGATTTCTATTTCCTGTTTATCTTTTCATGCTTCTCATGAATCTTGTATTTGAAAGTAAAATTTTCTATTCAGCTCTGGTCTTTTCATCAAGAATACTTGATGAAAGTGAAGGAAGTGGTGGAAGCTAAGAAAAGAAAAAATTTCTATTTCATTGAATACCCATTTTTCCTCTGAAGGATTACACTCTGGATAAGTGATTCTTGGTTTTAATCCTAGCTCCTTTGACCTCTGGAATATCAGATTCTAAGCCCTCTGATTACTTAACATAGAAGCTGCTAAATCTTGTGTTATCCTGATTGTGTTTCCACAGTACTTGAATTGTTTCTTTCTGAATGCTTTTAATATTTTCAACTTGATTTGGGAACTCTGGAATTTGGCTACAATATTTCTAGGAGTTTTCCTTTTGGGATCTCTTTCAGGAAGTGATTAGTGGATTCTTTCCATTTCAATTTTCCCCTCTGGTTCTAGAATATCAGGGAAGTTTTCCTTGATAGTTTCTTGAATGATGATGTCTAGGCTCTTTTTTTTTTTTTTATCAAGGGTTTTAGGTAGTTCAACCATTTTAAAATTATCTCTCCTGGAGCTATTTTCCAGGTCAGTGGTTTTTCCAATGATATATTTTACATTGTCTTTTATTTTTTTCATTCTTTTGGTTCTGTTTTATAGTTTCTTGATTTCTCATAAAGTCATTAGCTTCTATTTGCTCCATTCTAATTTTGAATGAATTATTTTCTTCAGTGAGCTTTTGGACCTCTTTTGCCAATTGGCCTAGTCTATTTTTTAAGGTGTTATTTTGTTCAGTATTTTGGGGAGTCTCCAAGTTGTTGACTTGTTTTTCATTATTTTCTTGCATTACTCTTATTTACCTTCCCAATTTTTCCTCTACTGGTCTTATTTGATTTTCAAAATACTTTTTGAGCTCTTTCATAGCCTGAGACCAATTCATATTTTTCTTGGAGGCTTTGGATGTAGGAGCTTTGATTTTTTTTGTTGCCTTCCTCTGGTTGTATGCTTTGAGCTTCCTTGTCACCAAAGTAAGATTCTATCATCTAATTTTTTTTCTGTTGTTTGCTTATTTTCCCAGCTAATAACTTGATTTTTTAGCTCTTTGTTAAGGTAGGACTCTGCTTCCATAGTGGATGGTACATTGTCCCAAGCTTCTGAGGTTTTGTGTAGCTCTTTTCAGAGATATTCTAAAGACCTATAAATTTTCAGTTCTTCCATGGTATGATCAAAGGAGAGGTATTTGCTCCTCTCCTGACCTATGCTCTCGTTTGTGAATGGCCACAAGCACTCTTTTCTGTCTTGGAGCTGTGAGGAGAATTCCCTCTCCACTGCCACCATGAGCTCCACCATGGCAGCCCTCCTACTCACCTTAGGACCACCACCTAGGACTCCAAGCATGGGCAAAGCAAGGAATCCTGCCTCACTGCCACAAGGAGATCCATGCAATCTTCCTATGACCAGCTGCCCAATCCTTCCATAGTCTGTGGACTGAGAGTTCTGGAAGTACTCACTACTGCTGTGGCTACTACTGGAGCTGAACCATGTTCCTCTCCCAGTCTGGTGCAATAGATCTTTCCTGTCAATCTTACAGGTTGTCTTGGAATGGAGATTTGTTTCACTCTGTCATTTTGTGGGTTCTGCTGCTCTAGAATTTGTTTAGAGTCTTTTTTTTTTACAGGCATTTGGAGAGGTTTGAGGAAGATTTCAGGCAAATCCCTGGTTTTACTCTGCCATGTTGGCTCCACCAGGACCACCACTTCTTTTTCTTGTAATTTTTATTTTGAAATCAACAAAGTTCTCCTGCCTGAGTTGCCTGTTGTGGTCTATCAGTCAAGCATCAGAGCAAATCTGGAGCTCCTGACCAGGCAGTGACATTAACAACTTGAGCAAAGGCTCAGGTTTCTGCCAAGCTATTCAAGTATTGAAGATGGTTTTCATTTCTTTTAAGGAAAAAATAGCTTATATTTCACAGACACAAGATACTGTTCCTACCACACCTCACCCCTTGGTCACTTAAATGAGTTTGACAATGAGTTCAGTTTTGGAAATATTGCATTTGAGATGTTTCTGCAACATCCAAGTGATGTTGTGGAACTGATCCCAAAGGAAAGATTCAGTGTGTGTGTGTGTGTGTGTGTGTGTGTGTGTGTGTGTGTGTGTGTGTGTATGTGTACGTATATATAAAAAGGTGAGGGAAGGAAACATATATATATATATATATACTATAAAAATTACATGTAACATTGACCAACCTTACCTGCCTGAAGACCTAACTGCCTGAAGACAAGGGAGGTTAAATTTCACTCTTTCCACCAGGCTTCTCAGGTATACTTAAGGGAGTTTGGGGTTGTCTAGGCTCTCTGCAAATGTCTCCAGCCCTAAAGATGGTATTCCTTAAAGTGTCAGGTGGTGGTCCCCTGTAAGTCAGTTCTATTTAACTACTAACTATCTGATTAGTTTTCTACAAAAAAATGTTTACTTCAAAAGGTATGATCATAAATGTTCAAACTTATTCCTCTACTTCATGGGAGGTCTTCCAACTCTTCTACCATGATCACCTCAGTCTCTGCTGAGATTAAGTTCAGAGCATAGTTCAGCTCCTATAGAACATAGTTTCAGTTTTAAGTCCAAACTTCTGTGGGGCTTGAGTCTCGGGCACCTGCCTAATGGACTAACCTGCACTATGACATCCACATTCCTAGCTCCAATGTCTCCATGGCTTGAACTCCCATGTTAGTGGGGATCATGACGAGCACCTGAAATAGAGAAGAACAAATGAAACAGAACAGAAACAGAAATACTCCATGCCCATTTCTAGTCTAGGGACAAGAGGGAGCAGGGAGGGAAGTCCTTTCCCTGTCCTGGTTTCAGTTCATGGAGCCTACACTGAGGGTGAACTGTGATCTTTACCCTCTGGATGGAACAAGAAGAAATTTGCAGAAAAAAACAGAATATCTCAATCTCACCAGTTTTAAAACTGCAGCCTTTTCCTGTTATGCAGCCAATCAAAGAAGACTACACTCACCCACATTGTTAGGAGAATAGGGAAACAGATGCCTCCGTGTTAGATGATCTGAGTATGACCACACGTGCACACACACATGTACACGTATTACACACATGTATATACGTATATGTGTATACACACCTCATACTTAAACATTACATGTATGATATATAAGAATGCATTTCCACCTATGTATGTGTGTACGTGTGTATATACATATGTATGCATATGTGTGTATAAAATGCATGCATTGATGATGACAGAAGTCAGTGACATGTGGTAGTGGGCCTGTTGATAATTACAGAATCTGCCCGTGGAGCTGAGGAGAAGGGAGTGAGACCTAGCATGTTACATCTTAGGTAACTGGTGCTGTAATTGGTTTTGCCAGTTGCTGCAACAGGCAAAGTTTGGTGGTGCCCCAAATTACAGTGGTCAATTTAATTCAATTCAACAAACATTTACTGATTTCCTGCCATGTGCCAGGCATTGGATTATTCTGCTTCCCATCCTCCTTCATTTAAGAACAGGAGACAGAGACAAAACTAGTCATGCTTGGGTGACAGTGATCCACCAGTCTACTGGTGCTACCTTTCTTTCCCCACCCAGAAGATAGTAACTGTCCTTGCCTTGATTATCACCAAGAAGAAAAGAAACTAAGCTGGTGGATTAATGTCTTTTGTATTCATACTCAGCTCTATCAAAAGAGTCAATCAGAAGCCTTCACCACACAGCAAGCAGATAGGAAATAATCACATAATGTGATTACTCTTTGATCAGGGGCAGGATCCCTCTATTCCACTTCCAGAATCAGGTTAATCAGACTGGGCCCTCATTAACTAGTCTGCCCTTACCAACCCCAGGATTTTAAAGCTGTATCCCTTCTATAGTTTTGTTCTCCCTTGATTCCCAGTCTCATTGCTTGCATTTAAGTAAGTAGAGGCAACCAGGTGACACAGTGGATAGTGTTTTGGACCTGGAGTCAGGAAATCCTGAACTCAAGTCTTACCTTAGCTACTAAGTGTGTAGCTGTGTGATGCTGGGCAAGGTAACATCTATGTGCCTCAATTTCCTCAACTGTAAAATGGAGATAATAAGGGCATCTACCTCCCAGGAGAGGCTATTGCTTGTAAGGTGCTTGACACAGCACCTGGAGCATAGTAGGTGCTGTTAAATATCATCATCAGACATCTGAATGATCCAGATTTTAATATATTATTAAATAACAAAAAAATAGTAATGTATCATCACACACGTACTGAGACAACACTTAAAATGACTTTAAGAAGTTTTAAAAGTGGCCATAGTCTGCTTCTTCAAGGTCAGGGAGAAGTCAACTGAATGGCACAGTGGTAAAGCACTGGGCCTGGACTCAGGAAGACTTGAACCCAGATCTAGCCTCAGACATTTACTGTGTTGGCGCAACTTTGGGCAAGTCGGTTAACCTCTGTTTTGTTTCCTCAGCTGTAAGGTAAGGATGATAGCAGCACCTACCTCCCAGGGTCATTGTCAGGGTCAAATGAGATAACATTTGTCAAGAGCCTAGCACAGTGTTAGATGACTAAACGGCAACAAAATAGCTCAGGGCCATTTGTCAGTCCTGTCGGACTCTTTGTGACACCTTTCTTTGGTAAAGATACTGCAGTGATTGGCCATTTCCTTTCCAGCTCATTTGAAAGATGAGGAAACTGAGGCACGCAGGGTTAAGTGAGTTGCCCAGAGTCACACAGCTATTACGTGTCTGAGGCCAGATTTGAACTCAGGAAGAAGAGTTTTCTTGACTTCAGGCCGGGCTCTAAATAAATGCTAATTATTATGATTAAGGAAATAGGGGATAATCCCATCGTCATCCTGTCCATTCAGGGGAGAGGTAAACAAGGTGGCTGACAGATGAGTGTCTCCCCACCAGGGAAGTCCCCACAGTAGTCTCACCAAGAACTCCTTTCACACATCTCTGGTGGTTTCGAGCCAGCTCTGGAATTCTGTCCTTGGCTCATGAAACTTTGCTTCTGTCAGGGGAGAGTTGTGCCTGATGGTGCTCCGTTCAGCCCGTGATGGCAGAACTCAGCCCGTAGACTCCAGCTGGGACGCTCCACTGGCTCCAACCTCCGCAATTTTCTATCTCTCTGCCAGATGACAGTCCTGTCGCTCTGTGTCTCATTTGTTTGATCCGTCTCTCTTACTCACAAACTCACTTCAAGGTCAGAGTAGAAAACAAAAAACAAAAAAACCCCCAGAACACTCTGGGTAGTTTGTCCTCAGGTAAAGACTTTTCCTTTCAAACTTAAGAGCCAGGGGAAAGAGTACCTGCTAAGAGCCTGCCACTGGCTCTCTTTGCTCTAAAAGGGAGGCTACACTTTCAAGATTCAGCAGTTTTCTACTTGAAGTCTTTCTTGAGCCATCTAGTTATGTGTGCATTCCCTCTACTAAATAAAGAACTTTGTATTTCATTTAATTTGTATATGTAATATATATGTATATGTGTGTGTGTCACATACATGTATTTAGGGCAGCTAGGTGGCTGCTTTATCTGTTCTCTGAATGGAGGGGATGAAAATGGCACTACTCCCAATTCCCATAATAATAATGGCTAGCATTTATATGTCAGCTAGGTGGCACTGGGCCTAGAGTTAGGAAGATCTGAATTCAAATCCAGCTGCAGACATTTACTAGTTGTATGACCCTAGGAAGGTCATTTCACCCATTTGCTGCATTTAACCTATTTCCTCATTTATAAAATGAGCTGGAGAAGGAAATGGCAAAACCATTCCAGTATCTTTGCCAAGAAAATCCCAGGCAGGCTCATGAAGAGTCAGACATGATCAAGGCCATTGAACAATGTATATATTTATACTATAAAATAGTCTTCATATTAAAAGATAAGTTATTTGAGGGTAGAGACTGCTTAAATTTCATCTTTGAATCTTGAGTGCTTAGTATAGTACCTGCTACATATTGGTGTTTGATGAATGTTTGTTGGTAGATTTTATGTCGTTCATTAACTTTATGTTAGGGAAAACATTCAACAATGAGAGCTTTCCAAAAGTATAATTGACTTTCTTAGGAAGTATTGGGCTTCATTTCAATGAAGGGAATACTATAGAGAATATTCCTGTTCATATAGATTAGACCAGAAAGCCACCGAGGTCCCTTCCAAATCCATGACTCTGTAGGAGATAGAGAAATTTTTTTTGTACATTTCTTCTTTTAGAACTTAGAAGAAAATTTCTTTTTATTATTACTAACATGACAAACATCAACAAACATGAACATTTTTTCCAATCAATAGGAACAGGAAAAGAAGGCTACATATACAACCATGAATCTCCACTGTGTATGTGTGTATGTATGCATGTATGTATACATATAGCACATGTCCTGAAGCAACTAGGTGGCTCTCCTAACTCCCTTTCTCACTGATGGGTGTGATACTCAAAGGGCAGTTACTAAGTCTTTTTATCAGAGTCTAGAGGTAGACCTGAGGGCTTGGGAGTTATTTTTTCAACTCATGAGCCCCCATTACTGTGTTTCCAGCCATGGCCACCAGTTAATATCAATTAGTTGACCAGACCCACTTAAATTTCAATAAAAGGATAGTTACTGTGATGGTATAATTGGCACAGAATACCCTGTTAAAAGTCTCTGACAAACTCTCTCACCAGTACATTCAGAGTCCAAGGGAAAATGAACTCAAGTTTAGAGAAATAATATGGGGCAAAAGAGTAACTCACAAATCTAGAAGTCATTTTGCTAGAGTATGGTTTAGTTTTTTTCTGCAAGGCTCTTTGTAGAGTCTTGAATCTGCTTCTAGTCTATTCTTGGCTCCTAGTGCAATTGTTGGGACACTTCTAAGATGTCAGTGGGAAGATAGAGAGTCTAAAATCCTCCAGACCCCCAAAGTTCACAAAGTTCTCCCCCTCTATTCAGGGGAAGAAGGGAAGGAAATCAACATCAAAGTTCTGCTCCACCCCAACCCCTCAACTTCCCCAAATCAATTAGTTTTCAGGGGTTTAGCTGAAATACTCCCTCTTTTCTACCACACTCACAATCTCTCATTTCAACTGGCACCATGATTTTACCTAGGTCTTGGAGGATGTGACCAAGTATCTCCCTGGTTTACTTTAAGTTCCAACTAAAATCTTATCTTCTACAGGAAGCTTTCCCTCACCACTCTTAATTCCAATGCTTTGCCTCTTTTAATTACTTCTGATTTATCCTATATATAGCTTCCTTGGTATATATTTGTTTACATTGTTAGATTGTAGATTAGAGGGTAGGGACCGTTTTTCTTCCTCTTTTTGTATCCCCAGTGTTTAGCACTTATGTGTATGCAACTGAAGTGGGATATTTTCCAGGCATTCCTCAACCCCATCTTGGGATGTAACTATGGAGTTGGTGTCACATTCAGTCCAGTTCTTGCACACATAGATCTTTTGCCTGAACTTGCCACCTTTCCCCAAAGCCTACCCAATTCATTTAGCATTTGAAAAGAGTATACTGAACAGCCCCATCCAATTAGTACCTACCTAATATGTACCTCCAACATTCCTAATCCCAATGATTCAGATTCACCCTGTCCCTGGGAGAAAACCCCTTACGCCAAAGCTTTTCTGCTTCCAGCTTAACGACCCAGCCCCTTTCCTTCTCGGGCCTCTCATTAAGGAATGACATGCCATGGAGCACCCTTTAGAATCTCCTATTTGACCATTAACAAACTTTCCTTCAAGTTCCTCTCAGCTTTTTATACTTGCAGTTTTCTTCACTCATGGAAACTTGGCTCTCTCTGGAAGACGCTGCATCCCTGGCCACCCTGCCTGGTGCTTCCTTCTGATTTGTCCTCTAAAATGTTGTAAGAGAAGAGTTGGAATACTCTTTGCTCCCCACTCCTACTTCCAGACTCTCCCTCTGCCACTATTACTTAGCCAACTTTTCCCTTTTTGGAGGCATCCTCTAACCGTCTTTAACCACCAGGGGTTCTGGACAAGCCAAGTTATGTGGTTTTTTTATTTAGGATTTTGAGAAAAGTGGGGTATTAATGATCCCCTGGCTTTACCCTTCTGTTAAGCCACACTAGATTTTAACATAATTCTAGATCAAATTAACCTTTTATGTATCATGGATCCCTTCAGCAATCTGGTGAAACTTAAGAATCCCTTCTCAAAATGTTTTGGAATACATAAGATAAAGTACTCCAGGGATTGTCAAGAAGATCAATTATACTGAAATACACTTATCAAAATTAAAGAAAACAAGGTCATAGATCCCGGGTTAAGAACCTGTGGACGAGTCACTCTTCCCTGGTTCCCTCACTTACTTAACCACTTTTTCTCTCCCCTTTGTGCCAAAAGGTCTTTAATTGGATTGCCCTAAAAGGGTAATGGGGTATCTAGGTGTAGCAATGGATAGAATGTCAGGCCTGGAAGACTCTTCTCCCCGAGGTCAAATCTAAACTTAGACTCTTACTGTGTGACCCTGGGCAAGTCTTGTTTGCCTCGGTTTCCTCATCTGTAAAAATGAACTGGAGAAAGAAATGACAAACCACTCCAGTATCCTTGCCAAGAACATCCCAAAAAGGGGTCAAAAAGAGTCTGACACAACTGAAAAGTGACTAAACAAAAAACCAAAAAGGGTATAGACTGAACCTTCCATTCCATCCCAGGTCCAGGCCCATAGGCAGCAAAAACCCCAATTCAGTCTAGCATCTGTTTTTGGCCAGGCACAGCTTCTTTAGGCAGGACTGGGTCACAGGAGGTCCGGGTGGTGATACTATGGGAATTCAGGATCTGATCAAAAGCATCCTGGCTCCCAGTAAAACCAAAACTGGACACAAACCATTAACTCAGTTCATTGTTCTCGCCAAGTTTTGAGGACTCAGTGGGAGTTTTCAACAATTCTCATGGCTGACCCTGAATAGATAGCAGGATTGATACTAAGGCTTGCATATCTCCAAGTGCTGCTTGCTCATTAGCTGGTTGGACAGGAATTCAGAGACCATGCTATTCTCTATGACTGGTTTCTACTGTGAGGCAAGTTGGAAGGAAGCGTTTTTGGTTGGGGCTATAGGGTTAACTTCCCTGCTGCTATCCTGCTTCTGTACAGCCTACCTTTTCTTTTTAACTATTATTCATTGTGAGTGTCTGAGACAACATTGGATCAAACTTCTCCTTTGCTCCTATCTTCTATAATATTAAACAACTCATGAAAACTATGAATACAAAAATGAACAGTAACAGTGGCAATAACTTCTCCTCCTATTCTTTGCTAGACCCCCACAGACATCTAAAAATTATCTTTCTTCAGAAGATGGAAAACAGGTCATCTATTCATTTTTAGCATGGGTACTTCAACTCAGTCTTGGACTGCCATGTTTATTTGCAACTCTATCTTCAAGTTCTCTAAATTTGTCTCATGTCATTGCTTCTGGAAAGACAGTTCAATGGAAGGGTGTGAATAAATTTCATAATGATAATGTGACTCATGGACACCATTATATACTTAAAAATTATTGGACCTACCAAAGATATTTTGGTTATGTTGGTTATATTTATGGGTATTTACTATGGTAGAAATTTTAATTTTAATGTCTTGATGTTATTATGAAAATAGTTTTGCCTTCTCAGTTCCCCTGAAAAGGTCCTGGGGACTCTTAGAGGTTCTTAGACCACATTTTGAGGACCCTATCCTAGGACAATATGTTAATGCTTGACATGAAAAGTAAAGTTGGAGAAGTTGAAGTATCACAGCAGGTTTGGGGGGGTAGGTTTTTCCTACTATTGTAGCTGTATGGCATGTTGAAGTGTTACCTCAGAGCTACAGTGCTGATGGAATGATGTGCCATTTTGGTTATTGTGATGATGAGGCTGCAAATATCTGATTAGATACAATTATAAAGCTGGTAGTCTTTGCATGAGAAAAGGGAGTACCTGGAGAGGCACTGATGGGGTGCTTGGGTGCATGTGCTTGGACCCCAATTCTAAAATCACATTGTCTTTAAAAATCACATTTCTCCCTAGCCTCAAAACACTATCCCAGACAGTTTCTCCCCAGCCCAAGGACATCCTTGGCAAAAAATCATCATCTCCCTTCCTGTTACAGTAGCTGGCTGCACTTATAGAATTCATTAGTTTGAACCAGCTGTGTACTGGCTGAACTGGCTGTGTACTGGGTCATCATGACATTTACTACTCACTGATCAATCATATATATCCTAGACTTAGATATATACTCCCTTATGTTTATCTTGTCTAAGAAGATATTGATGAGAGCAGCCTGGTATTACATAGTTAGTCCTGACCGTTAGTTGACTTAGTAACAGATTAGACCTCCATGTAGGCCACACTACACACACCTTGGGCTATTTCCAGATGAATTCTGAGTAAAATACCTACTCAGTTGATACTAAGAGTACATGTTCCTTTAAGAACTAACTCTTTAACCACTCCCTAATTCCACCCTGAACCACCCCAGGCAGCAGACTTGGCACATGTAATGCTATAGAATATACTGTATAAATTTAACCTGTACCCTATTCAAGTCGCAGTTTCCCTAAGAACTCTAGCCGACAGAAAAGCAGAATAAATCTTTACCACCTTCACCTCATCAATGCTTGAGTCAGTGAAATTCTTTTCCAGATGGCCCACACAGGGAATTCCAGTCTTGGGATTCCTCTATCATTCCTCTGCTTTTCTTAACCCTTATCAGCATGTGAACTCAGTGCTGGAATGTGGTGGTGTGCCCATGTACCAGATTACTGAAGACAGTTCCCCAAGAGGAATTACCAGTATGTTACAAGCAATGTCAGCATCTTTGGAATATGTGGGGCAAGCCTCTCAAAGTGACTTCTTTGGAGGGGTCAGCACTCATTTAAATGTCTAAGTCTGGTACAGTAAAAAGTAAGAAGGAAATGGCAAACCACTCCAGCATCTTTGCCAAGAAAACCCCAAATGGTGTCACAAGGAGTCAGACATGACTAAAACAATTGAACAATGTATATATTTATGCATATAATCACTCCTTGCATTCTAGTCAGATGCATTGGTGAAGTCTCGGTACAACATAGCACAATAAATCAGTAGATCTTGGGTTCCAATACAGGCTCTGTTATTAATTTGCTGTGTGATTTTTTTTTTTGGCATGTTTTGTGACCTCTTTCTTTATCTGTCAAATGAAAGAATTTGGACTACATCCTACCTTTCCCAATGGCCTTTTATGTACTTAAATGTTTAAGAGTTAAACACTTCAGTGTTTGTTGAACTGAATTGTATTGGGGCAAGAGAAGCCAAGGAACCTTCAAACTAATCAGTGTCCTTTAAAAAAGTGTTGCCTTGAACTGAACACAATCCTCCAGATATGATCTGACCACAGTTGAATACTTCCCTGGTTGTTATGACCCTCTTTATGTAGCCTAAGATTACATTAGCTTTCTTGGCTGTAATATCATACTGTTAATTCATTGAAATTGCAATTTGTTACACCCCTCAGATATTTTCTAAGTGGACTGTTACAATCTGCTCAGACCTCTCCCATCTTGTGCTTGTGAAAATGATCTTTTGAAGACAGATGTAAGACTTTGCATTTATCCCAATCAAATTTTATGTTATTAGGTTTGGTCTAATATTCTAGTGTAAAATTCTTGAAGAATATGGATACTATCATTGAGTGGCTTCTGAAAAATTGGTAAATAGGTCATCTATGCCTTGATCCAAAGCATTGATAAGAAGATTAAACTGAGATAGTTTCAAAGTGCCTCTCCAGAAAAGACATCCTTCCATATTTACTTATTTAGATACTTTGAAATCTCTTGTTTCATCGATGGTAGTGGTAATAGTCCTTCCAATGGTATAGGTAGCAAGTTATTCCCATCTTCTCCTTTTTTGGGGACTCTTATTCTCCTGTAGATTCTGCACAACATGTCCACCCAGTGTTCTATGAAACTTTCTCTACATCTCTTAACCTTGATTGAGTGGGTAGCAGTGGAATGTATTGGTTGTCTATTGATCACCCCTCATTCTCATTACATGCCTGGTCTACTTACTTTTCTGCTTATTAATATCTCTGGTGATTTACTTTATACTTCTATTCAACAGTTCTACATTGGTAATCTGTTACAGCTTATTCCTATCCACCATATGTCTCTATTGCCTTTCCAATGGGCCCCAACTTTAATCCTGGAAATTTTGATATTTCTTAACCTACAGTCATATGGAATTTTCAGGAGATTATTAATATTAAAAATATGGACCTCAGTTTCAGGGAGAAACTCAGGGTCATTATAAGTATCACATAGTTTCCTGAAAACGATATAAACCAGTCTCCTCCTGTTCAGATTTAGACGTAATTTGTTGTTTTGTTGTCTATTTTATACACTTGCATAAATATATATATTGTTGTTTTGTTGTCTATTTTATACACTTGCATAAATATATATATATGTATGTATTATAAAATATATATAGTTATAGATCAGCTCATCAGGCTGTCTATACAACTGCATGAGCTGCATGAAATAGTCATTCTGCATGAGAAAGTAGTCATTCTTCATAACTTGGGTTTTTCTGAGTAGATAGACTGAGCTCTCTTTTAGGTAGACAGACTGAACTTTCTTTTGAATGATTAAGATCTCATTTAGGAGGTTTCACAAAATCCTGGGGTTGAATGCAATTAGTAGGATGTCATCTACAAACAGGAGCAGACGCTTTTTACCACCCATCGAGACTCCTTCTATTTGGACACTCTGCTGGACCTTGTCCAAGACAATGGCAAACACTTTTGATGAGCATATGTCTCCTTGTTTTATGCCTTGCTTGATATTAATTACCAGACAATCAGTGAGCAAATTTATTTCTACTACTATACCTTTTGAAGAATCTTATATGATTTTTATATATGCATAGAAATTGGAAAAGAACCTTTGAGGTTACATTTTGCTATCATGAATCAGTTTGTTTTTTTGGTGTAGTAAACAAAGAGTAACTGTTATTCTATCATTTAATTGTGTCCAACTCCTCGTGCTAATGGACCATAGCATAGGAGGCTCTTTTTATCCTCTATTATCTCCAGAAGCCTGTTGAAGTTCGTGTTTATCGTCTACATGACCCTATCTATCCATCTCATCCTCGGCAATTCCTTTTCCTTTTGCTTTTAGTCTTTCTCAACCTCAGGATCATTTCCAGTGAGTTCCATCCTCTCATTATGTGGCCAAAACATTGAAGTTTCAGTACTTGACCTTCAACAAACAGTAATGGTGCATTTTAATATTTTCTGTCATTCTTTCAATTTTCTGATTTTAAAACTGTATTTTGTTGTAGAATATTATTTGTGAAAGCCTGTCTCTTCCCTTTTGATATCTTAATCAAGAATGCCCTTGATACATGTGTAAATTGTTCTCATAAAAATGTTTTGTGGAGTTTGGAAACTAGGTATGCTGGGATTGTAGTTATTGATATACTTTTTCAATTGCTTTTTTATTTAATATGTCTTATAATTTCCATCCCTATTCCTCCATCCAAAACATTTGGAACCTATGCCTCGCAGATATCTTAAAAAATGATAGGATCATAGATTTATGGATGAAAAAAATCTTAGAGTTCATCAATTTCTAGTTTCTCACTTTACAAAAGAAGAAGCAGGCAGAATTAAGTTAAGGTAAGTGACTTGCCTATGGTCCTATACTAAATTATTTGGCATGGGGATTTGAACCCACTACTTCAATGATCCCAGAGCTATATCCCCTCTAGAACTGATATCCTCTCTATATACTTAGTTTGCAGTTACTCTTCCAGTCTGTATTCCTTTTAGTGCCATTTTTAATTTCTCAAATAGTGAAATTGGTGATGTTAAAGTCCCAATACAGTGACATCACTGTAATTCATGGAGGAACATAGTTATAGAAATATTGGTAGGTCTTTAAAATTTTTTCTGTTGTCTTCCTTCATATTTCATCTGTAAATAATCTCTGGATAGTTAGGCTTAATAGGGGCTCTGTCTTTTTCAATGTTTCTCACCATCCACTTTCAAAAGATTTTATAAATGAGTTTATATTCTAAGTCAACAGTGCCCTTGTCTGTCATTTGTTTCCTTACTTGACCAGGAGATAAAAAGGTGCTTGCTTGACAAAGAAGTTCCTAGGTTCTTTTTGTCTCCTCACCATAGCAATTGGTGTATATGATAAAAGCTGTTTAGTAGATAGTGGTGGTCTGTACTGATATCTGTTCTTCTTTCTACTTACCTTTCTAATAGTGTATTGGTGGAGATCTATTCTGCTGGATAGAAATTCTTTACTGTTTATTTTATCTACCTGAGTCTCTAGAAAGATATGAGACAGTAGCTGAAAGTTTATCTTCTAACCAGCATAATACCTGGCACACAGTAACACTATATACAGTTATGCCTTCCACATCACAATATTGAGATTTCAATATATTATGGGTCATGTAAGAAATTAAATGAAAATTTTGGGGAGTTTTGAGGAAGTTGCAGATGACATGCAAAGGCCAGCAGATGACATAGAGTCTATGACGGAATACTTAACCCAAATTTTATAGTAAGGTATTGTAAACACTTCATAAAAGAAAAAAATTCAAAGAGAGGGCCAAAAAATTTTACGTACATTATCCAGATTGTGTGGGAACCATGCCCCAGCCTAACCCCTGAAGTATGGAAGGGATAATTATAAATGCTGTTCTTGTTTTTTGATATCCTGAAGAAGTGAAAAGGAGAAGCCTCATGAGAGAAGCAAGATTTGAAAGAAAAGGATGAGAGTGAGGAAAAGGAATTGGTGTAAGCATACTGGGACTGTCTTGTTCCCACCCCCAGCAAGAGAGGGCTTCCTTCAAGCTGCAAGTTCCACTACCACAGCTACCACTACAATCTCTCCTTCTATCACTACAAGCAAACTGGCAATGGAGAGGAGCAACAGCTATAGCTGAGCTATGTAGAATCTACATGGAACAGAGCCATTCATCCTACTGAAAACACAATGGGTAAATCTACAATCTCACCTCCTCTCTCAGGAAGAGCTCCTTCACCAACTACTTAACTGTGTTTTGCTTTCTGTTTCCTGAACTCTCGGACATAAAGTGATTAACCATTGAACTGACATTCTGTGTATGTCTTTGAGCAGTGATGGTAGGTAGGGATACAATAAGTGTTAAAATATGTTAGGAGAAAGGTAGACTTCTTTAACTGTTGTGAATTCCCAATGTGGGGGCTCAGAGCTACACATCTGTGAGAATTATTGTTTCATATTTTGGTAGTATCTCAAAAGCAGAAATATTAAATTGTGATATCATTTGATACTCTATGCTTTTCCTTCTAATTCTCTTCAAGAAAGTATTTATGTCATACTTCTGTATAGGATATGCCTTTGGCATTATTTGTTTCTTAATCTTGAACCAAGAAGCATAGGACTATAGATTTAGAGCTAGAAGGAACCTTAGGGACCTCTGAATCCAACCTTTCATTTTACAAATGAGGAACTAAGGCCATAGGACTTAAATGACTTGGCACAACTATTGCGCAACTATTGCACAACTATTAAGTATCTGAGGTGGGATTTGAATCCAAGTCTTCCTAATTTCAAGTCCAACATTATTCACTATGCCATGGTTTCCAACATATTTTTCACTTTCATCACTTAATCCCACACTTACATTAAAGTAACTGATTGTTGAAGTATCTGTGGACTTAATTTAGAAGATCTTATAGAGGGTCTACACTGATTTTCTTTACCTCCTTGTCCTCTGCAAGAGATGCTGGCTACAAAAGGTCACTATCTTCATTATGGTCTATTTGTAAAATGCTTATCATGAGTACTGCAATACTAAATGATGGAGTTGCCAGTAAAATGATGCTACTTGTTTTTGGACACACAACAAAATCAGCTGTACCCTACACCATCTACTTCTCTCCTAGAAGGCAGCATGGTACAGAGGAAAACACGTAGGATTTGGAGGCAGATGATATGACTTCAAATACTGGTTATTCTGGTTACTACCTATGTGAATTTAGGCAAATCTCAACATTTCTGAGATCTAAACTCCTCATCTGTAAAGTGTGTGTGTGTGTGTGTGTGTGTGTGTGTGTGTGTATTTGTTGGAGGGATGGAGTTGAGCTAGAGGACCTTCTAGTTGTAAGGAGAATCGATGAGTTACCCTTCCTCTTAGTTCTATTTTCTTTTTGTCTTCTAGTTCCATTTATGCTGACAAAATCTGTATTAAGATGACTCACTTCCTTCAGTTATATAGCTTCATATTGTTCACTGGGAAAGGATCTCATATTTAGTGTACCAATGGCTAAGGTCATGTTTGTAATTGACCTAAAAGTCTCTGTGACTTGTTCTTAGCTAAGACCTCTTGGGACCCTGTGATTACTGCTTCCTTTTCTGGGTGTTTACTAACCATGTCTTTGATAATACATTCTTGAATTTTGCCAAGAATTGAAGTCAAGTTCACTGGCCTATAATTTATACATTCAATTTTCTTCCTTTTTAAAAAATAAAAAAACTGGATATTTGACCTTTTTATTCTTATGGCACTTCTTTCATTTTATGTGATCTTTCAGAGTTCACCAACTCCATCAATCAGTTTCTTTAGCACAGTGGGATGTAATTTGTCTCATCCTGGTAACCTGAACTTATCAAGCATAGGTCTGTGTTGGCTTTTTTTTTTTCTATTTTCTCACTTGACTTCGGTTTCAGTTCCCTCTTAGACATTTTTATTTTGTCTTTTCCAGTCCAGTTGTCTTTATCGTTAACAGAGTAAACAGGAAAAAAGCAAGTTGAGTTATTTTGTCTTCTCCTGTTTGTCCTTTAAGGGGGGCAGGAAAGGGTTGTAGACCACTCTACAAGGGTGACCTTGAGAGAGGAATGGAGCTGTGGAAGAAGTTGGGTGGCAGATCAAGATTTTTTTATGTGGATGCATGAGCTTGACTCTGCCCCTCAGAATTTTCCACCCTGGTTTTGCCCCAAGAAATATTTCCTATGTCATGTTGCCCATGGGATAGGTCACTGCCTGCCCATGACTTTTTAATTCCTTTATTTCTGCTGGCTATAGCAGCTTCAGCTCCCACATGAGTTGTAGGAGATATCTTTAAAAATTGGAGTGGTTGCATAGGGACCTGGAGAGGTGTGGAGTTCAGCTGGAAGCATTTCATAAGACTAGCTAGTGCCATGACACCCCTCAGTCACAATGAGATTTTGTGGAATGTGGCTTCAAACCCTGAAATTTCCCTGTTTTCTCTGAGTACTCACTGACCTGATCTTAATTAATTCATTAAAAAAAATGTTCATTTAAAATTTTTTTATCACTTTTATTTCTAACTATACTTCTATCCATACTTTACCTATAATTCAAAGTTATCTCATGTAAAAGAGATTTTTGTTAGATTATTTAGATTATCTTAATGTAAAAGAAAGGGAAAACATTGAACTGAACAATGTATCAGTCAAATATGACAGTATGTATAATATTGTACACCTCGCCAATGCAAAAACTTATTTCTTGATAAGGCCAAGCTTAATCAATAGAAATATGCATTATTTAAGTTTTCCCCCATTTATAATATAGTCATAGAATATATGTAATATAGTAATAGCATAATATAATATAGCAATATAATATATTGCTTTCTTCTACTTATTTTGTTGTACAACAGTTTATATAAATCTTCTCATGTTTCTCTGAATTCTTCCCATCCGTGATTTTATACTTCACTAATATTCCATTACAGTAATATACCACTATTGTTTAGTCATTTCTCAGTTGATGGGCATCTATTTTGATTCTAGTTCTTTGCCCACGATAAAATAAAATTAGGAATAATTTTGTCTATGTAGGACCTTTACTTTGTTTTTGACATCCTTGGGAATATGCCTAATGATGGGATCTGTGGGCCAAAATATATGGAAATTTTAATCATTTTCTTCTGACATAATTCCAAATTATTTCCCAGAATTGCTAGACCAAGACACAGCTCCAATAATAGTTTAAGGGTTCCTGTCTTTTTATATTAATTATTTTGATTTTTTTCCTCATCTTTGCCAGTTTTTTGGGTGTAAGTGAAATCTCAAAATGGCTTGCTTCTTTTGTTATTAATGCAATCTTTTTATTAATAGTGTGCAATGCTTTTTAGAATGGCTTGTATCCTTGGACCATTTCTCCATTGGGTAATATCTTTTGATCATATTAATTGTGTGACTATCATACTCTTATCTGAGATAATGTAAGTAAAAAAAAATCCCCAATTGCAATCTTCCCTTCTTATCCTCGCTGTATTGAATTTATTAGTGCAAAAGTCTTTCTATTTCATGTAATAAAAATTATTTTTGTCATTTGTGATCACCTCTCTCCCTTGTTTGATTAATAATGGCTCCTTTCAGCCAATGGAAAAATCCACAATCTTGTTTTATCTAATTTTTAATGGAGTCACTTTTTACATCCAAGTAAATTTCAAATCGACAAACCTATTCTCTGATTATTCTTCCTAGATCCTGGTCAGTGACATAGTTGACAAGAGGATCAGTTATCTGAATAAAAGTTTCACTACAGTTTTGTTACTCAAAGCCTTTCTTAAATTCTGTTTTGTGTTTTGGCTCTGGTATGGCTCATTTATAGTCACTTTGTAGTATTTCATGAAATCACATGACCGTTAAAAAGAAAATCATTTAAGTTCTATAAATGAGGTCAGACAGTGAGGAGCAGGAGGTCTCCCTGCTTTTGGTTCTGAGTAGAAATACCTAGAATATACATAGTGCTTTACAAATATTATCTCATTTTGTCCTCAAAACAACCCTTGGACATAAGTGTTATCTTTAGACCCCCCCCTTTCTTTTACAGATGGGTAAATTGAGGCAAACAGAACCTAAATGACTTGCCCAAAGTCACGCAAGGTAGTAAGGCAGGATTTGAACTCAACTCTTGACTCCAAGTCCAGTGCTCTTTTATGCCACGTAGTGGCCTAGGATGTGAGATTTTCCTACTTTAGTCATTTCTGAGCATATTGCAGATTATAATCCTAGGTATTTTGAATTTGGGCCTAGATACCACATTCCACAGGTCCAGATCTCCAACCGTGGGACAGGTGAATGTCCTCTGGAAAAGTCAGTGTGCTCCTATGTTAAATATCTTCTGATGTAGCCAGTGGGCAGATGGCTAGAAGGTAGGACTGCCCTCTGGTGGCCAAAATACATACTACATTTCTTCGCTGATCAGCCACTTAATTGATAGCTTGCTCCTTTGTCACTGAAAGCAGGAGGATGAACTACTGTTACACTACATTGCATCTTTCTTTTCTCAAATATGCCTTTAACACAATCACTTTTTTGTTGTCATTGGCTTTCCTTGACAGCTTGAAATGTATATACTGTATATAGAGTTGGAAAAAAATATCAAGAGGATGTGATTTCAATTCCCTATCAGACATTTATTAAGTGTGTGTGATCTTGAAAAAGCCATTAAATATCTATGAACTCCATTTTCCTCATCTATAAAATGGCATCATAATTGCATTTGCTTTATAGGATTGTTGTGAGTGACCTGTAAATGCCTGGCAAATCTTCAAGGGCCATATACATGGGAGCTGTTTTTAGCTTTAGGTCTTCTTCAGAAATGAAGGATGAACACAACAACAGATCTCTTGACAATATTCTTGCAAAACTGTGTTATACCTGCCTTCTTTGCCACTCTACCTCCCATCCCTGTCTCCATATTCCACCAGGAACTATTACTTTGTAATCTTTCTTGCCAAATCTGAACTGGCCAGATAAAACTTAAATGTTTGGCAAAGGTTGAAATGTCAGAGGTACCTGTTGTGTGTATGTGTGTGTGTGTGTGTGTGTGTGTGTGTGTGTGTGTATGTGTGTGTGAGAGAGAGAGAGAGAGAGAGAGAGAGAGACAGACAGACAGACAGACACACACACACAGATAGACAGAGACAGAGAGATTATATGAATGTACTCATCCTGGTCTCTCAATCTAAGTGGCTATTTGAGGGGAAGAAATACTGCCAAACAGGTGCTACCAACTGAGGCATTAGACGGTTGTGTATGAAGATGTCAGATCAAGAATGCCTAAACTAGGAGTGGGGAACCTGTGGCCTTGAGGCTATATGTGACCTTCTAGATCTTCCAATATGGCCTTTTGACTATGTCCAAACTTTATAGAATAAATCCCCTTAATATTAGGATTTGTTCTATAAAACTTGGACTCAGTCCAAAGGCTGCCCCCAAGGACCTAGAAGGCCACATGTGACCTCGAGACTCCAGGTTCCCTACTCTTGGCCTTGACAGTTTTGCATTGGTTGCAGAAGTGAGGACCAGGAGCACAAGTCAGGGGGGAGCTTGTAGGATCAGGGACTTGAAGCTGAAGTTTGCTTAGAGCATGTCTGTCTATGGGAAGCTCTCAAGGCAATTACCACTGTCTGGGAACATGACCAGATCTAAGGTCCTTTCTTTTCTGAGCACTACATTAATTTAATAGTTACATTCCTTTAGCAAGAAAATGGGAAAACATGACGAAGAAACAAGTCAAAGAGTCCCTGAGTTCCCGAGACCACTGACTAGAATCATAGCCACAATTCAGCACAAGTTTATTTTGCAGACCGCTCTGCCCTGAGCAGTCCTTTCTAATTTCTGTCATGTTATTGCTGCTAGAGGATTAGATTGTTAGATTGTTGGACTTGGAGTAAGAAACAGTTGAGTTCAAATTGCACCTCAGACAGTCACTAGTTGTGTGACTTTGGCCAGGTTATTGCAATGATTAATTACATTGGCCAAATTAACCTTTTCAATGCTTCTCCTTCTGCAGAAACGGAGGTATTAACAGCACTCACCTCACTCACACGGATGTTGTGAGGATCAGACAAGTAAAGCACTTTGCAAATTTTTAAGTGCTCTCTAAATCTTTGCTATTTTCAAAGTACTGATAACACAAAATATTAACAAACAGCTTTGCATTTTGCTGTTGTTCAGTCACTTAGTTGTATTTGACTCTTTGTGACCCATTTGGGGTTTTCTTGGCAAAGCTGCTAGAGTGATTTTCCATTTCCTTCTCCAGTGAAAGAAAGCAAACAAGTTAAATGACTTGCCCAGGGTCACACAGCTAGCAAGTATCTGAAACTGGATTTGAACTCGGGTCTTCCTGACTCCAAGTCCAGCTCTCTATCCATTGAGCCACCTAGCTGCCTCCAGCTTGGCATTATTAAAGCCCAAACTAATGAGTATCTTGAAGGGTTTGAGTGAGATATTTTAATACTTCCTTACTGTATTCCCTCCTCTTTCCCTCCAAACATACAAAACATGTTTACAAATCTTTATTAAATGCCTTTTAGATATCAGGTACTAAACTCTAATGGTACAAAAAAAGGCAAAGAACAATTCCTGTTTTCCAGGAAATCTTGGTCTAATAGAGGAGAAAATATGTGAGAAAACAATGGGCAAAAATATATGTATATGTATGTGTACATATGCATATATAAATATAAATACATACAAATTCTATAGGCATGCATGCATGCATGTGTGTGTGTGTGTGTGTGTGTGTGTGTGTGTGTAATCTCAGAGGACAGTCATGACAATTAAGGAGAATTGAGAAAAGCTTCCTACAAAAGGTAGGTCTTTAGCTGAGACTTGAGGGAAGGCAGGGAAGCCTGAAGGTAGAGATGAGAGAGGAGAGAGATATAGGCATTGGGGACAACCAGTGAAAATCTACTGAATCAGAAACGAGTGTCTCATGAAGGGAAGACGGAGGATGGTGTCACTGGATCACAGAGCTGAGGAGTAATGAGAATGTCTGGAAAGGGTGGAGTTGGTCTATGAAGAGCTTTCAAAGCTAAACGGTATTTTATATTTGACCCTGGAGGTAATAGGGAATCACTGGAGTTGACTGAATAGGGAGGGAGTGTGTGTGATGTGGTTAGACTTGTGCTTTAGGAAGATGGGTCTGACAGCTAGGAGAAGGATGGAGTAGAGGGAGGAGACACTTGAGGCAGGGAGCCCAGTCCCTGCCAGGTGGTTGTTCTTGTCCTTCGTTCTTGAAGAGGACCATGACATCAAGATGATGACGTGACTTGCAGTTGACTTTGATTTGAGTGAGGGAGGGCTGTGCAAGGTCACCAACTTCTCTTTCTTCTCCTGAGCCATTTGGATCCAGTGGTCAGATATTCATCAGGACCACTGGAGATGGCCCAGGATGCAATGGGAGACCCTGGCCTTTCAGGCTAAGGTCTTATCACATTCTCACTTCAAGTGAGATACACCCATTCAGTGAGTAGGCTTCTTTAAGTAGTTACTTGAGGGATGGCCCCTTTAATAAAAAAAAAAAAAAGTCAGACTGGGAGGGGAAGACCCTCAGGATTCCTGGGTAAAAGAAAAACAATTACTGTTCAGTAATTTAGTAATCCAGATGGCTCTGGAGAAGAAGGTGAGGTTGGTGACCTTGCACCTCCCTCCCTCAAAGCAGAGTCAACTGCAAGTCATCATGGTCGTCTGTGAGAACGAAGGACAAGCACAACCTGGGAGTGAGGAGCAGCTCTCCTCCTCCTCCTCCTCCTCCTCTCCTCCAGGGGAAGGCACTCTCCATGCCCCAAAGCTGCCTTTTTCCTCTGGGTTTACTGGCTCCATTTCTTTCTCCAAGATCAAGCTTTAAACCTAAGTCACTCTGGAGTTCATAGACCGGACAAGTCCCCACCCCCCGGCACCAAATAGTCACTGCCCAATCTACGAGCAAAATGTTCGGGGTGGGGAGAGAAGGGCAAGGTCAGATTGGAGAAAGTGTGAGCCATGTATTTCCTACTTTTCATGCTCTTATACAAGGGAAATCCATTCCTACACCTTATCCCCTTGTCCAAATCCAGGACATGCTCCTCTAACCTCTCTCTGATGCCTCCCCCTGCCACTTCCCCACCAAAGGTTCAAGAAAGGGTTATTGAAAACAGTAGGCCCTTCTCTCGCTTTCTGAGCTCAGCATTTCTGGTAAATCTCTGATCCAGTATCTAGTGGTTAACCACTGATACAGGAAATGACATTTAACGTTTTTATCACTCAGCCAGAAATGGAAGAACAAGGCGAGTCTGTGTTTAAAGAGGATGGATGGTTGCCCAACCACCTTCCTCTATAAGGTATACAGGCTCTTTCTTCTATTTGCTTCCCAAATCATCTCATTTCACTCAGGGCGTAAAGGCAGGAATTTCAGAAGCTTTTGTCTTTTAAAAGGGAAAGCTGAATAACAGTAGACTTTTCCTTTGCCCCTCCTTAATGTAACTTAACTTCAAATATCATGTCATATTGTTATCTGTGTGTCTTCATCTCTCTCCCTCACTGCAAGCTTGATTCCGGGGTGTGCTGGAGCCAGCTCTCATCCACTCAATGGTTAAATTTTCAGGGTCAACATTTATACCTTGTAAATGGGCAAATTCTACAGACCATGCCTTGATTTATTGTTTTGTTGATTGTCGACTTAAGAAAGTGTTAATCCTACAGATTAAATTTTAAAGTGTGTAGACATACATTTCTCTTTCATTTTGCTAAGCATTTTCTGGCACACTCTTGTACTGTTCTCTAAACACTGCTTGAGTTCAGGAGGAGTGTGTTGGAAGGCTTAGGGAATGACATCAAACTGGAGACTAATAATAGTGATGATGATGATGATAAATGCATTTTATACTGGCTTTGAGGCTTGCAAATTCTATCTTTTGTGCTTCACAATACCCCTAAGCAAGCACCTTCTATTCTGAGCTGAATCTGATTCAGGCTTATCTTCTGGAAATTTAGGTTCAATACTGTAACATAATGAGACACTCTGAGATCATTCACTAAAAGGAGATTTACTCCATCACAGCAGAAGGATATTCAATAAGGGCAGACACAGAGTTGATTCAGCTAAGAGAAACTCCCTTGCCTGAGCTGTCCATAGGGCCCAGTCAAGCACTATAGCTCCTGTAGGTCTTTAGGGAAGCTTTGTTCTCAGGTGACCAGGAAATGATAATGAGAGTCTGAACCAACCAAGTCTGAAGGATATTTCAATATCTTTTAAGGAAAAACCAGTCTAATTTACATGGGGTAGGCATGGGTTAGGATATTGCTTCTACCATACTTTCTGTCTTAGCAGTAAGGTCTTGGAAGTTGTCTGGAGGACTTTAATTTAAGTGACGTTAAGGTTATTGCAGGTCAACCTTGACCTTTGGTATTCAAGAAATCTGCTAGAGGTAGCACTAAAAGAGGAAGATTAAAAACCGCAAACAAAAACAAAGTAAAAACAAAACAAGCTATGTGATAGCTCCCCCAAAGGAGAGACTAAAGATGGGAGAACAAAACCCAGAAATCCCAGGATTCCCAGGATTCCCTCCCCCTCTCTTTGGAATGATTGAATCCTTCATCTAGACCATCAAGTCCATGTGGTAGATGAGGTCAAATCCTTGGAGTACATAGTGTCTTAATGTAAAGAGATGACCATAAGCAGGAGTAGGACTTAGTCTATCAGGGTCACAAGAAGAATGATGTTTCCTGCATAATCACCAATTCTCATCATGAGTCAGAGACTCAGTATTATCACTGAGTATTCCTTGACCCAACAGTGAGGGTCTGCCCCTCCCTGGGATTCCCTTGAGAACAATGTAGCACCCACACAATATTCACAGCACCTACTGCAGCCATGAATATGCCGGGGTAGTTCTGAATCACAAAGTGTAATGGACTCTCCATATAGAAGGCAGAAGAAAAATATTTATTCAGATACCAGAAAGCCAAACCCCAGCACCATAAAACCAAATCTATCATAGTAACAAAGAAATCTATGCACAATAACAATGCAGGGAACAGCACCATCCCCAAGCCTTCCCCATGCTAGGCTTCCCATAAACCAGATCCCTTAAACAAATCACCAACAGGCTCTCCCACTCATGCTAGTTTCTGCCTTTCCCAGCTCTGACTGCTCTCTGGCCAACTTCCTCTTAGCTCTGCTCTAGCTCCGCCTCTTCCTGTTCCATCCTTCCTGCTCCACCCCTTCCTGTTCCATATGGCTTGACTCATGTGACTTAGACTTCCCTATGACTTAAGCAGGTCACATGTGCCTATTAAGAGATGGGAAAAATCTTTCTATTCCTTTAAAAATACATTAATAATACAAATGGGCAGGGAGAAATTAAAATCTTTGCTCCATAAGAAACCTCTGAGGCTCTGTCTACTTTATTCTTGCTGGGGGTAGGGGGGAGGCATACTTTCACTGACTCCTTAGCTCTAGAAAGCAAACTCCCTCCCAGAAATGCTACCCTTTGGCTCTCCAATACATGGAGGAGTTTTAGCGCAACCATCTGGTAACAGTATGGAGGGGAAAGTCATTATATTACAGTGAGCAGTGGACTGTGGTAGGCCTGCCTTTTGCTACTTCCCAGGCCAGCACCCAATCTTTTGCTGCTGGTCTGCCATGGATGCTAGGTGCCATTTTGCTGTCTACTGATATTGCGGTTCACATCTGTCAATGCCCATTGTCCCTGACAATCACTGTGGCCTGTGTCTCTACCTCCTGCTCATTCTACCAGTGTCAAGTGCCATCCCCCTCTGCTGGAGTAGGACTGCTATCTCTACTGGGGTCTGAGTTCTGTCTTGGCAGGCCTGAGAACTATCATGGCCATTACCAATTCCCATTTCTGAACCTTTATGGCAGACCTGATTCTACCCTCCGTGCAGAGTATCCTCTCTAACGCAGGAGGAAATTCCTTTATGGCCAATTGGACCCCACTGAGAGACCCAGGAGCTCCTGACATCTCAAACTTACAAGGCTGTCACCAAGACTGGAAATGTCCAGTTCAGAACCACTCACCTATGTTCAGAGAAAGACAGAAAGCAAAACAGAATGATATGAAGCCAGAGACTCCTCTAGGTCAGAACATACAGTCTATCATCTGCCATGTCAGAAAAATGGCCATTTTAGCCAGAATGAGAGAGAATACCTGAAGCCTGAATTCTGCAGGAGCTCCTAGCTTGAAGAAAGCAAGCAAAGGAGAGAGACAGAGAGACAAAGAGAGAGACACAGAGACATACACAGAGAGAAGAGAATTACAGTAGTGGCAACTGGCACATTTGTCCTGTCCCCTATTCCAGAAAGTTTTCTGGGAGAATTAATCATTGTTCTTTCAAACGCTTCCTTGGATGGCTTGTTTCAGAAAATGGAAACATCACAACAATGTCCATATAGCACAATTCCAGTTGGTCTTTCAATTAAATTAAATTAAAAACAACAACAACAAAACTTCAACAGTTGCTTCAGCAGAGATATTAGACAATTCTAAAATTCTAGGGATCTGCCATTGTTTATATTCTATCATAGTTACCCCTCCATGACTGGCGTTGGCTCTCTACAGCTATAGGAGTGAAGATTGTTTGTTCAGATGCATTGCCACTTCCAAAAGTCATTCAAAATTAAACACTTCTTTCCTTCCTAACATACACAAATAACTTCTTTTAATCTGGGAAGCACTTCCTTTCAGTGAACCTCCTTTAAGGCAATTAATCTTATTCTTCTCTATGGTCCATTTTTAGTGAGAGCAAATTTGCATCACCTCAAATTCAATTCTTCCTGTCTTCTTTAAAGGTAAACTGAGTTTTGGGGAGATCCTTTGTTAGACCTTCGAGGAGCCTTGAAATACCAGGGTTGCATGCTCTGCTCAGGGACTGAGTTTTAATCTTGTCTTAGATATGTATTAGCTTTGTAATCCTGATCAAGTTAGCCTTAGTTTCCCCATTTGTAAAATGGGGGGAATAATATCTACTTCATAGGAATGTTATGCAGAGAAAATGAGATGATATAGGTAAAATACTAGGAGCCAATGAAAACGGGTTTGACTGGTATGGCCTGAGTCCCCAGGATATCTTATGCCATTCAGTCAGTCAACAAACGTTAACCTGCTATGTGTCAAGTACTGAGCTAAACTCTGGGCTTCCCAGGGTATAAGTCCATAGTGTGAGCATCGCCCCAGACCCTGAGCCTCTTGCTAAATTGGCACAGTTAGAGTCAAGTTCTCTACATCTCATTCCTCGTCCCTTAACAAATAATTTTTAAAATACTCTAATTTCATTGATCCCAGCTATATAAGTGTTTTTCTCTATGGATGACAGGGCAGTCTCCTATTGGTGCCAGTCAGCTTTTTGTCAAAACATCATAGTCATTTCTGCTATAACTTGATATATGAATTCCTAAAAATCACTTGTGATATGCAAAATCGTGTAACCAAAACCACAGGACTTATAGGAAAAATGGATTTAGGGTCAAAACACTCAAAAATTTCCACAGTGACATGTTAAAAAAAAATTGGAACCTAATAAAAATGGTAGCACATGTCAAGTGATTAAGAAATACATAAATAGAACAATAAATGGTGGAGGTGTCTGTAGGCTTGAGCTGCTGCTTAGCCTATGCCCTAGTTCCCACATGATCCTGGGCTGGGAGGGAGGGTGGGTAGCATCAGTGGACTGCAACTATGGGTGGGGGCTTCCCCCAAAGTCACAGGTAGGAGAGGGGAATGGGATGGCCTAGTCCTCCTCAGCCCACAGCTCCTACTGAACCAGAAGATATACAATAAATGTGGCCTTTTGCCTTGAAAAAGACAAGTTTCCTTGTGGAAGTGAATGACAGAAGGGTTGCAGCTGGTGAATTATTGAAAAGTTGCAGTTTTCTGTGTTCGCTATTTTAAAACCACACATAAGCAAACACAAAATTTGTGCTTTGCTCAAATTGTTCCCTAATAGATCAATCATGTTGGAACAAAGTTGCATTTTCAAAATATTTTGCAAACCTTAAAGTACTAAATAAACGTTGCCTATGATTATAATTAGGTGCTTAATAAATGCTGAATTGAATCAAATTATTTAAACCTTAGGACCACTACAAGGCAGTATGTTAGGATACCATATGTATATGTAGGAACACCATGAGACAAAAGAATCAAGTTCTAGTGTTGGCTTAATTAGCCATTAGCTTTGTGACCCTGGCAAGTCTTTAATGACTGAATCTTGCACAACTGGGGATAACCCCAGTTACACTTCTCCTACAGGGTTGTTGTCAGGATTAAAGGTAATGGATGAAGCACCATAAAAATGAAAAGTATTTTTCTCTGTATTCTTTCTTGCATGAAGGGGAAATAGTTCTAGTCTGGGTATGTAAGCTTTCGTTAATTGTTTTTTGGTAACAAAGGAGGAGATAGGTATTACAATCTCACCACTAGCCCAGAAGTGAGGATTTACACCAGAATGGGTCTGAGGTTTATTTTTTTTATAAATTTTAAAAATTGATGCCTTTTGACATTTAAAATCGTAGTCATTTCCTTATATATTTCAGTCTCCACTAAATCTTCCTTTGTAACAATACAACAACAAAACGGTTAAGTAAAACTAATCAACAAAACACCTATGTATGTCTGACTGCGTATAACATTTCACACCTGAACGTCCCCACTTTTCTGAGTATTTATTTCTCATATAAATGCATTTCATTCTCTTTTCTCCAAAACCAAGAATGCTCATTAAAATTCACCTGAGTTCAGATACTTTAAGTATTGTTTTAAATTACATTATTTTGATAATTGTGAAGATGGTTCTCTTCATTCTGCTTTCTTTCCTCTCCATCATTTCATACAAATCTTTCCATGTTTCTCTGAATTCTTGTTTCTTCTTAAATGGGTCTGTGATTTCATGGATCGAAAAGCTCTCTTCAACAAGGCAAATTGTAATCAAACCATGCCTGGCCATCTTGCATGACTCTTGGCTAGTTCTCCCCATAAGCTTGCCACTGAGAGTCTTCTTCATTTTCTTATCATCGAGAGGTATCAGTGGTCTACTCTGGCAGTCCATTGGTCATCTCTCACTGTTCCATGTGAGCAACCCATCTTGTCTTCCTATTATATAAAACTTCAGTTTGTCTATGAAGTTCCTCATTGTATATATGTTACTGGCTGCTCATATCTCTTCATTTCCCTTTGTATCATACCAATTTTTAATTCTTCAGAGATTATTGTATTCTATATCTTCCAGTATAGCAAGACCAGTAGAATATTGGCATTGAGGAGATAAGCCTTTGTTTTATGAGAAACTTACGATCCTTAAAAGTGATGCGCAGTTTTCTGAAGGGATCCATCAACTTCTTTTCAAATCTGGGTCTAACTCATTGTCTATCTGCCCTGTCCCAGATGTATCCTACCCAGAGTTTATACATACACACATACACACATGCATACATATATGTACATGCATACATATATTCACATATATGTACACACACTAGTGGACAGGTTCTATAGACTGTCCATTAAAATGTATATTTTAATCAGGGCAATAAATGTTTTTCATTTATCTGATCTTTCCTGTGAAGATAGTCAGACCCAACTTCTTTAAATGATTATAGGTTTCTTCTAGGAGATCTGCAATGTTTTGTGACTAGATGCAATCAGCTCAATGTCAACAGTATGTATGGTGGAAAGAGCACTAATACTGGAGTTAAAAAACCTGGGTTCAATGCCTGCCCATGTAACTTTGGACTTCAACTTCTCTGGACCTCAGTTTCCTCATTTGCAAAATGGCCCCTGAGGTCTCTTCTATCTTTGAATCTATGAGCCCAAGATACCATACTTTGCAAACAGAGAATCTGGAGGACTTCATCATTCACAGGGACTCTCTCTTCAACTTCTAGCACAGTGGCTCACATCCATACATCTAAATAAGTTTATGTTGCTCTATTTTATGCCTTTTCTGATGTTTATAATCAGAAGGTCATTGAATTAGACCATTTCTATTTTTATACTTTCAAGGAATTTTGAATGAGTTTGAAATATGGATTGGATGTACCTGGTTGTAAAAGACCCTACAAAGTAATGTTCTAGTTTAATGAATCAGATTCTTTTTTTTTTGTAATCAATCAACAATAAACACAGTGGGATCTTATATTGCCTCTCTCTTTCAAATGATAAAGATACGTTGCTAATGAAAACCTACTTATCCCCTACTATCATTTTACCCTCATTAGGGATGCCCTTGATTTGTGTATAAACTTTCATAAAGATTTTGTGTAGATGAGGGAGTAGGCATATGGGTAAGTACTTACTGATCTCTTAGTTGTACTTGTTTTTATTAATAAAGTTTGAGATTTTTCCCATGCCTTTATTATCTTCCCCACAGTCATGTGCCTTGTATATATTGGTCTCCCCTTCACAATTGTACTTCCTTCCACATAGAGCAGTTTTACATATATTTGATACAATCCTGCAACTTTTCACATCTGTACATCTATAAAAATGTAACTGTGAGTTGCAGTTTTTTCTCCTTGCCTTTCTCCCTTTCCCCCTTTCTCCAAGCCATCTAATGTAGCCCATACATGTACAATCATATTAAACATATTTCTACATTATCAATGTTGTGAAAAAAGAATCAGAACAAAAGAGAAAAACCATAAAAAAGAAAGAAACAAACAAACAAAAGAGAATAGTCTGCTTCCGTCTGCATCCAGACTCCACAGTTCTTTCTCTGGATGTGGGTAGCGTTTTCCATCATAAGTCTTGTGGAATCGTCTGGGATCATTACATTGCTGAGAAGAGCGAAGTCTATCAAAGCTGGTCATCAAACCATGCTGCTGCCGCTGCTGCTGTGTACAACGTACTGCTGGTTCTGCTCACATCCCCCAGCATCAGTTCATATAAGTCTTTCCAGGTTTTTCTGAAATTCCTCAACTAATTGCCCATCATTTCTTATAGCATAATAGTATTCCACCACATTCATATACCACAACCTGTTCAGTCATTCCCCAATTGATGGGCATCCCCTCAATTTCCAATTCTTTGCCACCGCAAAGAGTTGTTGTAAATATTTTTGTAAATGTGTCTCCTTTTCCTTTTTTTTATAATCTCTTTGGGATACAAACCTAATAGAATTTACCAAACCCATATGGCATTGTAATGGAAGGGTCTGAATGTGGTGATTGGAAAGGCCTACTCCACTAACATAACCTCTAAGAACCAAAGATCCCCTCCTCACAAAAATCATGTAATATGCCACCATGCCAATCTCTGGCAGGTGCTGCCAGGCTGGAAAGGCTTTACCTATTATGGCCACAGACTGAGTCTGTTTTCTGAGGACCAAGCTTGCTGACAATGGAGAAGCACATCACTGGCCATCTGGCGATGACTTTTTTAAAAAAGAGCTATTGCAACCCAGGAAGCCCTGGGCAGCTAAGTGGCACAGTAAATAGAATGCTAGGCTTGGAGGCAAATCTGACCTCAGAGACTTAACTAGCTGTGTGACCCTAGACAAGTCAGTTAATACTATTTGTCTCAATTCCTCATCTGTAAAATGAGCTAGAAAAGGAAATGACAAACCACTCCAGTATATCTATGAAGAAAACCCCAAAAGGGCCACCACACATGACTAAGACAACTGAACAACACCAACCCATGAAACAATGAAAAATTTAAAATGGCCATCAATCCTGTGCTTCTTCCAATTATGCAGTGATTGTGGTAGAGTGGCAGAAAAGGGTCAGAGCATGCTAAGAATTACATTGTGTTTAGACCATCCATTAGTGCTCAAAATGTGAAATACTGTCCAATGGCCAGTAAGTGGGACCAGAAGAGCCAAAATCATATGCATTTTTGACATTTTTGCTATAAGCAAACCAGAAGAAAAGAAAATTGCCCCCAAATGGAAGGATGGCTTACAACTGTTCCTTGGAGAACCAATTAAAGACTTGGCAGAGTAGGTGTTATTATATACCCAACGGCAACAAGAAATATTTCATAGGATATTTATAATTGTAGAATTTTTCAACATCAGAACTGGATATTGCTTTCTTAATAAAAATAGATAAAAATAAAGCTCAGAAGTTCTGGATTTGGGCTATGATGTTTTAATGGGAAGGGGGTCATTTTAAGTTTTCTTTCAGGAGGCAACCAATGAAAACCTCTTGGATTTCTCTTGGTCTGGGGGGGTACTGCTGCTCAGAGGCTCCCAGGATTACCTGCCTGTCAGTAGTTTTGATATTTAAAAGTCTTTCATAATTTGACTCCAGTCTATCTTTCCCATTTTATTATAAAACACTCCTCTTTACATGGAGCATCTAGCTGGTGCAGTAGATAGAGCATTGGGCCTGATGTGGAAGATCTGAGTTCAAATTCAGCCTCAGACACTTATTAATTGTGTAATCCTAGGCAAGTCACTTAACTTCTGTTTGCCTTAGTTCCTCAACTATAAAATGAGGATATGCTGGAGAAAAAAATGGCAAACCACTCTAGTATCTTTGCCAAGGAAATCCCATGGACAAAGTTCATGTAGAGTTGGACATAATAACAGCAACTCCTTTGCATACTCATTTACTTTCTAACCAAGCTCGTCATTGGTTCTTCCTCATCTGAATAGTCCATCCATTATTTCTGTACCTTTTCACAAGCTCTACCCCATGCCTGAAATTAACTCGCTCCTCATCTTTACCATTTAGAATCTTTCTCTTCCTTTAATGCTTAGCTCAAATGCTACCTCCTCTATAAGTCCTTTCCTGATCTCTTCATTTTTCCCCCTTCTTCCCCTCATTAACTCGTATTTACTTTATAAATTCAAGTCAACCCTTTGTATATATTTTACACACACACACACACACACACACACACACACACACACACACACACACACATACACACACACCTCTCCAAAAGAATATGAAACCTTTGAGGGCAGGGTTGTTTGTTGTTTTTTTTTTATTTTTTTTTAATTTATTTTTAGTTTACAACATTTAGTTCCACAAGCTTTTGAGTTTCTATTTTCTCTCCCTCCCTCTGCCCTTCTCCCCATGACAGTAAGCAGTCTGATATAGGCTCTATATACACATTAACATTAAACATAATTTCACATTAGTCATGATGCAAAAAAGAATTATAAGCAATGGAATGGACCATGAGAAAGAAGAAACAAAACAAAAAAGAGACAGTAAGTAGTCTGCTTTGATCTGAATTCAGACTCTAATTCTTTCTCTGGATGTGGATAACATTTTCCATCACAAGCCTTTTGGAGTTGTCTTAGAACATTGCTGAGAAGAGTCAAGTCTATCAAAGTCAGTCCTTGCACACTGTGGCTGTTACTGTGAACAGTGTTTTCCTGGTTCTGCTTCCCTCACTCAGGATCAGTTCATAGAAGTTTTTCCAGGTTTATCTGAAGTCTGACTGCTCATCGTTTCTTATGGAACAATAGTATTCCATTACATTCATATACTTGTTAAGCCATTCTCCAATGGATGGGCATCCCCTCAGTTTCCAGTTCTTTGGCACAAAAAGAGCTGATGTGTGTTTTTCCCATTTGTGTGATCTCTGAGATACAGCCCTAGAAGTGGTATTGCACAAGTTGTTTCTTTTTTGTCTTTGCATTTAGTGTAGTGCCTGACAAATTACAGGCATTTAATGAGTGCTTTTTGATTGATTTTATCATTTATGATTACATTAATCTGTATTAATTATATTAATATAATATAACATATTGATTTATATATCTACTCAACCCTAATGGACAGACCATATTGCCTAACTTAAGTCAGAATCGGACACTAATTAACCTTGTGTCCTTGGACACTACAGGCTTCTTTTTCCTCCTATACAAAAGGAAGAGTGTGCCCCTTTCAGAATTTTGTTCTGTTAAAACACTTTCCACTTAATAATTTCCTTTCACATCTGTTTCTTTTCTCTTTTTCCTTTTCATTATCCCATTTGCATATCACAATGCTATTTTTCTGAGGTATCAATGTAACATCCTTCTAATTTAATATTTATTGAGAATGCTGGGCTATAGATCATTGGGACTATCAAGGGAAACTCTAGAACTGCCTTTTAATAATAAGACACAGATCAGTCTAGAGATAAGCATAGAAATAATATGACTATATGTGATTCACTTTGCAATATCTATAGTGTATATTTTCATATATTTTGTATGCAGTATCTATTAACAGGCTCTCAATAAACGTTTTTTGAATGATCCCACTTACTAGTTAGAAAATCTTGGGCAAGATACTTAACTGCTCTAAGACTCAGTTTCTTAAGAGATATCACTATATAATGGAGAGAAGGATAGTTGGACAAAGAGTCAGGAGAGAACTAAGTTCAAATTTTACCTTAGACACTTAATATATATCACCATTTTGTCCGTATTTGGGACATATAATTTTCATCTCTTTCATCTCTTTCTCTTAAAGAAACTTTAACCCACTCACCCCCACCCCATTGCACCAGGTTCTGATAGGTGAGCTTGTACCTTGTCTTCCTCAGAACAAGGCTTCTAAGCTGCTTCCTGGCCAGCTCCACACCACGCTGCTATGAGCTTATATACTTCTATGCTATATGTTCCTTTCCAACTCTCTCTTTCTTTTCCTCAAAAAGAACTAAAATTGCAATATTTTGACAAAATCATTACTATTATAATTTAAAATAACTCAAAAATCTCCATAAAGCTTCCAAATTTGTAAAAAAAAATACCTGATAATTTGGCAGAAAAATTAGTTTCACCAGAGTCTCCACGTACTCCATGACTCAGGTCAATATCCTTGTGGCTTGGACATTTAAGAACTTCAAAATAAGCAGGCAAACAACAACAAAAAAGAACTTCAAAATAAGCAGGCAAACAACAACAAAAAAGAACTTCAAAATAAGCAGGCAAACAACAACAAAAAAGAACTTCAAAATAAGCAGGCAAACAACAACAAAAAAGAAC
>CM053770.1:157349116-157392223 GCA_028658325.1 Potorous gilbertii
AAGAACTTCAAAATAAGCAGGCAAACAACAACAAAAAAGAACTTCAAAATAAGCAGGCAAACAACAACAAAAAAGAACTTCAAAATAAGCAGGCAAACAACAACAAAAAAGAACTTCAAAATAAGCAGGCAAACAACAACAAAAAAGAACTTGACTATAAAAAGCTACTGCAGTGGCAGGGAAGACCAAGGCATAAGAAGTCATTCCAAAAAGACATCAATGTGAAAACAGTTACAAGTAAAGCTTGAAGAGAAGAATGAATGTAATTGGGTCTAAGCCCAACAAGAATTCCTAGAAGAGGTAAAGAAAGAGATGAATAGTAGAAAAAAATGGGAAAAGAAATGAGAGTGATACAAGAAAAAATGAAAAAAAATAACAGCTTAGTTAATGGTGATAGACTCAACCACAGTGGTAGATATTTCCACAAAGTGCCAAGCCTGGCATCAGGAAAACCTGAGTTCAAATCTGACTTCAGAAATGTAACAGCAATGTGTCCCTGAGCAAGTCACTTAGTCTTGTTTGTTTCAGTTTCCTCATTAGTAAAATGAGCTGGATAATGAAATGGCCCATCCAAAAAAATTCTCTCTTTTTTTTCTATCCATCCATCCATCTATCTATCTACCTTTCTCTCTTTGTATCATCTATCTATCCATGGGCAAATCACTTCATTTCTTGGATCCATACTTGATTCATTGGTAAAGTAGTATACTGGAACAATCCTAAGCTAGGCCTGCCCGGTGATTCAGACTCTGTGGTTAAGAAGTAATAAAGTGGAAAATGACAAGCTGTTGAAGAGCCTTCAGGAAGGTCAGTATGTGAGCATACTGTTGGTAGAACTGTGACTTGGTCCAGTCATTTTAGAAAACAATTTGGAACTATGTCCCCAGAGTTTCTAATGTGTACATATCTTTTGACCAGTATGTTCTAACAGGCTTGTATTATTAAAGACATCAAAGAAAGAGGAAAAGGACCCATATGTATCAAAATATTTATAGCAACTCCTTTTGTGGTGACAAAGAATTGGAAATTAAGTGGATACCCATCAACTGGGGAATGGCTGAACAGATTATTGTATATGAGTGTAACAAAACTCTATAGCGTTAAAATAAATGCTGAAAGAGACAGTCTCGTAGAGACCTGGGAAGACTCATATGGAGTGATGCAGAGGGAAGTGAGCAGAATCAGAACACTTTATACAATAACAATAATACTTTAAAAACAAACAACTTTGAAAGGTCTAAGAACTCTGATCAACACAATGGAAAACCAAGATTCTAAAGACCCATGATGAAGCATGTTATCCACCATCTGAGAGGTGACAGAATCAGGGTATAAAACTGAAGCCTACATTTTTTGGACATAGCCAAAGTTAAATTTGTTTTGCTTAACTATTAGCATATTTGATACCAAGGTTTTGTTTTTATTTTCTTTTTACTACCAATGGGGGTGGATGGGAAGGAGAAAAAAAACAGATTTTTGTTTATTGAAAAAAAGCAGTTAGAGAAAAAAGATGCAATGAGGGGAGAGAGACAAAATGGTGAGTATAGGCAGAAATTTAGCACAGCCCTACCAAAATTCCTCTAAAAACAACTTTAAAATAAGTCCTCAAATCAGATTTTGAAGCAGTAGAGTCAAAAAGAAAAAGGTCAGAGTGAGAATTTTTTTCCAATTTTTTCCAATTTAAAACAATTTAGGTGGTTGGCAGGAAAGATCTGTGACACTGAAGTGGTGCTGGCTTAGAGTACACTTGGCAATAGCACCAACTGTGGGTCTTGTTGGCAGCAGTGATAGCAGCAGCAGCACAGTTTTGGGAGCTCACAGACCAGATATAGTAAGGGGGCTGGATAATGTGTCAGATAGAGATTATGGGGGACATTTTTCTGGTTCTGGGTTAAGCTCTTTCTGATTGACAACTTTATCTTCCATAAGCAGTTCTGAGGGAAGAAAGGAGGTCAGTTACAAGTAAGCAGGGTCCCTGGTCACAGTTTCAAGGTAGAGAGGAACACTAGTGCTTGTAGTTACTGGGGAGCATGGGTCTACCTTATGTAAAGGCCAGAGTACAGAATAGGAGAGTGGTGACCACACCACCTAAGCACTGGAAACTTGCAGACCCCCAGAACTTCTCTGCATGCAATAGCACAAAAATGCCTAAAACTTGAGACATGCTTCCCCATTCCCAGGTGAGTCGAGCCCAACTTTCATAAAGTTCAAAGTCAAGAAATAGTCTGGGAAAATGAGCAAACAGCAACAACAACAAAAAGAGAACTTGACTATAAAAAGCTGTCATAGTGGTAGGGAAAACCAAGACATAAATTCAGACAAAGATAACAATATGAAAACATCTATAAGCAAAGTCTCAAAGAAAACTGCTAACTGAACTCAAGGCTAAGAAGAATTCCTAGAAGAATTAAAGAAAGAGATAAGAAAAGTAAATTGGGAAAGAAGTGAGAATGATTCAAGAAAATTAACACCCTGGTAAAAGAGGTACAAAAATACTGAAGGAAATAACTAAAAAATTGAATTAACCTAATGGTAAAAGAGACACAAAAATTCACTAAAGAAAAGAAGTCTTTAAAAATAAAATAGGTCAAATAGAAAAGGAGGTACAAAAGCTCACTGAAGAAAATAGTTCCTTAAAAATTAGAATTGGGCAAGTGAAAGCTAATGACTCCATGAGACATTAAGAAAAAAATAAAGTAAAAAGAATTTTAAAAAGAAGAAGAAAATGTAAGATATCTCATTAGAAAAACAAATGACATGGAAAATAAATGAAGAAGACAAAATTTAAGAATTATTGGACTATCTGAAAGCCATGATTTAAAAAAACCTACACTTATGTCTGATTGATATTCAAGAAATTATAAAAGAAAAATGCTCTAATAGCTTAGATCTATAGGGTAAAATAATAACGGAGAGAATCCACCAAATATTTCCTGAAAGAGATCCCAAAATGAAAACTCCAAGGAATGTTATGGGCAAATTCCAGAGATCTCAGGTCAAGGAGAAAATATTGCAAATAGCCAGACAGAAACCACTCAAGTATCATGGAGCCACAGTCAGGATCACACATGATTTGGTAGCTTCCATGATAAAGGAGTGGAGGGCTTAGAATATGATATTACATAGCAATTCTAGCAAAGGAGCTAGAATTACAACCAAGAATAATCTACTCAACAAAACTGAGCATAATTCTTCAGGGAAAAAGTGGAGTTTCAAGCATTTCTGATGAAAGGTGAGAACTAAGTAGAAAATTTGACATTCAAATGGAGGACTTAAGAGAAGTATAATAAAGTGAAAATGAAAGGATGATCATAAGGGACTCAATAAAGTTAAACTGTTTATATGCCTATATGGGAAGATAATACATGTAACACCTAAGAACTTTATCAATATTAGGTCAGCTGGAAGGAGTCTAAACAGACTGAGGACATGAATGTGAGTCAATTTTATTGGGATGTTCTACACACATATGTATATAAATTTATGCATACATACATATGTGTCCATATGTATGTATGTTTGAAGGGGTGAGAAAGAGGGATGCACTGGGAGAAGGAGGAAAGGAGAGGTAGAAGGGGGAAATTTTTCTCATAAAAAGAGATGTGCAAGGAAGAGTTTTATAGTGGAGGAGAAAATGGGGGGGGGGTGGTGACAAATGTTTGAACCTTACTTTCATCAGAATTGGTTCTAAGGGAGAACATATACACACACTCAATTGGGTATAGAAACTTACCTTGTCCAATAGAAAAACAAGAGACTCTTGAGGAAGTACAAGATAAAAAGAGAGTGAAGGATAAACAGAAGAAAATAGGATGGAGTGAAATACATAGTTAGTAATCATAACTGTGAATGTCAATGGGATGAACTCACTCATAAAACAGAAGTGGGTTGCAGAATGGATTAGAAAATCAAATCCAACAATATGTTCCTTCTAAGAGACACAATTTAAACAGAACGATACATATAGAATTAAAATAAAGGGTTGGAGCAGAATCTCTTATGGTTCAGCTGAAATAAAAAAGACAGGGTAGCAAAAACATTAAAAAAAAGGAAAAAAACAAGCAAAATAAAGTAAATAAAGCAAAAACAAAAACAGAACTAATTAAAAGAGACAATCAGGGAAACTCTATTTAAAGGTAATGGAGTATCATCAAAAAATTTGTACAGTAAGTTTCTCTGATAAAAATCTCATTTCTCAAATATAAAGAGAGTCAAATTTATAAAAATAAGAGCCATTCTCCAATTGATAAATGTCAAATGTTATTTTTCAGAAGAAATCCAAGCCAGTTATTGTCATGAGAAAATTATCCAAGTCAATATTGATTATAGAAATGCAATTTAAAACAACTCTGAGCTACCACCTCTCATCTATCAGAAATGACAAATGCTGGAGGTGATGAGTGAAAATAGGTACATTAATAAACCACTGGTGGAATTGTGAATTGGTTCAACCCTTCTGGAGAACATTGAACAATGTAGTTTCTTGCTTGCTTGCTTCTTTCCTTTTCAGCACTGCAGATGATATGGAAATATGTTTTGCATAGTTTCACATGTATAATTGATACAATTTTGCTTGCCTTCTCAGTGGGTGAGGGAAGGATGGGAAGGAAGGAAAGAATTTGGAGCTGAACCTTTAAAAAGAAAGAATGCCCTTCCCTCCTCCCCCAATAAGTAAATAATGAAAAAGATGCAATACAGAATTATAAGAAATTAAAAGGACAAAACATCTTAAATTAAAAGATTACAAAACTCTATTCCCATCTGTCTCTATAGTCACCACAGCAATCAGTCACACTAGGTTCAGTGGAAGAGGGCAATGGATGTGGGTTCAAATTCCAGTTCTTTCAATCATTACCTGTGTGACTTTGTATAAGTCATTTCCTTTTCTGGGCTTCACTTGCCTCATTTGTAACATGAAAGGATTGGACCAGGTGCCATTTTGGATCCTTTCCAATTCTCATCCTTTGACCCTATGATGTCTTCCTAGATGGCTTGCAAACATTTCAAATTCAACATATCCAAAAGTAACTTTATCTGCTTTCTCTCTAAACCTACCCTTCACCTCTATTGCACCAATATTTTCCTAGAGAGCAAGTTTTAAAATCTTAGAGTTAACATTTTTTCTTTCCTTTCTTTCAGCCTCAGTACTCATTGAGTTACCCAGACCTCTTGATTCTACCTTCACAGTCTCTCTGATTGTTTTAAGGATCACTGCCTTTACCTTATTTCAGGTCTGCATTGTCTATGTTTCTAGAGTAATGTGCTAGTCTTTTTAATATCTCCCTCTCTTCAGGCTCTCATCTTCTTTTACTTAACTTTCAAAATTATCTCTCTAAGACACAAATTGGACTTTTACTTACAATAACAAAGTGACTCTTTATTGTGTCTTTAAATTCCTCAGCCTAGAATATAAGGCCATTCACAATATGACTCCAACCTACCTTTCCAGCCTTATGTCATAGTATAACATTTCATATATGCTAAATTCCATCAGGGCTAAGTAGATAGAAAACGGGGCCTGGAGTCAGGAAGACCTGAGTTCAAATCTAGCCTCAGACTAGTTGTGCGTCCCTGGGCAAGTCATGTAACCTCTGTTTGCCTTAATCCACTGGAGAAGGAAATGGCAAGTCACTCCAATATCTTTGCCAAGAAAACTTCATGGACAGCACTAGTGTGCTATGGTCCAAAAGATCACGAAGACCAAAACACAACTGAATGACTGAACAACAAAATTAACCTCAATTACTTTCATGAACTTGGGCAGACTTCAGGAGACAGTGATAGAAGCCCATGGCATATTAGAGTCCATGGAGTCATGAAGCATTAAGTTTGATCCATGGACTTCTTACTTCTTATAATTTAGAGTTGGAAGTGACTTTAAAATTTATCAAGTTCAACCCTCTAACTTTATAGGTGAGGATGCTCAGACCAGAGAGGTTAAGGAAAGGTGACTTGCCTAGTGTCATACATAAATGCCTGAGGCAGAATTCAAATCCAGGTCTTCCTGACTCTATGTCTAGTACCCTACCCACCATATACTACTGTTTCCTTTATTCAGCTTGCCTTTCCCCGGCCTCTGCAAAGTTGATCAGCCCATCCTACATTCCTGAAAAACACTTCAGCTATCAAAATTCTTCTTTTCCTTTGAGGCTTAGCTTATGTCTTACCCGCTCAATGAATCCTTATTTTACCTGCTCAGCTCAAAGTATACTGTTGCTTTTCAACATTATCTGGATTTGTTCCTGGTCTTTTATTGTATATATTTGTGTCTCTCCTCAGTAGATGGACATTTCTTTGAGCTGTAGTTGAGTTATTTTTTATCTTTTTTATCTCCCAACGCTTGGCATAGTTGTTGACTTGATTTGCTCAAAGCCAGTGACCAGAGCAAGACTGGAGCAGGACCAGAGCAAGACCCCTAATCCAGGTATGATAATGTCAGTGTGTGTATGTGTGTGTGTGTATGTGTGTGTATTTTCCAAACCTTGTAAATGAAGTCAATGGTAAAAAGCTTGATTAAAATCCCTTTCACAAATTTTCTAGTTTTTAAAAATTTTTTCTTTAGTGTTTTAATTTAAACTAGATTTTAATAGACAATCCTTGAAATCTAACTCTGACCAAATGAGAACCAAGAATAATGAAATGGAAAAATATAAATTATCCTTTAGTAAAATACCTAAATGGAAACTTTCATCCTGGCTAATGCTGTAATAAATGCTTATTCAGGAAACAAAAAACTCTTTTTTTTTTTTTGAGACTGGCTTCCTACAATCTAAATAAATACTTATACTTCAGATTAATGGCAGAAGACTGCCTGACTCCTCTACTATGTACCAACTCAGACAAGCTCCTCTATTTCCATCAGACAGGGGAAGTGGGACTGTGTTTATCCTGTTAGCAATTGATGTCAATAGCAGGTTTGTCAGTAAAAACGAAAATGTTTCAAAGAGCTAAGAAGGACATGTTCTATCTAGCTAGTCATGTCTTTGTGGAATTCAAAAGTAATTTGGGGGACAAATAACACAGAATCCTTTGAATGTTAAACTGTTTTAAATTTCATGGTGTTTTATACTTGTTAGTGCATGAATCCTGAATGGAGATATTCACCTCATTCATTGTCTTAGACTGCTTCCATCTAGGCCAAACTCTGTGGGTCTGGATGAGCAGACAACTATGGAGAAGGGCAAGGAATGCATAGTTTATTTAGTACATGAAGCACAGGGTTCACTTGTGCCACCCCCTCTTCCCCATGTCCTGCCATCAAATGGCTCAATTCCCAATTTATTGTCACTATAAACATGATCTGTCACTAAGGGCAATCTGGGGGTTCTTCTGACACCTTAGGCACAGATCAGACAGAACCTCACAGAGTTTATAGGATCAGAGAACCTAAGATCTAGAAAAACCCTCCGGGGTCATCTATTCCAACTCATACTCAAGCAGAAGACTTTGATACAACAGTCCCAACAAATGGTGATCTTATCTTAGATCTGCAAAGAAAATTGGAAGTCAATTAGTCTGACTCATATCTGAAGAAAAACCTTCTACAATATCACTGGTAAGTGTTCGTCCTATCTTTGTTTGAACACCTTCAATAAGGAGGACCCCATCAACTCCTGAGGTAGCTGGTCCCTGCTTTGGACAACTCAAATTACTAAGAAGCTTAATTCTGCCAATCTGCAACTTCTACTCATTACTCATGAATACTGGTGAGTCATTCAGGTGAAGGTAGATGGGAGGAAGTTGGCAATGTGTATAGTAGAGGTGGAAATATTGAATCTATGAGAATAGATGATATTACTAAGGAGAGAGTATTGAGAGAACAGATATAGTCTTGTTAGTTGTTGTCACTTAGGATAAGGAAATGGATGATGAACTAGCAAAGTAGATTGAGAAATAGCAGTTAGGGCAGTTAGAGAAGCAGGAGAAAGACATGTTCCAAAGACCAAGGGAGGAGAGAGCAAATATCTAGGAGTAGGGAGTTATTAACAGTGTCAAAAACTACAGAAAGATGAAGAAAAAGCAGGATAGGAAAAAACCATTGTATTTAGTAATTAAGATATCATTGGTAATATTAGAGAATAAAGTATCAGTGGAATTGTAGGATCCAAAACCAGATTGCAAATGGTTGAGGAGTAAGTGGATGGTGGGGCAGTGGAAACAGTGAATGTAGCACTTTTTTTCCAGGAATTTAAGCAGTGAAAAGGGAGAGAAATATAGGATGTTAATTTAAGGGGATGGCAGGGTGTAATGCACATGGTTATTCTAACACTATAGTACATTATATCTTTCACATTGGTGCATAAAAACCTACTCATTGTCAAAGTTTGCTCCCTCACTCCAAGCTGTTCTCAAACTGGCAGATCTAGTTTCCTAGAGAAGGACTATCATTTATAGTTACATTCAATATTGTTTAGAGTCCTAAGGATAACCTTGTTGAGAGTGAACATCCTCCTCAGACTCAACATTTTAGCTCTTAAATCCTCTCTGGAACAACTTAAATTTACACAAAGTAGACAGCCACAGATGACACATTTATATCTTAAACACAATCATTTTCTTAGCAATAAGATAAAAGAAATATTAGTAACATCACACATGAAAGAAAATGCAAGAATTATACATACGGCACAATCAACACCTTAGCCCTGGTCACATTCTCACCAATGCTCTTAATGGGGAGATAAATTAGGGAGGAAAACCTGTGTGTTTAGCATAACTGGCAACTCTGGATTGATGGCTTTGTTGCCATTGCCTTTTTGAATCAAAATTTGAAGGGAATTATTTCTGAAATTTGCACTTTAGATGATCAATTATACCTCTTACAATTAAATCTTTGGGAATTTATTTTTAATTACAAAATCATCTATAGTTGTAAACATTTCTAAAGAACCATTTTCTGTGATAATTTTTAAAGTACTATTTTCTTCAGTGAGATTCTGGGCCTCCTTTTCCATTTGTCTAATTCTGCTTTTTAAGGCATTCTTCTCCTCTTTGCTTTTTGGACCTCTCTTGTTATTTAAATTAGTCTATTTTTAAAGGTGTTATTTTCTTCAGAATTTTTTGGGTCTCCTTTAGCAAGCTGTTGACTTGCTGTTCATGATTTTCTTGCATTGCTCTCATTTCTCTTCCCAATTTTTCCTCCACTTCTCTTGCTTGATTTTCAACATACTTTTTGAGCTCTTCCCTGACCTGAGACCATTTCATAATTTTGGGGGGCTGGCTTCGGATGTAGGAGCCTTGCCATTGTTATCTTCCTCCAGTTGTATGCTTTGTTCTTCTTCTGGTTATATGCTTTGATCTTCCTCCTCAGAAAGAATGGAAGAAAATACCTTTTTACCAAGAAAGTAACCTTCTATAGTCTTATTTTTCCCCCCCTTTTTTGGCATTTGCCTGGTACTTGACTTTTGAGCCCTTTGTCAAGTGGAGGGTATACTACCCCAGGCTTCAGAGGTTTTGTGTAACTGTTCTCCAAGATATCTCTAAGGACCTGTAAGTTCTCAATATCGCCAAGGTGGTGTTTACTCCTCTTTTGAGCTGTGATCTGATCTGTGAGCAACCACAAGCACTCTTTTCTGTCCTGGAACTGCAAGTAGGATTCCCTCTCCACAACCAGTTTCACCTTGTCAGTGCTCCTTCTCACCCCAAGACCACCACTCAGGACTGAGACCCAGATCAGCTGCTTGATTCCCCCAGGATCTGGAGAGCTCCAGAAGCAGCTGCTGTGGTGGTGGCTGAAGCTGCCCTGGGGCTGGGGCTCCCCTCTCACCCAGGTGAAAGAGCTTTCTCACTCACCTTTGAAGCCATCTTTGGCATTTGTTGGTTGAGAAATCTGGAAACCCACAGAAGCTGCCCATGATTCAGCACCTTGAAACCTGTTCTAGTCCTGTCTGTACCAGTGTGGCCTACACTAGGCTGTGCTCCACTCTGAGCCCAGTGCAATAAACTCTTCCTTGGCCCTCCAGGCTCTCTTGGGCTAGAAATCTCTGTTACCTTGTGGCTTCTGATGCTCTAGAATTTGTTTAGAGTCATTTTCTACAGGTATTTTAAGGACCTTGGAGGGAAAACTCCTGCAGGTCCATGTTGCTACTCTGCCATCTAAAGAACCATTTCCTCCCTATTATTCCATATATTAACGTTTTTAGTAAAACTTTCAATTTTATCTTTTAATATATATATGGTATACTTTTTCCTTGAAGACACGTTTAAATCATTGAGTTTTTTAAAAAACATCTGACAAATAACACAGTTTTGAGAACTATAAGTCATTATGAAAAAAATTAACAAAATTGGAAAAATGAGTCAAGAGGCTTACGTAAGCATTGTGTACAGTGTAACAGCAATATTGTAAGATGATCAGCTATGAATGATTAACTATTCTCAGCAATACAATGATCTAAGACACCTCTGAAAGACTTACAATGAAAAATGTTGTCTATTCCCAGAGAAAAACTTGATGGTGTCTGAATACAGATTGAAGCATAGTTTGGGTGTGTGTGTGTGGGGTGTCTTTATTTTTCTTGAATTTTTTTGGGTTTGTTTTGGTCTATATTTTCTCTCACAACATGACATAAAGGAGACACATACACAAAAATACTGAAGAAAATAACTCTATAAAAAGTAGACTAGGTCAAATGGTAAAAGAGATCTAAAAAACAAATGAGGAGAAGAATGCCTTAAAAAACAGGATGGTCCAAGTGGAAAAGGTGGTCCAAAGACTCACTGAAGAAAATTAATTCCTTAAAAATTAGAATAGAAGCTAATGACTTTATGAGAAATCAAGAAATTATAAAACAGAACCAAAAGAATGAAAAAATAGAAGACAATGTGAAGTATCTCATTGAAAAAAACAACTGACCTGGAAAACAGATCTAGGAGAGATAATTTTAAAATTACTGGACTACCTGAAAGCCATGATTTGAAAAAATAAAAAGATCCTTGAAAGAAACTTCCCTGATATCCTAGAACCAGAAGGTAAAATAGAAATGAAAAGAATACACTGATTGCCTCCTGAAAGAGATCCCAAAATAAAGACTCTCAGGAATATTATAGCCAAATTTCAGAGCTCCCAGGTCAAGGAGAAAATATTGCAAGCAACCAGGAAGAGACAATTCAAGTATTGTGGAGCCACAGTCAGGATAACACAAGATTTAGCAGCTTCTACATTAAAGGATTGGAAGGATTGGAATATGATATTCTGGAGAGCAGAGGAGTTGGGATTACAACCAAGAATCACTTACCCAGAAAAACTAAGTATAATACTTTATGGGGGAAATGGACAGTCAATGAGAAAGAGAACTTTCAAGCTCTTCTGATAAAAAGATCAGAGCTGAATAGAAAATTTGGTGTTCAAATGCAAGACTCAAGAGAAACATGGAAAGGTAGGAAAGGGAAATCATAAGAGACTTAATAAAGTTAAACTGTTCACATTCCTCCATAGAAAGATGAGACCTTTCTCATTATTAGGGCAGAAAGAATGAGTATATATAGACAAAGGTCACAGGTATAAAGGAATTATATTTTTAAAATTATATTTTTAAGAAATAAAATTAAGGAATGAGAGAGGAATGTACTGGGGTAAAGGAACATGGAGGGGTAGAATGGGGTGAATTATCTCACATAAAAGAGTCAAGAAAAAGTTTTTACAGTAGACAGGAAGAGGGGGAAGGTGAGGGGAACAAGTGAACATTACACTCATTGGAATTGACTCAGAGGGAATAACACACACAGTCAGTTGGGTATAGAAATCTATCTTACCCTACAGGAAAGTAGAAGGAGAAGGGGACAAGGAAAGGGGGAGTGATAGAAGGGAGGGCAGATTGGGGGAGGGAATAGTCAGAAAGAAAACATTTTTGAAGCAGGACAGGGTGAAATGGGAAAGAGAATAGAATAAATGGGGGGGGGGGAGAGAATAAGATGGAGGGAAATACAGTTAGCCATAGTAAATGTGAAAAAATTTTTGAAGCAAGTTTCCTTGATAAGGGTCTCATTTCTCAAACATATAGAGAATTGAGTCAAATTTGTAAAAATAGGAGACATTTCCCAGTTGATAAACAATCAAAAGATCAGAATAGTTTTCAGATGAAGTAATCAAAGCTATCTATAGCCACATGAAAAAAAAATGCTCTCACTACTAATTGGTGAAATGAAAATTAAAATAATTCTGGAGTACTACCTCATACCTATTAAAATGACTAATAAGACAGAACAGGAATGTTACAAATGTTGGAGGGAATGTGGGGAAAATGGGGCATTAATGCATTCTTGGTATTGTTCAAACATTCTATAGAGCAATTTGGAAATATGCCCAAAGGGCTATAAAATCGTGCATCCTGTTACCAGATTTGTATTCCAAACGAGACAAGAAAACAAAAAGGAAAAGGACCTATACATATAAAAATATTTATAACAGCTTCTTTCTGGGGACAAAGAATTGAAAATTGAGAGGATGTTCATAAATTTGGGGCATGGCTGACCAAGTTGTGGTATGTGATTGTTATGGAATACTATTGTGCTATGGGAAATGATGAGTGGGACGCTCTTGAAAAAACCTGGAGAGACTTGCATGAGCTGATGCAAAGTGAAATGTGCTGTGTACAACATAAGAGCAATGTTGTAAGATGATCAGCTGTGAATGATTAACTATTTTCAGCAATACAACTGAAGGACTTACGATGAAAAGTCATCCCCAGAGAAAGAACTGATGATATCTGAATACAGATTGAAGCATATTGGGGGAGGGGGGACTTTATTTTTCTTGAAGTTTTTGTGTTCATTTTGGTCTGTATTTTCTTTCACAACATAGCTATTATGGAAATGTTTTGCATGACTACCCATGTATAGCCTATATCAAATTGCTTGCCTTCTTAATGGAGGGGGAAGGAAGGAAGGGAGAGAATTTGAAACTTGGAGTTTTAAAAATGAACGTTAAAAATGTTTTTTTCATATAACTGGAAAAAATAAAATACTAAATAAAAAATAAAAACGAGGTCATTTGCTCTTTGAGAGGGTACATAGATGATATTGTCACCTTGAAGAAAGTATGAAGACTTGGAGAAGCCACTGCAGACAGAACAATTAATAATTATAAGAGGCATATGAAAGATTTGCTATGTAGTAATGAGGGCCTACATGAATTTGCAGTGATACCTGTTGGCATGATTTTGTGACTTCCATTAACAGTATTCCACACCTCAGGATTAGGAGCTAAGAAGACAGATAGTGGCAATGATCCAGGCTTCAGGACTAGTAGGGCATGAGATAGTGGGTTCAAGAGCAGCGGAATAGCACCTTGCTGAAATGATGAACTATAAGGTTAAGATTTTGAAGGGCTTACTGAATGCTTTCTTGCATGGAATATCACATTGTTGCCTTAAATTGAGTTTGCAAGCCACTAAAAATCCCAGATCTTTTTCGGATTAATTATTGTAGTCTCTTCTCTCTGATGTACTTGTAAGATCCATTTTTTGAGCTCAAAGGCAAGATTTTATCCTTATAAGTTTCATCTTATTAAGTTCAATCCAACATTCTAATCTATCAGTATCTTTTCAGGTCCTGATTCTACCATCCAACATACCAGCTATTTCTTCTGGCTTTGTTTTCTCTATAAATTTGATAAGCATTTCAAAAAAAAAGTTAAATGCCACAGGGTCAAGTACTGATCTCAGACTTGCACTTGACTTTGTTTTGAGTGAGGGAGGGCTGTGCAAGTCACCAACCTCACTTCTCCTCCAGAGTCATCTGAATCCAGTGACCAGATATTCATCAGGATAACTGGAGATGACCCAAGATGAGGCAATTGGGGTTAAGTGACTTGCCCAAGGTCACACAGCTAGTGTGTTGGGCAGCTAAGTGGTGCAGTGTCTGGAGTCAGGAAGACTTATCTTCTTAGGGGCAGCTAGGTGGTGTGGTGGATAGAGCACCAGTACAGGAGTCAGAAGGACCTGAGTTCAAATCTCACCTCAGACACTTGACACTCACCAGCTCTGTGTCTCAAAACAAAGTCAAGTGCAATTCATGTCATTATTTCTCTGATGGTATGGTTTCCTTCAGCAATGAAGGACGAACACACTGATCTCAGGGCTAGTCTCATAGTAAGAACCTTCTAAGCTAACACCAAACTATTAATGGTACCTCTTTAGGTCCAAACTTTCAACTAGTGTTAGATCACCCTAATTGTGTGGCTGAAATCTTTTCATCTTGATCACAAGAATAGCATGAGAGATTTTGTTATATTCTTTTCTAAAAACTATATTAAATAGTTTCTATAGCATTCTCCCAAATTTTTTTTTAAATATTGAATAGCCATATCAAAATTGGACATGAAGTTATTGCCCTCTGCTTGAGATGATGAAGACTTTTTGTAGTCAATGTTTTCATTTCTAGATGTTCATTAGCCATCCCTTTAACAATATGTACTAGAATTCTGACAGAAATCAACTACTTTCCAGAATGGTTGGATACAAATTCTGTCAACATTACATCAATGTGCTTATTTGTTCCTACAGTATTTGACATTTTCCTTTCGGGGAGGGTGTCATCATTGCCAGTAATGAAGGGTATATGATAGTATCAATCCCTAAGAATTGATTTAATTTGAATTTCTCTAATTGTTAGTTATTTGGAGCACTTTTATATAGCTAATTGATAGGTTAAATTTCTTCTTCTGAAAACTGTTTATTCATATCCCTTAATCATTTATCCATTAGAAAGAGGCTCTTATTCTTGTAAATGTGACTCAAATCCCTATAAATCTTAGGAATAAAATTCTTGTTAGAGAAACTTGTTGCAAAGATTTTCTCCCCTCACTTACCTGCTTCTCTTCTCATTTTAACTGGGTTGGTCTTGCTTGTACAAAGCCTTTTTAATTTGAAAAATCAGAAGTGTTCATTTTATCCTGCTGTGATGCTATCTCTTGTTTGGTCATCAATTCATTACCTATCTGTAGATTCAACAGATATTTTTTCCATGCTTTTCTAATTTGTTTATGACATTGTCTTTATGGCTAAGTCTTGTATCTGTTTGGAGCTTGAGTTGGCATATGGTGTGAGACGTTGGTCTACACTTAGTTTCTGCCAGAATACTTTCTAGTTTTCATAACAGTTTTTGTCAGATAGTTCTTATCTCAAAAACACTGGGATCTTTGGATTTATCAAACACTAAGCTCTTGTACTTGTTTGCTTCTGATTTTTACCTAATCTGTTTCACTGATGAACCTCTGCATTTCTCACCTAGTAGTAAATTGTTTTGGTGATTATGATTTTGTATATAATTTGAGCTCTGGTATTGCTAGACCTCTGTAGATGACTTTCTGGGTTTATCTACAAAAAGGAGTAGAGATAGATATAAAATGATAGCTATCACGAACGAACTTAGGTTAGTTTTTTTGAAGATGGGAAAGACATGGGTGTGTGTTTTTAGGTAGCAGGGATAGTGTGATAATGGGATCAAGGGGGTTATCTGATGGAGAAGATGAGGTAGATTGGGATCGTGTAAGAAGGGTTTGTCTTAGCAAGAAGAAGGGCTATATCTTCATGTAAGATAGGGGTGAAGGAGAAGAAAGTAGGGACGGTATATGAGGGATGTGAGTTGAGGAGATAAGGATAAGAAGAGGGGATAATCAATCATCCCAGTTATTTCTATTTATATGCTCCACTCTCTCCACCACTAGTCTGGTCAGACTGTTTCATTCTACCTTTTGCTATACATTGGTGTAGTCACTGACAATCTTTCCAAGTATATATTCTCTTAAATTATCAATTCAGTCTCACAAAGAAGTATAAATCTATACTAATCTTAGTACTGGAGGATATGGGCGTTCAAAGAGGACTAGCATCTCTGATGTGAGAGCTTGTCAAGTGCTTTTTGGGCTACTCATCCACTTTTGGTATCTACCTGTCACTCAACTCTCATCTGTGCCTCCAAGAAGCTGCAGAATGTGTAGTGGTCACACCCTGGGAAAACTATCTCAAAAGACATACTAAACCAGGTTGAAGGCAACCAACACTGTTGGTCAGCTAGGGCACATCTACCCCAAGCATGTGAAGACTTCCCCTGGCAGACTGGGAGGATGAGAACAATTTGTTCCAATGGCCATAAAGGTGGCTAAAGCAGGCACTGTGGAGTGCTTAGAGTTTGGTCAGACATTGAAGGTTCCAAGGTCACGCAGTGCATCTTGGGTCATTCCAGTTACCTTGACTTTTGTTTTGCTGTCGGACTTCAATGAGAGAGTGAGTCTGATGACTTTGTGCAACTCTACCTCACTTAAAACTAATTTGTGTGCAAGTCAAGACATTATTCCATAATGTCATTGTTTTCACAGAAATTAAAAACAAGATTAGAACTCCTTAACAAAATGAAGGTAGAGAACATATGCTAAAGTCAGTGATGTACTCACAGAATCTGAGAATGGGAAAGAACATTAGAGATCATCTAATACAACCTCTTCTCAAGACGCCTCTCTACAAAATATCCAACAAATGGTCATCCAACTTTTGCTCAAAGACATCTAGGGAACTATCGCATTCTACACTTTAACACCACTGACACTGTTCTTATAGGACTGTGCCACATGTTTGTAATCATATCTGCCCTTGGAGACTGTATACCTTCTTAATATTTTGGATCTGATTCTCACCAACAAGAAGGTTGAGGGGTGGAATGAAGAGAATCTTAGAGGAAGTGATTATTCTATCTTGGAATCTACGATACCGAATAGTCAGCAAACCATACTATGTGGTGACAAGCACCCTAGATTTGGGGACAACAAATTTCAAGGTATTCGAAGAATGGAGAGATAGTAATCCCATAGACTAAAATTCTCCATCCTTGCAGGAAGAATGGAAAGAACTCAAGACTGAAATTCTGAAAACACAAAGAGAAATAATTCTGATGAGAAAAAGGGCAAGATAGAGAGGGAAACATCCAGATAGTTAAGGAGCTCATTATCAAGTGGAATATGAAGAAAGCATACAGAAAATGTGTTGTACTACAGGGGCAGTACTTTAAAAGTGGTTGATTCAGGACTATAGTTGAATGGACTTTGAATTTCGCCTCCCACCCCCTCTTCTTGTTGTGGAGTTGTTTCAGTCATGTCAGACTCTTTGGGCCTCATTTGGGGTTTTCTTGGCAAAGATAATGAAATGGTTTGCCATTTCTTTCTCCAGCTCATTTAACAGATGAAGAAACTGAGGCAAACAGGGTTAAATGACTTACTACACTTATTACGCACAGCTAGTAATTGCCTGAGGCCAGCTTTGAACTCAGGAAAATGAGTTTTCTTGACTCCAGGCCCAGCACTTTATCCACTGTGCCACCCAGGTGCCCAACCTATTTCTCCTCACCCTTTGTTAATGGTGTTCTGATTACGGTCTGCTTGAGACCCATCTGGTGGTACAGACTTGGAATAAAAATGAAATGAGACATTTTTTGACCATGTAGCATTTTACAAAAGGAAATTTACTTAACTTTGGAATGGGAAGGATATTCAGCAAAGAGATAGATGGCATTGATTCAGGTGGGCATAACTCCCTCGCTTCTGATTTGCCACAGAGGAGGAGTCTTTTCAGTCACATGAACCAAAATGGTCAAGCCGGAGAAGTCTTGACTTTTTAGGCGCTGGCCTTTTTAGACTTCAGTTACCTGAGAGTTTGATTCTTAGTATGATGGAATCATTAAATCTTGAGGCTGATTTCTTTTATTTTTTAGGGGAAAAACTACATCGTCTACATGGCAGAGATTTTGCAAATTTTATTATAAGTATAATTATTATTACATCGCCCCCTCCACACCAGGCTAGTATAATTCTTTGGAATTGAGTCCTATGTTGATGACCACTCTCCGGCTCAAGTTCACCAACCAAGTAATTTCTAATGGCTGACACTGATTACGGAGAAGACTCTACCTACCCTTTTGGAAATGCTTATGATTCCCCAAATCTGGATCATTCCATTAATTCTAGCTAATTTGCCTTTCTAGGACTCGCACGCTGAATAAGACATTCTTTTACTCAAAGACCTTAGGTGGTGTTCAGGAAGAGTGCTCTGTTCAGACATCTACCAAAATGATAGATATTAAAGTGAGAGGGTTAACCATTCATTCCAGGTGGAATAATTTCCTACTTAGACCACGTAGAGAGAGATCACTCAGATATACACGAAAATCAAGATCTATAACCATATTTATCTACATTTGGGGGTGTGTGTGTAGATCTCTCTCTCTCTCTCTCTCTCTCTCTCTCTCTCTCTCTCTCTCTCTCTCTCTCTCTCTCTCTTTTTCTCTCTCTCTCTTTCTCTGTCTCTCTCTTTCTTCCCTCCCCTGCCCACCTTTCTCTCCACTGACCCCTCTTGCCATTCAGGAGATTGTGGTACAGGTAGTGAGCACAGTAAATGACACATGGGAGCCCAATATATCAAGACGATTTTGGGAGGAATCTCTGCCTGGCCCCTTCATTTAGCAGACAGTAGTATCTCTTGGCTTAGCTCTGTGATAGATATAACCAGCTGTAGAATTCTTCAGGTGGTGAGAAGCAGTCCTATTGGGAATTCCAGTAGCATGCTAATGACTGGAGAGACTTTAAAGTTGCTTAGCAAAGTTTTCTAGACTAAGGGTTTTTGTTTTAAAACACAGAAGAGATTTGGATACCAGCGAGCTCAGGCTGGCAGTAGCTGTTAACTGATCCAAACTGTTAGTGTGCAGTTCCACATCTTGCTAGAAAGTAGCAGTTACTCTTGCCTGGAGAACTTTGAATCATTAACATCTGTGGATCTAATCAGTCTCTGCTACATGTTGCTCCCTATTAACTACTAAGGTAAATTCATGCTAGTAGATCTGTAGATATTTATAGTGTATACCTATAGTAGCTGTAATTATATGTATATATATATATATATATATATATATATATATATATATATATATATTATATGTATGTATGTCTGTATCTATCACAAAGCCTTCAGTGATATAATCTCATTCTACCTTTAACACATGATATGCACCAGAACAAATGGAAAGCTCTATGTTTCTTGGAAATATTCTGTTCTCTTGGCTCTATTTCTTTCCTTATACTGTTTCTTATGTCTAGAAGAGCTTAACCAACTCTTTGCCTATTGAAATTTTTCTATATCTTTTATTCTTCATGTCTAATGCTGCCTCCTCCATGAAATCTTTCTCAGTTCCTCTTTCCCTAAAGCCATAGCAACTTTCTCCTTTTGTCTTCAAAATGTCCTTTATCATACATTTCTCAAATTGACTAACCAATCAAGTATTTATTAAATACCCACTTAAGGACATGCCAGGTGCTGTTTTAGGTTTGGAAATATGAAAGAATGAAACAATTTCTGCTCAAAAAGAGCTTGCATTTTATAGGAGAGCCACCAAACATATCACACAGCATAAATATAAAGTGAATAAATACAAAGTAAATAAATAAATAAATTGTATATTGAAGTCACAAAGTTGTTAAATACAGGAAGAAAGAGGGCACTAGCCGTTGGAGAGATCAGGAAAGGCTTCACAGAGAAGATGGCACTTGAACTGCCACTTAGGGCAGAGGAAAACTCTATAAGGTGGAGATAAGAAGGGAATGCATTTTATACATGTGGGATGATGAGCACAAAGTCACAGACAATGGGAGATGAAATATACTTGTGATATAATATATATATACATACATACATGTATGTATAATGAGTTTTATATATACACATACATGTATATAGTGGATATTATGTTATGGTTATCTGTGGCTCAGTCTTGTTTCTTACACACCCCTTTCCCAACCTACCTCCTAGACTGTAAGCTTCAGAAGGTAGAGATATTGTTTTACCTAATTTTGCTTATCTTCCACTGCTTAGTCCTGTGCTCAGTATTTAGCAGATACTTAATAAATATTTATTCAATATTTTGTTGTTGAATATATGGTCCTAGGCTGACTAACTGGTGGGTAGTATGATGAGATATAACAAAGTCTAGGAAAACTCAGCCTAGCCAAGGCAGAGGTAATGTGGGTATATGGCAAGCAACAGAGCAGATGGTGCTGCTATAGATGATAAATGTATCTTGGTTTTTGCCTTGGAACTTCACAATCTGGAGTCTTTCTTGACTCCTCAAGCAGCTCTTGGATTCCCAAGTGGAAACCATTTCCAGGATCCTCTTTTTCATTCTGGATACATAGAGTGCTTTATTCTCAGGTGCCAGTCTCAGTAGGGTTGTTAATGGAATCACCTTCACTATAGATAGCTACAACCAAGTTTCAGTGTGGCTGCTCTCAAGGAATGCAAAATCATAGTACGTTAAGATTGAAAGTGGCTGATGTTACAACAGAGAGGCATGTGTGAGACCATCTCATTGCACTCTTTCATCTTATCAATGAGGACACTGAGGCCCAAAATGGGTTGTCCAAGTCTACATACACAGCAAGCAGAACCAGCGTTAGAGTCCAAGCACTTTTTGGAATTTCAATGCAGTATTTTTTTCCCTATACGATGTTGGTTCTTGACACTCTAAGCTTTCAATGGATCCTGCCTTCAGCATACTGAGTAGACTACTTTTGCTTTCAAGACTGGTTCAATGAATTAATAATGCTGTGGGTAGGAATGGTTTTTGTTGGATTTTTTTGTTTTTACTACTCTGAGCTACATATAGTTTGACTACTGGTTACCTTCTACTTATTCACAGATCTAGGGGGGCAACTTCAATTTAAAGGTTTTCAGGCAAGGAATGAATGATGTACAAAATGGCCTCTAAGTTCCATTTCCTTTCTAACAGGAAAGTGTATCTCTGTCCCTACTTCTGTCCCTTTGATTCTGTCTCTGTCTTTCTGTCCTCCTGTCTACACATCTGTCTCTCTCTCTGTGTCTCTCTCTCTTCCCACCTCCCCCCCCCCCCAGCTCATAGCTTTCCAGTCAAATTTGCCTTTAGGGCTTGCTACAAGTTGTATCTTTCCCTAAGGTTATTTTGATTAGGGAATACATATTGACCTGTATTTTAGACATGCTAGGATTTCCCCCTTCCCAACCTAATTCTGTATATCTTCAATCACTGATGTAAACTAAGAGATGGATGAAACCAAGATGCTTTGGGATCAATTCAAGCATTCTTTATTTTCTTTCTTCTGTCAGAGGGCACATAATGTCACTGTCTCAATGACTCTTTTCAAAATAGCCTGGAAGTAGGAACTAGAGAAAAAGGAGGAATATGGAAGAAAAGACAACAATGACTTTTCCCAAATTACGGTCTAGAATTCTGAGTCAAAGATTTAGCCAAGATAACTATGAACTTTTGAATCATTCTTTTGCCTGCCAAAATTTGATGGCATGTCATCTGCTTGTTTTGGCACGATAGTCAAGTTACATGAGGCACTAAACCCTTTAGAGCACCTTGATCCAGACTATTCCAGGGATAGGCAAATTTGACTGGAAAGCTATGAGCTGTGGGGGGAGGTGGGAAGAAAGAGAGACAGAGAGAGACAGAGAGACACAGAGAGAGACAGAGAGAGACAAAGAGAGAGAGACAGAGAAAGAGAGACAGATGGGCAGACAGGAGAACAGAAAGACAGAGACACAGAATCTAAGAGACAGAAGTAGGGACAGAGATACACACAGAGTACGAATATATACATATATATGAGTACATATATTCACTCACATGAGCACATACTAATCTATGCCTTTGTCCTGAGCAAAGAAAAGTTTCATCTCTTATGTTTTACTTCCTTATAACCTGTAGCCAAATTTAATGCTGTCTGCTCAAAACTGACATTAAAAAAATTATAATAATTTGTACAAGCCCACAATGAATTCATTGATGGGAGAACAAGTTAGTTCAAATGGGTGCTTTACGTTCTTTAAAACAAAACAAAATAATACCGTGACCTGTGAAGTTGGGATTACTCTAAGAAGAAATTCTTTGTCTGAAGAACTGGAGGGAACTGTTATTGGACCTCTCCTGGTGCATTTATTCCTAGTGAGTAGGATTGGGCCGGAATTTAGGATGTTTGGAACTTGTTCCTACTTATACCACTATGTCTCTTGGTAACAGTAAGGAAAATGGAGATAAGCAGACAGCTTCCCCAGTAGAGTAACATTCCGTCTTGTTGCATTTTTTGCCATATATCCTCTGAGCCATAGAAACAACATAACCCTATCCTGCCCTCCCACTTTCAGTTTGAACAAAGATGATTGCCAGAGGGATAGCTGAAACAGAGCCAGGAAGATCTGACACTTTGGTGCACACCATTGGAAGCAAGACTTGAAGCTGCCTCAGATATGTGGTGTAGTGAAAAGAGGACTGCATCAGGAGTCACAAGACCTGGCATCAAATCCTGGCTCCTCCGCCTTGTGTGACCTTTAGCAAGTTACTTATGTCTCTGGGCTTCAGTTTCCTCACTGGTAAAATGAAATGGCTTGGTTTTGGAGTCAGAGAAACTGATTTCAGATCCCACCTCTGACACTTCCTGTGTGACATTGGGCAAGTCATTTAACTTCTCAGGGCCTCAGTTTCTTCATTTATAAAATGAGGGGGGAGGGATATGTAATACTGGATTTCCTGCTTGGTCCTTCCCAGCTTTAGATCTATGACTATCTGAGTTTAAGTAGGACAATATCAGCTCTTTGAAAAAATTAAATTTCCTCTCCTCATGGATAAGTATCCTGGATTTGTCCCAGATTGGGACATTAGATTACTTATTTGGGTCTAAAGAAAGCTAAAAGTCACTACTTCCTATGGTAGAATTGACCTAAATCATGACCACTGTGAAGATGACTGAAGCAGGTGCTGCAGATCATGTAAAGATTTCTGGTGGGAATGCACAGATGAGAACAATTTGTTCCAACAGCCATGAAGCCAGATGAAGAAGGCATTGTGGAATGCTTAGAACCAAGGTTATCCCCTGTATTCTGGGTCCTCACGTCATCTTGACTTCTGTCCTGCTACTGGACTTTGATGACTGTGGAAGAGAGAGTGAGGCTGAGGACTTTGTGCAACTCTGCCCTCACTTAAATCCAGTTCATGCACAAGTCAAGACAGCACCTCAGGAAGTCATTAGTCCTCTTTGAAAATGAATAATGAACAAAAATGACAATTCTTCCTATGCTATGACTGAGTAAACTTCCTTTAGTAACTATTGAAGGACCTAGGAATGTCTCATGTGGGTCCACATTTGAACTTCGACTACCAAAGTACTGACCTGAGTCAGACCCACCTTTAACACAGCCAATGTAGGCCAGAGGTGAGATGAGCTCAGGTCTTCCTGATTTCAGGGTCAAATTTTTAGCGCTACTCCAAGGTATTATAATTTCTTATTATTGTTTTCTTCTACATCACTGACACTGAAAGTCTTTAGGTGAAGATCGGTGACTATGTATTAGAAGTATAGATTTAGAAGTATAGATTATCTCTGAGGTCTACATAATCTCTGGTTGCTTCAATTTCCTCCATTGTTTTAGAGTTTTTTGGAGGGGCTTGGAGGGGTTGTGCTGAAGCTTGATATATGGGTCTACCTATTGAATATTGTTCCTTGATAGGATTTTCCATTTATCTTCACTAGGAGGCTTGCCCTGACTCTTAGAGTACCAGGGGTCAAGAAGAGCCAAAGACGGATGCCTGCACTCACAAATCTTTTCTGTTGGTATTTATCATTGTTGTGGTTTGCCATTGATCCTTGGTTCTGGAAGAAGACCAATCATGGAGCAATCAGAGTTGCTATAGAATAAGCTAGCCCAATGTACACCTAAGGAGCAATTCCCTCTAAAACACTGCCAAAAAGTCATCTATCCTCCATCTGAAGACTTCCAGTGACAAGGATGTAGACAATGATAATAAATAGTGAGACACCAAGCTAAAAAGTCAGCCTTGGAATCAGGAAGGTCTTACCTTAGACCTATATCGGCTATGTTAGGGGTGGGCCTGACTCAGGTCAATATCTTGGTAGTCTAGGTTCAAATGTGAATCCAAATGAGGCATTTGTTGGTCCTTCAATATTTACCAAAGGAAGTTTACTCAGTCATAGCATAGAAAAAAATTGTTGTTATTTTTTATCCTTCATTTTCAAAGAGGACCAATGACTTCCTGAAGTGATATTTTGACTCCTGCAGGAATTAGATTTAAGTGAGGAAGAATTGCACTAAGTCCTTAGCCTCACTCTCTTCCAGAGTCATTAAAGTTCAGTGGCAGGACAAAAGTCAAGATGATTGGTAATGGCCCAGAATGTGGTAGATGACCTTGACATCCGTGATGTCTGAGCAATCTCTAAGTGCTCTACAACACATGTTTCAGCTGCCTTCATGGCTGTTGGAACAAATTGTTCTTATATACGCATTATGTCAGAGAAAGTCTTCAGATGCTTGGAGTAGATACCTCCCTAACTCACTGATGAGTTTGAGGTCTGTTGATTACTTTCAACCTGTGAATTTGCAAAGATAGTTTTACTAGGGTATAACTGCTATGCATGTACAGCTTCTTGGAACCACAAGTTAAAACTGAGTGACAGGTGGTCACCAAAGATAGATGAATAGCTTTCAAAAGGCTTCAGCAAGTCCTCACATCAGAGTTGCCAATCCTCACTGAATAGCCCATACACCCTATAGAGAGGCTACTAAAGAAGATATTCTAACACTTAGCTCCAGTAGACGTAACTTCCTTCTCATTTTCACTTAGAAACCTGCCTGGTCAGTGGAGTTCTAGGATGTGGTGATGGGGCTGGTCTTGGGATATACAGCCTGATCTAAAGGTCACTGACCCCACATTGGTGGAACTTTTTATGCCCTTAGGTGATCAGGAAGCCATGTCAAAATAGACTACCTGGAAGTTGCATCAACAAAATTGTATTCTGAGCCTTAACCTTCCTGAGTCAATCAAATTCTGGGGACAGCTTTCATGCCTCTTAGGGAAAAATTAACCTAAGTTGCACGGGGGCAATGGGGTTAGGATAATGCTCTAAACTTATGCTGTGTGACCTTGTTGGAGACATTTAGCAGTGTTTTCACAGCTTTAATTCTATAAGTTGCAGAGAAGGTGCCAACCTGTATTGGTAGAGTTTCCTCATCTGGGAATTTTCTATGCTATTGGAATCACCAATGAAATGGTGTTTGTTCCATAATATTGATCCAGTGGAAGTTTAACCAAATGTTCATGCTGTAAGAGTGGGAGAAAACATCAAAGAAAGGGGATGCTAGTCAGGGAGATTTATGATGGGAATTCTGTGTTCTCTAAGATCACAAAATTAGCTATGAAGACCTGGCAGTAGCCCTGAATCACTGCTGAATTGGACTCTGCTGATTGGGTTAGCTGTCTGATCAAAGTGATTGAGTTGTTCCTATGAGTCTGCAAAATAGAAGGGCACTCAGCTAGGTATCTGACATGCAAGCTGTGGCTTTGGTGAGACCTGGGGCAGGGAGCCCAAGGAGGCCAGGAAGTTGTGGTGAATACTGCAAACTAAGGAGGCTTCCCTTCCCTTCAATTCACTTGCAACTCCTCATGTCATGGTCCTCTTCCAGAACAAAGAACAAATAATAGCTATGACTGACACTGAATGAGAGTTTCCAAGTCAGATCACTTGCCATGTTGGAGGATAGAGAAAATCCATGGAGGAAAAGTGGTGTTTTCAAATAGCTTAGAATAAGCCATGACTCCCACAGAGATGGAAAATTCACCTGAGGGACTGAAAATAGTAAATATTCAAAACATCAGGAACTAAAGGCTTGATGACACAAAGGGATGGTTAGTGGACATGTCAAAGAGCAGGTCTTACTTCAGCTGCCCTTATTGAAAGTTTTATCAGACATCCCTTCTGGAACAATCAAAAGAGATGCACTATCTATATCAAATAACAGTGATACTGTCATGATGGCATAGCATAGGCCTGGCCTTGGAACCAGGAAGACCTGAGCTCAAGCTCTACTTTTCTCACAGACCAGCTGTGTTAGAGGCAGGCCTCACTCAGATTGATGCCCTGCTAGTTGAATTTCTGGAATATACTGGACTAACCGAAATTCTTGTAATAATAATATACATATATATATATATATATAAATTATATATATGTATGTGTGTATATATGTGCATATATATGTCTATGCACATGCATACATACATATACATGCATATAATTTAAGGGACACCTTACCTTCATTAGACTTACTAAATGTCTATTCTGTATTATATAATTCTTTTCTTGCTTCCTTGTTCTGGAATGTAATCTATTAATGAAAATGGAATTTTTAGATAAGTATGGTCCTTTCAAAAAATGCATTTTTGGGGCAGGTAGGTGGAGCAGTGGATAGACCACCAGCTCTGAAGTCAGGAGGACCTGAATTCAAATCTGGCATCTGACACTTACTAGCTATGTGACCCTGGGTAAGTCACTTAACCCCAATCGTCTCCATACACACATATACAAAGTGGATTCTCTCTGGAACTAAAATTTAGTTTTAGAAGAAGAAAGAAATAGAGTGACATTAGATTGCTTAAAGCTATTATGACAATCAATCTTGACAGAGGAGCAGAATGCATGAGGTTCCTTTGTGTTCCAGTGGCACTAGAACAAACAGAAAGACCAGTATCCCACCTACTGTAAATAATTCAGTGAAGATGGTACACTGACAATATGAAGATATAAATACTTTCATTATATGCCATTATAATGGATTATTATAACAAAATTAAAACAAAGCTGAATAGTTATAGGCAAGGGCTTTATCCTATTTTTGAGGTCAATGGTTCCTTTAGTCATAAGTCACAAAACAATTTATTACTGTAGGGTAATTGGAAAAGCATATTCATCCCTAAGCCTGGGTTCAATGAAACAAGAAGAGAAATTGAGAAGCTACTAAAATCTAAAAAAAAGGAAAAACTCAAGACCCTGATGTCATTGAAAACTTTGACTAGGTGCTGTAGTAGATAGAGGGCTGGACCTGAAGTTAGTAAGACCTGAGTTCAAATTTGGGCTCAGACACTTGTGTGACTCTGGGCAACTTATTTAACCCTGTTTGCTTCAGTTTTCTCACTTGTGAAATGAGCTGCAGAAGTAAATAACAAACTATTCCAGTATCTTTGCCAAGAAACCTTCAAATAGGGCCATGGACAGTTAGACACACGTGAAACAACTGAATAGCAACTAGAAATTATACCTAATATAAATAAAATGACAAAGCAGCACAGATATCTTAAATTATTTTGCAAAGGAGATAGGCATACTTAGATTGAAATTCTAAAAATTTATTTTTAACTTTGATAGCATGGATCCAACAGGCAAACTATGCCAAAACAATGTAATTAAAAATTGTTTTATCTTCTATAGTCATCATTTGTGAATACTTCTTTCACAGTATTTGACATAAAATATAAAAAATAAAAGCAAATGTTTCAGGCACACAATAGCTATTGTCACAGTGAGCACCATAGGATGAAAGGAAGAAACCATAGGCTATCAAAGAGTATTTCAGTGGATAGGTGTGAAAAACTATCATGACAAAAGTGACTTGAGTAAACTATTGAAGATTTGCAGAAAGTCATTTAAACATAACTTCAACACTGGGCTACTACATATAATAGAAAACTTGAATGTTTTATTGTTCAATTAAAGGCAATAAAAATGATACAGGCAGAAAGGAATTCAGAAAATTACAATAGAAGGTCTAAATTCCCTTAATAAGCAACTGAAACAAAAACCCTGAAGGCTAAGGTAATAAAAGAAGTTAAAGAAACAGAAAAAACAAAATAATTTAACATCAATAAAAAATTTTATTAGAGAGGTTTGAAAAAGAAAGAAAACAGAGGAGAGAGAATTCTCAAAGAAGAAGAATGTGGAAAATTTATTGTGACTTACATGATTACAAAAAGTTTAATGTAAGAAAAATGTGAGTCAGATTGAAATTGAATAAGGAAGTTTCTACAACATTAATATAATGAACAGATGTCAAGGGAAGTGACTGAAACTCTGAGTTCTCTGCAAAATTGGAAAGTGGTAAGGATAGGAGCAATTATTAGCAAAGCATTTTCCCAGTTTCTGATATCATCAGCATCACATATCTATTACCAAAGGATGATAAATAAGACTCCAATAAATGCTTATGGACATTACACAAAATATTCACAAATTTTATCACAAGAAAAAAATAACATCTACAAGCATATAAGAAAACATGACATTTTCTGAGGAGAGAAAAGAACAAAAAGACCCAAGGTGCAAAAAAAAAAGTAATAATTCAGTAATTATCGAACAAGTTGTTAAAAAAATGCTGTAACATTTATACTTTTTAATGTCAAAGCTTTTGATCCACTGATAGCTTATTAATGACTGTAAATATATGATATACCCAAGTATCGTGAGAATGTTAGTATTTATTAGTCAACAAGGAAAATGGTTTTCTTTTAAAATATCCACTAACACAATAGTGTCATTGAATTAAATAATTGAAATAAATTGCTTTGAAATAAATGTTTTCCTCAAATCTAGCATACACACTCAATCATGCAGAGATTTCTTTTCTTCTTCACAAACTCTTAAAAGGGAGAAAGTCCCAGGGTCCCAAGATTTCTACCCTAGTAATCTATTCCTCTCTCTTAGTGAGGATCACATCATGAATAGAATTTCTTCTTTTTAATTTCTCCACCATTTTAAGTGTGGGTAAAGAATAATCTTGTGTTCATTTGAATTTATTTTCCTGTTGGAAGATTCTGTATATATCTTCTCTGTATATACAATACACTAAGAGTTATTACTTTACTTCTCCTTCATCTTGGATGGTGGCTATCTCGGGTCCTGGACCTCAAAGCTCTCTCAACTTCATCCTATTCTGGGAAAGAATTCATATTTCACCTGCCTTGGTCTCTTTTCCACGTTACTTCTAGTGGAACAAAACTGGCCCCAGGTGAGTATTGGACTTTTCCCTGAAGGTTTAGTGAAGCACCCCACATGCAAACATCTTTCTCTAGTTCCCTCTGTTCCTCAGTTCTTTGCCTGAACCCTTTTCCAGCACAATCTCAGCCAAAGCAAGCTTCTAGCTTTTGGTTTTCCTTGTCACAGAGACAGAAGTAAGCAGAGTTAAGTTCTATTGCAAGCCCATGGTTGGGTTGTGCTACTCTATTAGAATGTGGTGGCTGGTGGGATGGATAGGGGAGAAGATGCTGTGCAGTGTTCAGACTTAGGGATTATTCTTTTTGCTGTTAGTTCATCAGAGTTTTTACTTTGTTAGGGTTCTTAGTGTCTTAGACTATGGAGAGAACTGAAATTGTTTTATCTCTTGCACACAATTTCTGTCTTTAAGAGGTCTGAGAGGTTGTGAGGATTGTAGAACGTATCCAGCCCTCCATTTTACTGGTCATGAGATAGCGAAGTCTTGTGAAGTATTATCAACTTCCCATAGTGATACTCTGTGCTTGAGTGGATGTGTCATGCACACATGTGGATGTAAAGTTAATATCCTCATAACATTTAGCTCTTTTTATTAGCAAAATAATGAGCTCTCGGGTCCATGTGATTCCCTCTTCTGCTGTTTTAGAGAGATTATATTAGATAAAAAGTTAGGTTCACAAATACAATCACCCCTAACACTTAGGCTGAGGTTGGGCTCTATGCATACATATATCTATATATATGCATACATATGCATATCTATACTCTATGCATATATATATCTATCTCTAGATAACCCCTGGCTTCTTTGTGATTAAGAAAGAAAAGAAAGGGGAAACTGTTTTCTGGAACTTCCTTTAGTTTTTGAGGAGGTGGGTACAACTGATTGCATCAGTCTTGATTGATAGATCTTGCCCCAAGATACCTATTTCAAGTTTCTGTTGTAAAGAACATAATCTTAGATTCTGGTTTCTAATCCATTTGCTTCATACTTCCATTTTGTTAGTGAGCTCATCCCATTCACATTCACAGTTATGGTTACTAAATATGTATTTCCCTCTTTCCCTCCATCCCATTATCCTCTCTCTCTCTCTCCCCCCGACCCTGCTCCTCATTCTCCTCCTCTTCTAAAGTCTATTTTGCTTCTAACCACTGCTTTCCTTAATCTACCCTTCCCTTTATCATCCCTTTCTTTCCTGTTATCCTTTTGGGAACGTTATATTTCTATGCACACCTGAGTGTGTATGTGTGTGTATGTGTGTGTATATGCATGTGTATGTGTATGCATGCTCACCACTCAACTGTTGTGTCTACTGATCAGACATAGTGCTAACCCCCCAATGCTCAGGTTGATTATCTTAAGTCCTTACTCTGTGAAGTAGAAGACCTTGATTGCCAAGCAGGGGGTTTGATATTTGGTCCTGGAGGTGAAAGGGAGTCATTGGGGTTTGCATATCAAGAATCACCCAAGAGGAAAACCTAGGATTGGATTATAGAATCACAATCCCCTTGTCAATCATCTGATAGCTCCAAAGAGAATGCTGTTAATAAAACTATATCTACAAGTCAACAAATGGAAGCTAGATGGCAGATAGAGTTCCAGGTCTAGAATCAGCAAAACTTACTACCTGTGTGACCCTGGGCAAGTCACTTAACCTTGTTTGCCTTGGTTTTCTGATCTGTAAAATGAGCTGGAGAAGGAAATGGCCAACCACTCCAGTATCTTTGCCAAGAAAAGCCCAAGTGGGGTCATGAAGAGCCAGATACAGCTAAAATCAACTGAATAACAAGCAGAAATATTATCCAGGTCTTTCTCTAACTGCCCAGAACCTATTCTTCCTTCTGACTCTCAAGTAGTCTTGAATCATCACCATTTCTGAGTTTGAAGCTACCCTTCCTCCTCATCTTCCTCCTTTTCTTTTCCCTCTTCTTCTTGCTTCCTTCTTCTTTTCCTCCTCTTTCTCTTTTTTCCCTCCTCCTTTTCTTCTTCTTCTTCCTTATCCTTCTCTCTTTATCTGTGCATTCACCTAAAAGATCTGCCCTTAAATTTTCAAAATGGACTCATCCATTCCTCCTTTCCCCTGATAGCCAGCTACTTTGTGTCCTGAAGAGATTTCTAGAATGAGCCACAACTTTATTTTTATCTCTCCTTATGAATCCACCCCTCTTTCCCCCTAGGTCTATTCCAACCCCTACCAAAAAAGAGTAATGTATATTAAGAAGCAGTACTCTTAGGGCACTTGTACTTTCCCCTTGGCAGAGCTGACAGGCTAATTTGTTTGGGTAGAGTGCTTTTTGCCTCAATTGTAATAAAAATTTTAAATTATTCATTAGTACAGTAGCTGTTAGACAAATGTTTGATTAATATTCATCCATGGTTAAGTAACCTCTTGCTTCTTATTGGAGTCATCACAAACACAGTTTTTCCTAAGGGGTCATACACCAGAAAGCTGACATCAGACATAGATCAAAACTAGGATTTTTAACATTAAAAATTGAAGGAAAGTAGGCATTTTTCTCTCTCTTTCCCTCCAGAACCCCAGCTATCTTCCTCCTCCATCCCAGAAGTAGGGAAGAGACTTGAGTCCCAATTGCCTAGTTAGAGCAGCAAGCCACGCAGCTCTGAGCAATTTCAGATGGCTTCCTTGGTTTACCTGGCCCATGATTTCTTCAGGATGACAGCTGCAATAGGCCCATTGCCAGAGAGAGAGGCTATATTGGAAATGATTATTATGGATCATTAACTCTAGAATAGATGTACTTTGTAGTTTCTCTTCTGAAATCTAGGTCCTGCTATACTCTTCCAAAGAAATAGTCAGGGCCTAGTTCACTGGGAGCGCAATGCTAGTGTAACTAGCTCATTGGTCAGTAGGGACCAAGCACCCACTAACTATCTGAGTGAAAGTACTTTCAGCTCCCTGTAAGGTTAAATAAAACCTTTCTTATAGTCAATATTTTGCCAGCCTACATGTTAATAGCACACAAGAGAAGAATGTCCGTAAAACAAAATGCGCAATCAGAGATTTGGAAGAGGTTTCTTAGAGACTGAACCTGGTCCATATGAGCCCAGAGTTTCACTTATAGACAACAGGTGACATTCAATACATCAATCCATCCTTGGATGTCTTATTTTACTTTTATTCTCGGATCTAGGTAATCTTCACTAACAGTAGAACATAGCTCAAGATAGGCCCTTCAAAATTATATTTGGTGTATCATATCAAGCTTTGTCCATGATTAATTCTGAGAAAGAGTAGGGCCTCGCTTTCAGTAGAGAAACTACAAAGTACATGTAGTTAAGATCTGATTATCCATTGTGTCTAGTCAGGTGGGTGGTGCAGTGGATAGAATGCCAGATTAGAGTTCAGAAGACTCATTTTCCTGACTTCAAATCTGGCCTCAGACACTTACTAGCTGGGTGACCCTGGGGAAGTTACTTAACCCCATTTGCCTCAGTTTCCTTATCTGAATAACGAGCCGATGGCCAACCACTCTGGTGTCTTTGAAAACCTCCAATACAGTCACAAAGAGTTGAATACAATTGAACAATAGTAACCTCCATAGCATTATTTTCAATACAACTTCTCTTGGGAAAAGAGCCCTATGCAGCTATCATCTGGCAGTAATTATGTGCCCAGTAACAAAGGAAACTATGTTTTCCTTTCCCTGTCTTGAGGTTCTCTTGGGAACCTATATGGTCCTCCTGACTTAGGATTGCCCTGGGTGGAGTTCCTCTATAAAGGAAAGGAATTTGATAGCTATGGAGTCAAGAAACCCTGTTGTCTAGTAGGCTTCACCTTTTCTTGGGAATGATACCTTCCACAAATCATAGTGCCATTGAAGAAATACATCTAGATTTCTCCCAACTATTTTATTTTTTCCTCCCTTTGTACCTGTTTGGCAATGTCTCTTACGAGAATCTGGAGTTTCTGGAGATTTTCCTTCAGGAGAACCTATCTTCCCCCTATTCATTCTGTGTCTTTAGCTGGTGCTGGTTCTTCAATGTACGTGGATTAATGGAAGTCTCTGTGGTCTCTCTGTATGAAAATGAGCTCATCCTGAGTCCCATACTTTTTCTCTATATGTGGTTTCCTCTTTTTAAAGCCAAGGCTAAGGGCTTTTATGAAGATTCAAAGACTTTTCCACCTCTTCTTGGAGTGTGCCTGGATAACCATAACTACACTGAGAAGCAGAAAAGTTGGTGTGCGGAGTCCAACTAGTTCTATAGTTCTCCTTTAACCTTGGCTTTCATTTACCCCATTCTATATCCTAGGAAGACTCATCCTTCTGAGTTCAAGTCTGGCCTCAGAAACTTACTAACTGTGTGACCCTGGGCAAGTCACTTAACCTTGTTTGCCTCAATTTCCTCATATATAAAATGACCTAGAAAAGGAAATGACAAACTACTCTAGTATCTTTGTCAATAAAACCCCAAATGGGGTCACTAAGAAACAAAGCTGATAGAAATACTTGAACAACAACAAAAGCATGTTAGTGGGAAAAGCACTGGATTTATAGTCAGGGCCTAATCCTACCTCTGCTATTGATTAGCTATTTGACCTTGAGAAAGTCATTTACCACTGCGGGCCTTGGTTTCTTTACCTGTAAAATGAGTGAGTTAGACAAGGAGATTTCTTAGTTTCTTTTCTGCTCTAAATCACTAGACCCTCTGAACTCTCCCTTATCTCTTGTCCTTCTTCACCCAAAATTACACTCAGTTTTATTTTGTGTATGTCTTTGATTTTTAAATATCTTTGTTGTAAGTAACAAATTGTAGAGTTGAGTTCTCCTAGTCAATCTATTACCCTTTTTCATTTTATTGGATTATTTAAACCATTCACATTTAAAGTGACAAGAGTTAGGCTTGTATTTGCCCCCATCTGTTTCTAAAATTGTTTTTTTAAGTTATGGTTCCCTTCCTTTTCTACTGTAAAAAAAGTATTATGTTCTTTCAATTATTTTATTATTTTTTTTATTAAGGTGGCCCTGTTCCCACTGTCTTTCTTCCCTTTAATCCTGATTTCCTCTTCTCATTTATTACGTTTTCCTGTTTAGGGTTTCATTTATTTGTTCCTCTCTTGTGCCTTTATCTGTTGATATATTCCTTCCCCTTATTCTTTCCTCTCAGTTTCTAATCAATTAGATTCTTCCTTCCTTTCCTCCTTTTCAGCCAGTTCTATTCATTAGTTTTTTAATTTAATTTTTTTTGGTATTCCTGTCCAAAAAAGATTATCTCATGGACTTTCAAGTAACAGGAAAGTAAATTATTATGAGGAGGTGCCCTTCTTCCTCCAGTCAAATTGCATAAGCAGCCTCTGGCCCCTCATTGGCTCTAGCTCTGTCTTCTGGGGCCAAAAAAAAATCTACACCCACTTCCACAAGATAACTTTTTAAATATCTGATTATTGTATTACCCCAATTCTTCTTTTCTCCACATAAACACTCCCAATTAATTCAAAATATACCAGTATGATACTGTTTCAAATCTCCGCAAACCCATTTTAGTCGTGCTCCTCAGAATATACTCTAGTTTGTCAATGTCCTTTCTAGAATGTGTCACACAGAATTAGATTCAATGCCTCATATGTGGTCTGACCAGAGCAAAGAACAATGGAACTATCATCTCCCCATTTTGGGACAATACCAAGGATTGCAATTTGATTGTCAAGTCACACTCTGGATACATATTGAGCTTGTAACTACACTAAAACTGGAGCCAGTTTGAGCCAGTTCATGAGAGCCAACAGCGAAATTTTTGGCATGAGTATTTATACTTAAGAAATCACTCAGCTACAAATTATTTATTTATTTATTGTTTTGTTGATTGTTTTAGACTTAATAACTTAATAATTAATTATTTAGACTTAATAATATCATGGAGAAAATGTTAATAGTGCAAATTAAACTTATGTCCTGAATACATTCCTTCCCTTGAGAGACAATTGTTAAATATTTACCAGCATACCTCTGACTAAAATCATTCCATTAAAAACCCTTCTTATGGAACTATTTCTATCCATACCCCATCAAACCTTCTTCACTTTCCTCCCATCATTAATTGGATGACTTCTACAATCATCAAGGAAGATGTATTTCCCTGCCTTCAGGCTAAACATGTATTGGGATGGAAAATGGAAAAATTTTTCTAGGGAGGAGATGATTATCAAAGCCTTATTGGTGTCCAATTTATGGTTACAGAAAGAAAAAGTAGTGAATTACTGCTCTAGGTCTTAAATAGTGTATTTATGATTATTATGGTTCATTTTTTCTACTTTCTCCACAGTCTAGCATAAATAGAACTAGCCTGAAGACTTAGCCACTTATTCCTATTCTCACTTGCTTTAGGACCCTGGGCAAGTCTCTTCAATCTAAAAATAACAACTATTCCAAAGTTACCTATGTTAGGGTGCTATGGATGCACAGAATAAAACTGGCACTCTGCCCTCAGGGAATTTACTAGAGGAAATACCATACATAAGCACATAAATGTACAAGGTTAAGTATGATGGGGATGGGGGAGGGGGAGGAGAGAATCAGCAAAAGTTTTCCAGGAAAAGAAGGAACACTTTTAGGTTGGGGGCAGAAGAGGGTTGGTTGGGGATCAGGAAAATTCCTTCCTTTGCCTCCCCTTTCCTTGTCTTGACTTCCCTTGCCTTCCTTTACCATTTTTATCTCCCCATTCTCAGTTTCCATAGTCAGTCAATTGACTGAATCTTATCAATTCTACTGCCTCAACATCTTTTGAATTCATTTCTTTCTTTCTACTCACAGCACAACCAGTTCCTCATCACTTCTTGCCTAGGTATTGCAATAGCCTTCTAAACAAACTTCTTGCCTCCAGTCTCTCCCTCCTCTAAGTTGCCAAATTAATTTTCCTCAAGTATAGATCTGGCCTTGTCAGGATTGCTGAACAACAATGAAGATCCGTTTTTATTTAGTTAATATGAGTTTGAGAGGTATTGTGGCAGAGTAGATAGATGGAGGGCCTTGGAGTCAGTAAGACCTGGGTTTAAGTCTAGACTCGCTTGGTGACAATGGACAAGTCACTCCATGCCCTAGGCAACTCTATAATTATACAATTACAAATGAATTGCTGGGCATTTCCACATTACAGAGATCTCCACGTTAGTGACATCAAGAATTTATTACCTATTCAGGTGCCATTTTAACTGCGTTCCCTCAGTATAGTTTATTGTCTCCATTTGTTTTTCCCTTAGTCTCCATTTTAAATTATACTGCACAACTCAGAACACAATACATAGTTTGACTGGTTATTAAGGTAAAAGTGAAGACATAAGATATATGACACTTCATAGTCCAAAGGAACATATTGTCTAAATCAAGCACTCTGTCATTGGGGGAGTTGGGTTTGCTGCAGCTGCTGCTGTTGGCATTCCTAGAAATTTACATGAAGGAACAGTGATTATTTCAAGCACAGTTGAAAATACTGGACCTTATCTTGCAGACAGGAACATCAAAAAGTGTTGTTCAGTAAGCTGATGCTTTCTTAGAAGGAATTCCAGAGGTAACAAAGTCAAAGTAACTTCAAAGTGGAAAGGACATATGGAATTAAGTCCCCCAAGGACAATCATGATTTCTCTGGCAAGTCATAAAAATAAGAAATGAGGACAATTTTTAATGAAGCTTGACAATGTGGAAACAGAGGAACCTTCTTCTCTAATCTTGGAACCTTAGGTTCCTCATCTGTAAAAAAATGCAACGAATCTTGATAGCAATACAAGGACTTTAAAAAATTCCCAATGGTCTTTTAAGGCAAAATGCCTTCAACATCCAGAGAAAGAACTATGGAATTCAATCACAGAATATAGCAGGTCATTTTTTTGTGTGTGTATTGCATTTTGGTTTGTTATATGATTTCTCCCATTCATTATAATTCTTCTACACAGGATGACTGTAGTGAAAATGTGCTTAATAGGAATGTATGTGTAGAATCTATATAAAATTGTATGCCGTCTCAGGGAGGGAGGGGGGAGGTAGGGGGAAAAAATTCTAAGTTATATGGTAGTGATTGTAGAACATTGAAAATAAATAAAATTAATATTTAAAAAAATGCAAGTCACTTAACCTCACCTGACTTGCATTCTCTTGTCTGTAAAAAAGAAAAATAAGCTCCAGTTTTCATCACCATTTACCTTTTGGATATTTCCAGCTAGATGTTCCAAACACATTTAAAATCCAATGCATCAAAAATAAGACTCATTAATTATCTTTCTCCCCAAATCTATACTTATTCCTAATGTTTCTATTTCTGCTGAGCCTCCAATATCTCTCCAGTTACCCAGGTTCACAACTTCAGAGCCATTCTCAATTCATTACCCATCTTCAGTCTCCAAAGCCAATCAATGGCCAAGTTTCATTAATTCATCCTCTTATCTCCACTCATATGACCTCCATCCTAGTTCAGATTCTTTTTACTTCTCATATAATTCATTCTAACAGCTTCCCTGGTATTAGCCTCTCTTTTTTTTAATTCATCTTCCACATAGCAGGCAAAGTGATCTTCTGAAAGCATAGGTGACGCATCATTTCTCTGTTCAAATAGCCCATTGTCTCCTTTTTGCCTCTAGGCTATAATATCCTTTTATGTTTGACATTTTAAGGTTTTTACAATCTGGTTAAAACCTATCATTCCTAGTTAGATGCACCTCTCCCTCATGTTCTCTGTGCTACAGTCAAATTGGTCAACTTCTTACACTTTGTATATGACATTTCATATCTTGTCTCAATGACTTTACATCAGTTGTCACTCATATGAGGAATTTACTTACTCTGTAGTTTCTATCTAGAAATCCCAGTTTCTTTCAAAGCTCAGCACATGTCACTTCTTATATGAGTTTCCCTTACATCCCTCTTTCTAGTTGCTAATCCACTCTCCCACTCCACTGAAATTACCTTGTGTTTATTTTGTATATGTGTAACCCTACTTTCAAGAGAAAGGAGGTACATGTGTGCTACTGCTTAGGTGTGAATCCAGGCTGGTAAAGAGAATTATAACATAACCTTTCATGACTGTGTGAGAGGCAGAGTTGGTGCAAGAGCTTTGGAGAAAAATCACATTTTTCATGCCTGCTTGCCAGAGAGGACACTAGATGCAGACTCTCTTTGGGACCAACTCCAGGGAGAAAAAAGAAATTCTTTAGTAGACATAAGGGGAAGCTGGCTTCTCAATGTCTTTAATTTCCAGCTTCGAGACTGTGGGGAATTTTCTCTTGGGTGAAATTGAGACCTTTCTCTTGGTTGAGCAAGTGAACATCTCTCTCCCATCTAAGGAACATATAGATTTGTTGGTTTTTAGTGTATTCTCCTTTGTAGAACTCTAATTTCTGTTTGTGATCTGTTTGGAGATACGGGTTTACTTACCATCCACCAATTATGATGGTCTTTTGAATAACTATAACTTGGTGGGAAAGTATCAAAACTGCAGAAGTAAGCTTGAGTTAGTCCCTTTTAAAGGACAGAAATGAGGCAAGCTAGGGACTTTGTTGTTTTCGAACATTAAAAAAAAATCATGCTCATAGATCAATGATATTTTTTCGAGATATAAGTTTAGGCCCATACATCTTTCTTTCAGTGTCCAGTTTCATACCCTCTTCTTCTGTTTCCCCATAGGAAGGAATCAAAATCTTCCTTGGAGAGGGGTGGACAAAATTCCAGAGATTCATGCCTCCCCATGAGCCACATTTGACAATGCATGTGGATACAAGCATGTCATGCAGGCAGCACACACTATATGCATTTTAAAATCAATAAACATTTATTAAGCATCTACTATGTGCTAGGTTCTGTGCCATCTAACATTGTATGTATTTTTAATCAAGCAATAAGCATTTAAGTACTTACTATGCACTAGGTTCTGTGCTACCTGATATTATATGTATTTTTGTTATTATCAATCAATAAATGCTTATTAATGCCAGGCACTGTTAGCTATATCTGCATAATTGGTGCATCTGTATCCTTCATTTAAATCTGTAAGCTCCTTCAGGGCAAGGAGTGTTTTATTTTTGTCTTTGTAGTCCCAGTTCCTAGCACAGTGCCTGGTACACAGTAGGTTCATAATAAACACTTGTTGATTAATTGATCAATAGGTTATATAAAGTGCCATATAAATGTGAATTATTTCTAAAAGAGGGAGAACATTCCCCTTATTGTAAGACCTTGAGCTGGTTGCCTCTCACATGACACTGAGTTTGGAGTTTATTTTGGTCCCCTTAATCTAAGGTGTGTCTGACTGAGCTTGCTTCAATGTCAAATGCTGTTAAATAATTCTTCCCAAAGGATATAACAATCTGGTTCCAGGATATTGGTTTGATGGAAGCATGTAGACTAAAACCTCACTGCTCTTTTATTTCCCTCCGCCCCCAAATGCTCTACTTTTACCTTCCTCTCTGATGCATCATACGAACATTTGGTCAGTGGCAATAAATTCTGCCAAGGTGAAAATGAAGAAGCCATTTCCTTCAAATCTCTCTCCCTCACCAGCTGCTGGGACTATGGATGGAAAGCAAGAGAGATGCTGCCTTCCGGTTCATTTCACCCATCTGTCACCTCTGGAACAGTTCAATCCACACTAGCAATAGGCAAGCATGCTGCAAGCATGGGAAATGTCCCTGTCCCTATCCAGAGAGCTGCCACCTCTCTGACTGGCTGGCCAAGTCTTCAGAAGGCTGCTTGCTGCCTTTTCCCATTTTTCTCACCCTTACAACCTACCTGGCTTCTCTGCTAGGCTGTCCTGGACCTGGAAACTAATTATTAGCAGACAGATAACACCGTGAAAGCATGTTTGTGAGAAAGTGATTGGACAACAACAGGCATCTGTGTGTGCTTAGAGGAGCAGCTGTCAGACTTACTCACAATCTGAGGGCCCATAAATTGACCTGGAAGGGCTGAGAGGATTTCAGTGAAGGTAGTTATTGGCTTACAGATTCTTATGAGGAACTATTCCCCTCACCCCCTCCCTCACCTTGACCTCCCTTAACATTCCTGCTCTCCATTTTATTTTTATTCTATGTTGTAACACTCGATTATAAATTCTCTCTATCAAAGCAGATCTACATCTTAAGGTTTCAGAAAGTTGCCTTGGGTACTGAGGGCTAAGAGGTTTGTCCAGGGTCATGTAATCAATATAAGCCAGAGGAAGGATTTAAACTCATCCAGGTCTTTAAACAATATCATGGTGCCTCCAGTGATCCCCTGCAGCCCTTTTGTTATATATGGTTCTCCATCATCCATTTTACTTGTTTCATATAATAAGTAAACCTCATGGCCCAATGGATAGGTTGCTGAGCCTGAAGTCAGAAAGACCTGAGTTCAGGTCTGACCTTAGACGCTTACTAGCTGTGTGACCCTGGACAAGTCACCTACCAGTGTCTGCCTCAGTTTCTCATCTGTGAAATAAGCTAGAGAAGAAAATGGCAAATCACTTTAGAATCTTTGCCAAGAAAACCCTAACAGGGGTCGTGAAGAGTTGGATGTGACTAAATAACAACAAGAAAGCCCTTCTCTCTGCATATATATTCTTTCTTTCAGACACTGCATACATTTTTCTGGTTGATGGGAAAGGCAATTTGGCATGGGGAGGTGGGTAGGAATTTGGTCTTGAAGCCAGGAACACACTGGCTGTGTGACCCTGGGAAAGTAATTTAATCTCTCGGTGCCTCAAACAACTTTCTAAGATTATAAGACTCTGATCTAATTCAGTAGAGGGAGTTTAAAACCAAATGTTCCTCTTAATGTGCCAGACAATTCTAAAACTATCAGTTGTAGAGAAGGTGCTGATCTGCATTGGCAGAGGAAATTTCCTCACCTGGGAATTCTTTAGAACAATGAAATGCCACATTCAGTTCCCATCCCTACGTTGGCCAGATAGTGATCCCTATCATCTCAATGTAGATTGCTCCCAAACATGCATCTTTATTCCTGGATATCTCTTGAATTTCAATCATACGTCTTCACTTGTCTGCTGGTTATCCACACCTGAATGTCCTAGCCTCATCTTCAATTCCATAGTCTAAAATAGAAATTTCTCACTTTTATTATGTTTCTGTCAGTCACTTAGGTTTAAACTTCTGATTTCTCTTTCCCTCTCTCCTTATCTTCATTAACTCTTTTTCTCCCCTCCCTCTCTGACTTAATAACTATCTTCAGTCAGTCAGTTACCAAGTCCTACTGATTTTTCCTTTGCATATATAGTTTCCTTTTACCCTTTGTCACTATGTTTATTCAGAATCTCTTCATCTCAAACCTGAACTATTGAAAGAAACTTCTAAATGGTCTCTCTGCCTTCAAAATTCACCCCTTGGCAAACTATCCTATAATCTGAAGCAGTATGATCAAACTGTTGGTCCCTTTCCCAAAATGTAAATAGCAATAGTCAGAGAGACAAGTAAATTCAGAGATGTTATAACTAAATGCTAAAGGAATTGGACTAACCTCTGTGTGCATCGTTGTCTGGTTTACTTATAAACGAAATATTTTAAAACGCCTAGGGGTTTTATAACCTGAGATACATGTATTTGTAAAGAGTGTCTTTTGTTTACCTCTGAGTGTAAAATAGCATAAGCCCAAGTTTCCATGGTCAATTTGTATTTTTAGTAAGGCTGCAAACCTTCTAATTGGACTTGAGGTATGCAAAGGCATGTCTTGAATCAGATAAAGAAACAGCAAAGACAACTAAAAGACATAATCAAGGAAACTACATTTTGTTCAAGGGTAACATAGACAATGAATTTATTTCTTAATAGCTTCTGTATATCAAATGGCATAGCATCTAAGTACTTAAAGGAAAAACTAAATGAATTACAAAGAGACATAGCAAAACTATAGTTTTGTACCTTTGATAAATCTAATCAAAAAAGCAATAAAGAAGCTAAGTACATGAAAGGAATTTCAGAAAAGTTAAGTATGCTAAACCCCTGCTGGATTTCATAGGTGTACATGGTAACTTTACAAAAATTGATGATGTCTTAGGATATAAAACCATCACAAACAAATGCAGAAAGAAGAAACACTATATAAATCCTTAACTGACTATATTGAACACAAGGCCACTGAAAAAAAGTATTAAAAAATCAACCGGAACCATGTACTAGGGCATAGGGATGTCAAAAACAAATGTAAAAAAGGCAGAAATGGGCAATATGTCCTATATAGACCATAAAGAAATAATAATAGTAATTGGTTCAGAAACCACCAATAAAAGATACAAAAACAAAATAGAGACTTAAAAATGAAATATTAAATAATGACTGGGTCAAAGAACAAATCATAGAAGCAATTAATAGTTTTGTAAATGAAAATGATAATAAGGCAACAATATGCCAAAATTTCTGGGATGAAGCTAAAGCAGTTCTCAGGGGGAAAGTCTATCCTTAAAAACACACATTAACAAAATAGAAAAGGACAGGATTAATGAAGTGAACATGAATTTAAAAAATTAGAAAGTCAACAAATATACAAACCTGAAATGAGCACAAAAGACATGTTAAAAATTAGTGAGGAAATACACTGGAAACAAAAAAGTCCACAAAAATAATAAATAAAACTAAAAACTGATTCTTTGAAAAGACTAATAAAATTGATAAACCCTTAGGTAATCTGTTCAAAAAGGGTAAGAGAACAGAAAAATCAACTCAATTAAAATAGGAAATGAGCAAAGTAAATCACAGAAAAACCAGAAGAAAAAGAATAATCAACATATTATGCATAGTTATACTCAAGCAAAGTGGAGAATGCAACAGAAATAGAAGAATTCTTTTTTTACTTTATATAAATTTATTTTATTTAACTTTTTACATTAATTTTCACAAAATTTTTGGTTCCAAATTTTCTCCCCATTTGTCCCCTCCCCCTACTCCAGTACACCAAGCATTCTAATTTCCCCTATCACTAATCTGCCCTCTCTTTTATCATCCTTCCCTTCTCTTGTCCCCATCTTCTCTTTTGTCCTGTAGGGCCAGATAACTTTCTATTCCCCATTACCTGTATTGCTTATTTCCTAGTAGCAAGAACAATACTTGACAGTTGTTCCTAAAACTTTGAGTTCCAATTTCTCCCCATCCCTCCCTCCCCACCCATTCCCTTTGGGAAGGCAGGCAATTCAATATAGGCCATATCTGTGTAGTTTTGCAGATGACTTCCATAATAGTCATGTTGTGTAAGAATAACTTTATTTCCCTCCATCCTATCCTGCCCCCCCATTGTTGCTATTCTCTCTTTTGATCCTGTCCCTCCCC
>CM053770.1:157392723-157410684 GCA_028658325.1 Potorous gilbertii
CTTGATTTTCAAAATCCTTTTTGAGCTCTTCCATGGCCTGAGCCCATTGGATATCTATTTCAGATGTTTGGGATACAGAGGCCTTGACTCCTATGTCTTTCCCTGATGGTAAGCATTGTTCTTCCTCATCAGAAAGGATGGGAGGAAATATCTGTTCACCAAGAAATAACCTTCTATGGTCTTATTTTTTTTCCCTTTTCTGGGCATTTTCCCAGCCAGTTACTTGACTTCTGAGATTCCTGTCCACCCCTGCCTAGATCTGCCCAGCTAGTGCTTGGGGTCTGAGATTCAAATGCTGCTCCCCAGCCTCATGGCCTTCAGCAGCAGGCCTGGCTGTTATTCAATGGGAGCTTAAGTTCTGGTGCTCAGGTGGGGTCAGGGCCGCCTTCTAGGCTCAGTTCCCTCAGGGGGTTTATGTGGAGACCTTCTGTAATGGAGCTGCTGCCAAGGTCCTGCCTGCTCCGGGAGCCTCTGGCCGCTGCTGCCTCCCCAAGGGGCCTGAGTTATGGAGACACCCCGCTGCCCTCTCAGCCAGCCCTGAAGTCTCTCTCACTGACCTGTGCTCCTGTGGTTGGACGGACCTTCGTGGCCACCAGAGATTCCGTCCTTGAAACCTGCTCGGATCTGCTCCTCTTGGTGCCCGCGGCCAGGGAAGGGCTAGGCTCTGCTCCCGTCTTGTGCGTGATGGACCCTTGGGGTCGGTTTTTCAGGGCTTTCTGGAACAGAAATCTCCGTCACTCCATTGCTGCAGGGCTTCCACTGCTCCAGAATTTGTTGGGAGTTCTTTTTATAGGAAATCCATGGACTGTGGGTTCGGAGCTAGCATATGTGAATCTTTCTACTCCGCCATCTTGGCTCCTCCCCCAGAAATAGAGGAATTCTTTCAAAAATATAAATACCACACTATCAAAAAACCAGAGATCTTAAATAACTCAATTTCAGAAAGGGTCATAAATCTAGACATAAAGGAACTACCAAGGGAGGAAAAAATTCTCTTTATCCTGATACATTCATAGAAGAATTCTATCACATTTTTAAAGAACACTTAGTACTCGTATTTCATATATTATTCTCAAAAAGTAAGAAAGAAAGCACCTTACCAGAATCCTTTTATGAGAAAAGTATAGTACCAGGAAAGATAAAATACAGAAGGAAAATTACAGGCTAATATCATTAATTTATATTTACTCAAACATTGCAAACAAAATTCTGTGAAATAGACTGTAGTGATTTATTCAAGAAATCATTCATTATGACAAGTAAATTTATACCAGGGGTCCAAAAATTGTTCAACAGTATGAAAACAATCAACATAATTAATCATTAAAAACCAGAGCCACGTCATTTTAAGAAATGCAAAAAAAAAAGTCTTTGATAAAGTACAACACCCTTTTCTGCTAAAAAGCCTATGAAGCACAGGCATAGAGGGACCTTTTAAAAAAATATCTAACGAAAACCATAAGTAAATATGATCTGTAATGAGGATACTCTAGAGCCTTTTCCAGTAAAATGAGAGTGCAGCAAGGCTCATTTTCCCTACTACTATTTGATATAGTTCTGGAAATGCTAGTAAAAGCAATAAGATAAGAGAAAGAAATCAAAGGCATAAAAATAGCTAAAGAACAGGTATTCCCAAATGATATGATGGTTCACTTGGCAAATCCTAAGGAATTAGCAAAGAACAATTAATTCCAACATTATATAAATTGTTTGCCAAAAGTAACAAAGAAGGAATCCTACCAAATTCCTTCTATGATGCAGACATGGTCTTGATACCTAAACCAGGGACAGTTAAAAAGAAAGAAAAAACTATAAAATAATATAAATAATTATATTAATATAAAAAAATTAAAGAAAATATTAAGACAGCATATCATAAAGATTATATGTTATGACCAATTTGAATTTACACTACGAATGTTGGATTGGTTTATATTAGAAAAATGATTAATTTAACTAACCACATTAATATTAATAGCAAAATCATCTGATTATATCATTAGTGCAAAAAAGCTTTTGAAGAAATAGAACACTCATTTTTGTTTTTGTTTTTAAATTACTAGAAAACATAGGAACAGATAGTTCTTTTCTTAAAATGTCAACTAGCATATGTAATAGGGATAAGCTAGAATTTTTTTCCAATAAAATTGAGGGTAAAAGAAGGATGTCCATTGCCACCATTCTAGAAATGTTTGCTATAGCAATAACACAAGAAAAAGAAATCGAGGAAATTAGCATGAGTAAAGAAGAAACAAAATGATTACTTTTTGCAGATAAATGATGACATACTTGAAGAATTCTAGAGAGAGATTAAACTAAAAACTAATTGAAACCATAACTTCAAAAACATTTCAGGATACAAAATAAATCCATAGGCATTTCTATATAGTGCCAATAAAATAGAAAGAGAAATTCCATTACAATAACTACAAAATGTATTAAATATATGAGAGTACACAAGAACTATATAAAAACACTCTAAATCATTGTTTACAGAAAAGAAGACAGACCTAAATAACTGAAAAAATATTAATTGTTCATGAGTAGGACAAGTCAATATAATAAAAATGACAAAACGATCTAAATTAAAATATTTATTGAATGCCATACCAATCAAGCTACCGAAGGATTACTCTCTTCTGACCAGCCAGGGGTTGAATGTAGGTTGAGGCAGCCTTGGATGCACCTGAGCATCCACAGCTATTTTTTCCTTATCAGGATTTTGATCTGATTGTCTCCATATGGTCTATTCTGCCTCACTGAAACTTATGAATGGGGCCTTTAGGACTCTTCAGTCTTTCTATTTTCCTATGCACTGAAAAATCATATTAGCAGAATAGAAAGAGTGCTGTATTAGACTCAGAGAATTTGGGTTCAAATCCCAGTTTTCCACTAGAAAGTTGACAAGTGACTTTAACTTTCTGAGCTTCAGTTTCTTCATCTATAAAATAACAAAGTTAGAGTAAATGACTTCTAAGTTCCCTTCAAACTCTAAATTTACTATAGATTTGTTATTATGAAACAGGGTTCACTTTCAGCATTAACTTCCAAAGGTGAAGGCTTTCTTTTCAGTCACTACCTACATCCCAAATGTGCTAGAAAGATTCATTAGATCATGCCCATAAAACCCTCTGGATTTCTTGGAAAAGAACATTTTAATAATTCAGGCAGCTTAGTAGCACAAGGGATAAAATGTCAGTCTTTGAAGATCTTAGCTTGGATCATTTAGTTTGGAAAGTCACCAAATATGTGAACTGATGTTAACTTCTAAAGTTCTCAGGGTTACCTAATCAAAGGGGGAAAAAATTCAAGCATGATTTGTTAATTAAAAGTCTGAAGATAATGAACTTGCATCTTGATGATTTCAGACCTGTTTTGAAACATAATTGTATTTTAATTAATTTTTCTGTTCACAAATTGTAGAATTAACAAAAGGTGGGTCTTATCTGTGTTTTACCTCTGTAACCCGAGCACTAGCACATTGCCTTGTATTTACTAGGTACTTAATAAATGTTTGTAGAATTGAATTACTTCGATTTAGACCTTGTTGTGGACAAAATTAAGATATAAATATTCATCCCCTTGTGACCATGTCAAAAGGAACTCAAGCAGTAAAATAGGCAGATGGGAGAAATAAATGATTTCAGTTAGACTTACTCGTAAGCTTATAGGTAGGAGAAATTGAACATTTTTAGAACTGAGTGTGTCTCACCGAAAAAATGCCATTACAAATTTTTAACTGTGAAATAGGACTTATTTCAGAGTTACACATATCCTTTAGCATAAAGGTCTTTAATCAATTAACAAGCATTTATTAAATGCCTACTATGTGCTAGGTACCTTCACTGTTCAAAATAAAAGTTAAGCCTAGACTGGAACATTTAAATCGACTGTGCCTACACATCCTCACTTCTCACGTTTCTCCCAAACTGTGTTTATTCACATCTGGTTTTTTGTCAGGATCTTTAATATCCATGGAGCCCCACTTGTAAGACACCCTTTGTTCAAATTCTTTGACATGACAAGTAATAATGGTGCAGATGTGTAACTGCTGCAGGAGAGGAGCAGTATAGTTTCCTCTTCTATATCCTTGGGAAGACGACTCCAGGAACTGGAAAATCAGTTACAGCAATGATGACAGCCCAGGCTTCTTAATGGGAATAGATGTGAAGATTGGCAATGTCCTCTTACCACTCCAGTGTATGATTAGTGCATAAAGGATGGACTCATGGCAAAGTCCCCAACATGTACTTTGGGGCTTGAGAGGCTAATACAGGCTTTTGTGTTATTTTCTCCTTCCTGGGAGGAACCCTTAATGGATTTGAAATAAATGGCAGCTTGAAAGAATTTAGAACAGTCTGAGCAAAGTAATGAGAATGCTCAAAAAACAGTGGTGTGACAAAAAGACACATGGAGTTGGAATGATGAGACAGCTACCACTTACAACAACAATAATATCCTTTATATGGTTAGCACTTTAAGGTTTGCACAGCATTTTACATACACTCTCTCATTTGATTCTCACAATAACCCAGTGAAATAAGTGTAACTATCATCCTTATTTTACAGATGAGGATATTAATGCTCAAGAAAATTAAGTGGTATTACCAGGATCATACAACTGGTAAAGTATCTGAAGTAGGATTTGAACTCTGGTCTTTTGACTCCAAGACAAAAGTTTTATCCCATGCACCATGTAGTTGCCTGAATTATTAAAGGGTCCTTTTCCAAGAAGTTCAGAGGGTTTTATGGGATGATCTAATGAAAGCTTCTAACATGTTTGGGACATAGGAGTGACTGAAAAGAAAGTTTTCATCTTTATAAAAGTTAATGCTGAAATTGGACAAAGGAAACCCTGTTTGAGCATTTCCTAGAAACTGTCTAATGGGAATTTCATTCTTCTATGGATTCCCTGTCCAGGTAAAATGACCCTCGATAAGGCTGGTCTCTTCCTCCTGGTAGCTGGCTCCATTTCCATTTCCCAATTTATGTTTAGAAAAAATTAATTCTTCTCTTTTTGAATCATAAATGACAATACTAGTTTTGTTGGATTTCTCTTGCCTCCAGTAATGGCTTTTTGATGAATAAGGAGGAATGACAAGTTGGAAACTAAACCTATTAAAGAGTACTTGGGTACAAATAATAACCTCAGGCAAATTCATCTTATCAACTTATTTTATATCAATTTTAATTCCTAATTCTTTCCATACAATAGCCCTTCACATATTTACAGGTGCACTGGAGTATCCTTCTTATCTAGTGGTCAGATTGCTGACAATTTTGACCAACGGGCTGAATCTGTTACCCCTCTGAAGAGAAAAAAGCATTCTATGAAAATAGCCCATGAATAAGATGCCATCCATATTCTTTATAGAATCCTGAGTAAAATAATAATAGCTGACAATCACATGGAGTTTAAAGGTTTCAGAAGAGTTTTCCATGCAACTTTTCATTTGATTTTCCCAGTAACCCTGTGACATAGTTGCCCCAAGTTGCATTATTAGTCTCCCCTTTATGGATAAAGAAGCGGAGTTTTCATGTAGCTAAGTGACCAGACACTAATAAATTTTAAAGGTGTGATTCAATGTCCAGTCTTCCTCACTAGATGCCCAACACTTTATCCCTTTCACTCCACTGCCTTTGAGGTTAGTGAACTAACGTGGAAAGACCAGTGCCTTTGTGCAGGTCAGAAGGTAGTGTAGAAAAGCAGCAAGTAACCAAATACAGTAATCAACAAAAGACAGCTACTTTGATATTGGGGAAAGTGGGTCCAAATTCCCCAGCCCTTTTAGGTCTTCACCACCTAATCTAAATCTTGTGATTTGCACAGAACAAGAACCACAGCAAGTCATATTAAGAGAAGCAGTCAAAAGCAGCTTCATAGAGCCCCTGTGCTGTTTGATGAAAGTGGAGTTCTGAGAATAGTTTTTGAGACCAGGAAACTGTGATAAAAATTGTAAGAGATTTCTGAACATAATTCAGCTGAAAAGTCATATTGAAGGAGTAAGAGAAGCTGCAGAGGGTCAGGATTGATCAAAAGAATAGATAATCTTTGCCTGGGGCATCTTACCAGCTGCTGTTGGCTTCTGACTAGACAGGTAGCTTATCACTCTCAGTCAGTCACAGAATGAAAGAACTGGAGTTCTCCTTAACAGGGAGAGACTTAGAAGCCACTATACCTCAGCAAATAGAATCAGAGACCAGCTCAGTGACCATGAGACGGGTGAAAGCACATATTCCCTGTCTATTCATATTCTCTACATGAGTAATCTGTTTCTCTCTGATCCTCTGATCAGTCATAAGCATTTATCAAGTGCCTGTTATGTGTACTGTTCTAAGAGCTTAGGATACAAAGAAAAACAAAATTCAGTCCCTGTCCTTAAAGAATTCATGGTCTAATGAGGGAGACAAATGCAAACAAAATACCTTCAGGATAAATTGGAGATAAGCAACAAAGAGAAAGCAATAGTATTAAGAGGAGTGGCTTCTTGTAGAAGGTTGAATTTTAGATGGGGCTTGGAGGAAGTAAGGGAAGGTGGAGATGAAGAGGTTGAGAACTCCAGATTTGGAATGAAAGCACTTTCAATCAAGAAGTGTCTTGTGCAAAAAAACAGCAAGGAGGCCAGCGTCACTGGATCAAAGAATATATAGAGTACGGCATAAGAAGACAGGCAAAGGAGGAAGGGGTCATTTTGGAGGGCTTGAAATGCCAGAGGATTTTATATTTCATCTTGGGGTCATTAAAAGTCACTGGAATTTATTGAATAGTGGGGTGATGAGGTCCCCCTTGGTGGATGAAGGCTATGATGGTGTAATTCTAAGGTTATACATCTCACTGTCTTTTCTGAAGCTTGTTGCAACCCTGCAATTTGTCTCATAGTTCTGTTTGTGTTTTAGGAAGATTAATTTGACAGCTGAGCTGAGGATAGACTGAAGTGGGGAAAAACTTGAGGCAAGAAGACCATCCAAAAAGCAACTGAAATAATAATACAGGCATGAAATGATGATAATGTTGTGGTTCTCACTAACATTGAGAAATAGGTAGTAAAGATATGAGTATCCCATTTTATAGGTAAGGAAACTGAGGTTCAGATAGGTTAAATGACCTATTGATGGTCACATACATAGTATGGAGGGACTTAGATTCAATTTTTCTTGACTCTAATTTTATTTTAACTATGTAACTCTACCCCAGTGGTCTCAAAGGCAACTCTGAGGGAAATCGATTTGTTGTTCAGTTGTTTGGCAATTGTGTCCAGCTCTTTATGATTCCATTTGAGTTTTTCTTGGCAAAGATGCTGAATTGGTTTGCAATTTTCTTCTCCAACTCATTTTACAGATGAGGAAACCAAGGCAAACAGGGTTAAGTGACTTGCCTAGGGTCACACAGCTAGTGTCTGAGGCTAGATTTGGACTCCAGAAGATGAGTCTTCCTGATTCCAGGCCTGGTGCTCTATCCACTCCATCACCTAATTACCGTTTACTCTTGGGTTAACTCCAAGATGCCATAAAAGAAGGTTGCAAGGATGCTGTTGGAAAGAAAGGGGTGGGAGGAAGAAAGCAATTGAGGGAGTTGTAGGAGTAATGGAATCTCAGTTCACTCAGAGGCAAGGGGCTTTGTCCCTACTGACAGTTGAACTCTGGATAATGGTGCTCAAAATTTTGGTACTTAAAATTCCACCCCACCCCCACTACAGGAGGGACTAACTATCCCTACTACAGTGGTAGGCAGTGAGACGAGACAGGCTGTAGCTGGACACCAGAAGCAACAGATCAATAAGTTGACCTTTAGTCATTCTTTCTGTAACAAGCACTTGTGCCAAATTCTTTTAATTTTCTTCTTCATTGCTGATATTTTTAAAACTTATTTTTGAGGTCCTTTGCTGGCAATATTTGAGGGGTAATATTATCATCAATTATCCTTTGAATGGCTGACATAATATACATCTAATCTTATGTGGTTTTTTTTCTTGACAATTTCATCTGACTTGTTCAATTTCTTTTCCAGAGACTGGGTTATTAAAATTCTCTATTTCTTCTGTTAGTCTTAGTACCTTAAATTTTTGCAAATATTCATCCATTTAATTTATATTGTTGGCTTACAATTTGGCAAAATAATTTCTAATAATTTCTTTTATTTTTTCTTCACTTGATATATTTCCTTTTTCATTTCCAATACTGACAATATTGTTTTCCCCTCTCTTTTTAATCAGACTAGTCAATGATTTATATGTTTTATTTTTGTAAACCTTTAGGTTTATCAATTTAATATTTGGGTTTTTATTTTTGCTTTAAATTTTGTAAATCTTTTCTTTGATTTCTATAGTTTCTGTCTTATTGTTTAGTTTGAAGTTTTAAAATTCACTGCATTTATATTTTTAGTTGCATGGCAAATTCATTGGTCTGTTCTTTTTCTTTTTCTTTTTCTGAAAATATTTGGAGATATAAATTTTCTTCTTTTTTCTCATTTGACTGTACCTGAAAAGTTTTGGTATGTGGTCATTGTGGTCATTTTCTTCGATAAATTATTTCCATAATTTGTTCTTTGATCCAGGTACTCACTGGGATTGAGTTGTTTAGTCTCCACTTACTTTTTTTTCCCTTTTAAAAATAATTTCTACTGATATCTTTTTTTACATTATCACTTTTATCCCCAATATCCCCCCTAATCCTAGAGAACCATTCCATATAACAAATAATATTTTAAGACAAAGAAAAAAGATGAGAAAAAATCAGCACAACTGATCAATATTTTGAAAAAGTCTAAAAATATACAAAATGGATCTTCCATCTCCATGAATTAGTTTTAATATTTTTTTCAAAGACCTCTTACTGAATATAATTTTTATTGAATTATGGTCACTAAAAGATGTGTTTTAATATTTCTGCTTTTCTGAATTTGGTTTGTGAGGCTTTCATGTGCTTCTGCAGGTTTAGTTTTTGAGGTGCCAAGCACAGCTGAGAAATTTTTATAGTCCTTTCTATTGCTGTTTATTAATCACCAGAGACCAGACACCTAACTTTTCTAAAAATTCTGTTCAGCTCTTCAATTTATTTCTGGCTTATCTTTTAATTAGAGTTCTAGCTCTGAGGAGGATACGTTAAGCTTTCCAACAATTATAGTTTTACTTGCTATTTGTGCTTTACAGTCCTAATCAGTATATATGCATATATACATATAAATATGTATATCTATCTAGTATTAATATTGATCCATTGTCTATGTTACCTTTAGGCTTAATGTATTTTCTCTGTTTATCTCCTTTAATTAATTCTATTTTTATTGTTGTCTTCTAGGAGATAATGATTGCTGCTACTTTTAAAATTCAACCTGAAGCATAATAGATTTTCCTCTCACCCCTTATTTATCTCTGTGTGAATCTTTCTGTTTCAAGCATGTTTCCCGTAAACAATCTATTGTTGGAGTCTGTTTTTTAATTTATTCTGTCACCCTCCTCTTTTATGGGTAGGTTCATCCCATTTATGTTCTAAGCCATGATAGTTAATTGTGTATTTACTCTTCTTTTATTCCTTTTCTATCTTAGCTCCTGTACCCTTCTTTATAAAGGCTATGAAGGTATTGAGAACAGAGTGTACTCAACATTAGTGATCTATATTTGATTCAAACTGTTTCCTTTACCTTCTCCCTCCTATCCCTCGTTTAACCCTGACTCACAGGTTCTTATTCTTTCTTCTATCTTTTCATTCCCCACTTCATGATCCCCTCCCTGAAACTGGAAGTGGTTTTGTTCATGGTTAATCTCTCTCTTAATCTACTATCCCTTTTAATTTCTGCCTCTATTCTCCCTGTTTCCATCTCGTTTTGTGTTGAACTTCATATACTTCTATGGGAAACTATGTGTGTGTGTGTGTGTGTGTGTGTGTGTGTGTGCGTGTGCGTGTGTGTGGGTGAGTGTTTGTATCCAACACTTTTATCCAAATCAGATAAAAGTATAGATGATGTGTAACCTGGTCCTCCTACCCCTTCCTTTATGTTTATTTTTCTTCTTATACATCCTGGTTATGTGAAAGGAGCTCCACTCCCATATTCCCTCTTTGTTTCTTCATGTATTCTTTTTTTTCTTTCTTTTTTTCTTCCTCTTAAAGTCATTAAAATATAACAAGACTACTCTAAGACTTCTTTTATGATCCTTGAAGTTTTTAGAGTTTTAAGGAGACATCCTTGTTTTTTCTCTTCCTATTAGAGTATAAACATTTCATTATGGTATGGTCTCTTCCAACTGTTTGAATACATTTACCTTTCTATGTTTCTCTTGACTCTTGTGATTGCATTTCAAAGTATCTACTCAGCTTTTGTTTCTTCACCAGGAATACTTGAAAGTCTCATTTCCTCCCCTGAAGTATCACACTGTGCTTCACTGGGTAAGTTATTCTTGGTCATTAAGACTTCTGGATTATTGTATTCCAAGTTCTCCTCTCCTTTTAGGCTGTGGCTGATGGTGATGATGATAGCTAACATTTATATAGCACTTTAAGGTTGCAAAATACTTTCCATATGTTAATTCATTTGACTCTCACCTGCTGGGAAATAGGTACCATTATTATCCTTTATTTTACAGATGAGGAAACTGAGGTACATAAAGGTTAAGTACTTTACCGAGTGTTGCACAGCTAATTAAGTACTATGTGATTCTGATTGTGGCTCCTTGGTACTCGAACTCTTTCTGGCTGCTTTGCTGGGAGTTTTTATTTTAAAGTACCTGAAATTCAACATACACAGAAATGTACTTATGAAGCTCTGGAGCTTATAGGTTAAAAAAAAGACATTTTAAGTACCCAGAAAAAGATAGATAAAGTGCCAAAGAAATATCAGAAATAATTGAAAACTTTCTTTAACATGACAGAATACGTAGAAGCAAAACAATTCACATCTCTCAGAAGGATTACAAAAGCAAAAATTAGAAAAAAACACCATTGAATCATGAAAATATCAATAATTCTAAGGAGAAACTATTGTAAATGAGTTTCACTCACTCAGGTCTACACAAAGCCACAGACTGTGTCACACTGAAGTCTGTCAGCACAGGAACCAAGGATATGTCAGGAAAATCTAGGACCTATACCTACATCTGGCAAATTCCTTTGCAGTTCAATGTAGCCAGCTACAGTATATCCACTTAGCATAGCCTCTATCAGGCACCCAGTTTGATCAGGGATAGATCCAAACTTTCCTATCTAGTGCTTAGAAAATCATACAGACAGAAGCCTAGCTAGGAAACAACAGTTTAGCCAGTTCACAGATGAGCACCAGCTCTGCAAAAGTCAACAAATAACCATGCCAGCAAACCAGGACCTGACTTAGCTCATGCTTATCCAGCTTCCTAATCAGGACTCAGATGACCACCTAATGAGTCTAGCCATGGTTGCACCCAGAAAAACCAGTGAACAGGGCTGCCCAGAGAATTAATTTCTGCCATAGTGGTCAGGCCTCATCAGCCTACTAACCACAGAACCTCCTCCAGATAAGGACACTGGTGCATTATGCCCATATTATAGTGGGCACCAGCTGAAAGATACAGGATTCAAAACATTCTTTGACTTTGTTTTTGTTTTTTAAAGGAATTTATATTTGAAGTGAGAAATGTTCATGCATAACATATTATAGCATTTTTCGGAGGGAGAGTTGTGACTGCAGAAATAAAATTTCTGCCCTCCACCTTATTTCTTCCCAAGAGCAGTTATCCAGGGGAACATGAATAACCAACAGACTCCCAAAATAGCTGCCTTCATTCTTATGTGCCACCTCCAGTCAACCCACTCTCATAGGTCACTGGGTGGTCACTTCTCTCCTGTCATCATTCAGAGCTAAGTATTTGTGTTTAGAAGCTGCATACACAGTCTTCAATGTAAAACATGGGCTTGCCCCCCAGACACAGCATCCAGCTTCTTTTGGATCTCCCCTGTCCCAGGGCAACAGGAATTTTTCTTTCTCATCTTCTCTCCCTAACTCCCATTTTTTATCCTCGAGAAGTGAATGAATAATTGTGATAGTCTTTTTCTACTTCATGGACTCGATGCTGCATAAATTGAAATGCAATGAATAAAGCTATTTTTTAGATTAAAAAAAAAACCAAACCCAAGTCACTTTGCTAGCTAGTCATAGAGTCAGGACAAGAACCCAGCTTTCTTGAGTCCTGCTGTCCAGTGTCTTCCCACTTCCTCTGCACTACAGTTAAGAATGGGCCAAGGAATATCTCAGGCCTCACCAGGTATCTCTTAACCTCTTCAGGAGTGTTACAGGTAGGCAGTAGAGGGATACTTCTTTTCTTTCAGTGGTCTGTCTTAATTGGCCAAATCATACTTAAGGGAATATTGAGCTGTTGGACAACATACTTTTCTGTAGTAGAAGAACTAAGTTTGGTTCTCTGATCTACCCTCTTGTAGCTTGGGAAAAATTACTTTGGGAGAGTCACTTTACCTCTGAGACTTCCGGTTTTCTCATCTGTAAAATAAGAACAATAATTCTTGGAACTAGCTAACTCACAAGGTTATTGTGGGGAAAGTGCTCTGTAGATTTTAATTTAATTAGGGGAACAGACATATGTCTTTTGTAGGGGGACATTTTCTGAAAGCCTGTATAGTAGTGGTGTCTGCATGATGGCCATTGTCTGCCTCCTCCCACTGTTTTTATGCTCTGGGAAATGGGAAACTAGATGACGGGAATATGGCTGCTGCACATAGTCCATTGGAGGACTAGCCAGGAGGCAGGGGTGTCAGCATTACAGTAGAGGGATCCAGAGCTATATTTTCCCACCAGATGCTTTTCCCCCTCAGCTATAAATGGATCACATTGGCATGTTCACATTATGGATCCCTGGTGGAAGGGGCAGCAGGCATTCTCCTTCAGCTACAGTTTTAGTCTACTATCATACCAGTAAGCTTCAGAGTTTCCCAGTTTCCAGTTCCAGGACACTGAAGGAGCTTTTAACCCAAGAGGTTTACCACCAGCTACCACGAGGGACTGAACCATTCCCTTATCTACTGGGGTCTGTAACTGAATCCTTATCTGAAAGTCCTGGATCTCTCTCCTGCTAAGTGAAACTGAACTGACTGTAAAAGCTGACAGTTGAGGAGGGGCCCTTCTTGGATGATATTAAGAATATTTGCTGTTAATGGATTTTTCTAATTTTATTCTTTTCTTTTTCTATTTTAAGTAAATCATACCTTTTCATTACTATCATGTAATGTCTTATAATTGATTAGTATCAGATCTAGATCCAGAGGAGAAGAGATTTTGGAGAGAGAAATACAATAATGGATACAAGAAGTGTTCATTGGAACAGATATAAAGCCAAATTCAGTTTAGTTAGCCAAAAAGTAACTGAAGGGACCTACCTATATGTTATACTAAATAAATCGAGAGACCTTATTACTATCAGGGCCTTATGGTCACTCGAAGTTCGGGACTAACCTTGGTTACACAATAGACTCTAAGTTTGTGTGAAATTAGAAATGGTTCATAAAAACAACAAGTAAAACATATTCTGGGCTTTGGGGTCGTTTCACTGTGGCATAAAGGGAAGAGCCTTGATCTAAAGTAAACTGTCATCTCCCCTAAACTAGAATAAATTATAATACTATATGATGATTCTATATATCATAATAAATAATAATATTTTGATGAACCCTAAACAGAATCAAAATTGCAGTTTGTATAAAATTAAACCATGAGTCAAACAAAGGTTTACTTTAAAAAAGCATCCTCCCGCTAAAAAAACAAAACCCCAAATCATTTTAATGGAACCAAACTTACACATTTTCTATAACTATTGAACTACAATGAACTGAGAAAAACAAAACAATCTCTGGACCTGCAGGAAATTAATACTATATTTACTTGATAAATGGCAGATAATCATTTTCTAATCAATTAATTAATTTATTTTTAGTTTTCAACATTCATTTCCATAAGTTTTAAATTTTTTCCCTCTCCCTCCCACCTCCTTCCCAAAGATGGCATGTAATCTGATACAGGCTCTATACATACATTCTTATTAATTCACTTTCACATTAGTCATGTTGCACAGAAATATCATAACGAATGGGAGAAACCATGAGAAAGTAAAACCAAACAAAACAAAAAAGAAAATTCTGACTCCATAGGTCTTTCTCTGGATGTGGATGGCATTTTCCATCATGAGTCCTTCAGAATTTTTAGGTCCTTGCATTGCTATGAAGGGCTAAGTCTATCAAAGTCAGTCATCATGCACTGTGACTGTTATTGTGTACAATGTTCTCTTGGTTCTGCTCCCTTCACCTAGCCTCAGTTCATACAAGTCTTTCTTACAGGTTTTTCTGAAGTCTGAATGACACACAATCATTGCTAAGGATACCTTGTGCCCCCTCTCCCCCACCTCCTCATCACTCCAATCTCCCCAGTGAAAGAATTCAACATTCAGTCTTCATCTTCCTAGAGAAAAGACAGAACCATTGGGTATGAGTGAAGATCTGAGTTATTTTAATTTAAATTTTTTTTCTGATTCTTAGTGATTTAAAACATTTCAAGTGGTCATTGTTAGTTTTTATTTAATTTTTGAAAGTTTTTTCACATTATTTGACCATGTCTATTTTTCTGTCAATTCACTATAGTTTTTATATGTCAAAGTTTTATCAAAATTTTTAATGTAAAGATGTTTTTCAGTACATATCTTTTCTACTGATTCCAGTTACATCCATTTTATTTGTGGAAAAGATTTTAACTTTATATAAGGAAGATTATTTGTGTTTTCTGATTGCTTCTGTAACTGGTTGTCTCCTGGTGGAGTTTTCATTAAAATCTCTAATTTCCTGTATTTATTATACCTCCCAATTACTCCGAGGGTTTTTTTGGTCATTCTTTTCTCTCTCTTCTGGAGTCCTACTTGGAGATACTGCAGATTTATTGTTTTGTCCTGGAACATTCTTCTGACATTCTCTTCCTCATCCCCTCTCACCAATACCTCTCTTCCTCAGTATTTCTTCAATTCATACTCATTTCCTAATTCTCTCTGCTGATTTGTTGGCTTATTTTCCTTTTACGAATTTCTTTTCTTCCCCTCTTTTAATTTTTTTTTAATTTTAATTTTTAAAGTTTATTTAGCAAACTCTTAGCTTCTTTGTGGCAAAGGGGGTATGATAGATGGAGTGGGAAGGGATGGGATATTTGAATTATCTCCAACCTCTCATCCAGTCATCTTTCCAGAAATCATATCTTGCAGATGAGGAAACTATAATTCAAAGACTTTAAATGATTTGTCCAGATTCTCTCAGCTGTCTAGGGTGTGGTAGAGCTGGGCCAGTCAAGTATAGTTCTCTTTCCTCTGCACCATATAGGTCTCCTGAAATTTGATGATGACAGGTGTGATCAGTTTTAGAATATAGCCTATTATATAACCTTGCACAACACCCTTGAAAACCAAGTGTAAATGTATTTTTATTTTTAATGACAATGATCTTCTGCTTAATGTGCATTTCCTCCAGCATGCCTTCTATACAATAAAGCAATAAGTGAAGTTCTCTAAAACACATCAACAGATGGGTCTGCCAGGAGCCAAGATGGTGAGGTGATTGGTAAATGCTTTTCCCCTCCCCCTGTAGACCTTGAAAATCTCAGAGAATATTTCCTCAGGAAAAGTCCAGGAACAGTGAGATCAGTCAAAGGAGTAAACAGTCTGTTTACTTTAAGTTAGGGAGAAACCATAAAACAAAACAAAGTAATTTTCCTTAAGCATTGATCTGACCATTCTGGTTCCTAACTCATTCAGTTCCAGTGCTTCCAAACATCTCTAGGATAAACTCCACTGTTCAGCTTTTAAAGGTATTCATGACCTAGCCCCAACCTATGTTCCTAGCCTTATTGTAAATTACACTTGCTCCCATATTCTGTGATTATGTCACTATTATTCATGCATAGTACTCCATCTCTCATCCCTGTGCCTTGGTCCCCATGACAGGATTGCTAGAATGCACTCCCTTCTCATCTCTGCCTCAGAGAATCCCTTTCTTCTTTTAAGATACAGTTCAGACACCATCTTCTATTTCTGTTTTTTAATTTTAGGCAAATACTAAAACTTAAATATATAATAAGAAAAGAAAAAGAAACATTATAAACTTAAGTATTAAATTTAAAATAAGAAAAGAAAAAAAACATACCATGTGCATAGCAGAACATAGGAGAGGATTCAGAACATGTAGCAATAACTTTTCATTTCAAGAAAGCCCATATAATGTGCATTATGTTGAAAACTTTCCATCTGTTTCCTGGTAGTTTTTCTTTTGTTTTCTTCTTTACATTTTTTACTTTGTTCTTTTTTTCTCTTTTCTTCCCCCCTACCAGCCACTCCAAAGCTACAACTGAGCATGGAGGTACACACACACACATATACATACATACATACACACATATAAACACATATTTTCCCTAAGAGATCCCACTTCTAATCTTTATTTTTATGTTTGTGTATATTTCTTTTTTCCTATCTCTGCTTGACTTTCTTTTCATAATCTATTTATTTTTCTTGTATTATTCTTATTTTTCTTTGTAATTTTTCCCCAATCTCTCTCATTTGATTTTTTAAAGTCTTTTAAAAGTTCTTCTATGAATTCTTTTTGAGCAGGTGACCATTTGACATAATTCTTTGGGTAGAAGAGATTTCTTTGCTTCAGTACCCTCCTCTGAAGATGAACCCTGGTCTTCTCTATTCCCATAGTAGCTCTCTATGGTTGAATTCTTTCTCCTTTCTTTGCCTATACATGGTTTTTTGTTTGTTTCTTTGTTTGTTTTTGGTAATAGTTTAGTTTTTATAATCATCTCTAGTCCTGGGGTATGGAAGATAGTGCTTCTGGTCTCAGATTCTCTTCAGTTGTCCCCTCTCACCTTGAACTCAAACCAAAACTCCAGCCTCCTGTAAGTGTCCACAGCCATCTGGGTCTCCACTCCACTGCTTCTGTACTCAACTGGCATGTACCAGTTCCTTCTCACCCCTCCACTCTCTGCAGCACAGCTGGGTCTGGTGTTCCTTGTCAGCAGAGATTCCCTAGATCTTCCTCAGGTCTGAGGCCCAACTCCCCTCACTGTCCTGGGGGTAAAAGTTTTTGTGGTTGGAGACAAGTGACTCTCCCAAACCAGCTAGCCTGTGGCTTGCCATTTACTGTTTTTTTTTTTTTTTATTTTAATTTTAATTTTTCATCAGAACGTAGTGTTTAATCCAGAATGGACAAATAGATACTTGTTTACTTATATGAGAGACAAAATATCATGTCTTGTGTGTCGAGAAGTAATAGCTGTTCCAAAGGAATATAATCTTTGTTGCCACTTCAAAATATCCTGACTTAAGCAAATGGGACACCAATGAAAAACAAAATAAAGTGTCCAAATTGTTGAAAAAATCTCATTGGAGAACAATGGTTTTTCAAGAAAGTAAACTCAGAAAATGAGGTGGCTAATAGTTACCATTTCAGATTTCTAAAGAAATCAATTTCAAACATGATTCTGGAGTATGATAAACTGCTGACAAAAAGTGTAATGTGTCCCATTAAGTAAATATAAACAGTAAGAAAACCTGGAAAATTTTTAAAACTTGTATTGCTTAGCAAAGTAATTTTTTAAATATAAATTTATTTATTTAACTTTTTACATTCGTTTTCATAAGATTTTGGGTTCCAAAATTTCTCCCCATTTGTCCCCTCCCCTACCCCAGTACACTGAGCATTCTAATTTTCCCTATCTGCCCTCCCTTCTATCATCCCTCCCTTCTCTTGTCCCCATCTTCTCTTTTGTCCTGTAGGGCCAGATAACTTTCTATTCCCCATTACCTGTATTGCTTATTTCCTAGTAGCAAGAACAACACTCCACAGTTGTTCCTAAAACTTTGAGTTCCAACTTCTCCCCATCCCTCCCTCCCCACCCATTCCCTTTGGGAAGGCAGGCAATTCAATATAGGCCATATCTGTGTAGTTTTG